>CANJKZ010000107.1:825000-1217500 GCA_947471745.1 Closterium sp. Naga37s-1
AGTTGCCAATAGAGCAGAAGCAGTGGAAAGCAAGAGTGAGAAACTCGAAACTTGAGTGGTGGGAGTGGGGAGGAGAGGGGACGGGTAGGCGCATGGCGACGGTGGCCCACAACACAACAGCAGCAAGCTGAGCCAGCGAGGGGGGACTGGGGTATAGAGGGACGTTTGAGAACTCTCAAAAGTCACTCGGGTATAGAGGGACGCGCGCATGGCCTGAATGCACTCCCTCTCCCTCTAAACTCTTGGTCACACTTGGTCACACTTGGTCACACTTGGTCACACTTGGTCACACTTGGTCACACTTGGTCACACTTGGTCACACTTGGTCACACTTGGTCACACTTGGTCACAGTTGGTCACAGTTGGTCACAGTTGGTCACAGTTGGTCACACTTGGTCACACTTGGTCACACTTGGTCACACTTGGTCACACTTGATCACAGTTGGTCACAGTTGGTCACAGTTGGTCACAGTTGGTCACAGTTGGTCACAGTTGGTCACAGTTGGTCACAGTTGGTCACACTTGGTCACACTTGGTCACACTTGGTCACACTTGGTCACACTTGGTCACACTTGGTCACACTTGGTCACACTTGGTCACACTTGGTCACACTTGGTCACAGTTGGTCACAGTTGGTCACAGTTGGTCACAGTTGGTCACAGTTGGTCACAGTTGGTCACACTTGATCACAGTTGGTCACACTTGGTCACACTTGGTCACACTTGGTCACACTTGATCACAGTTGGTCACACTTGGTCACAGTTGGTCACAGTTGGTCACAGTTGGTCACAGTTGGTCACAGTTGGTCACAGTTGGTCACAGTTGGTCACAGTTGGTCACACTTGGTCACACTTGGTCACACTTGGTCACACTTGGTCACACCTGGTCACAGTTGGTCACAGTTGGTCACAGTTGGTCACACTTGGTCACAGTTGGTCACAGTTGGTCACAGTTGGTCACAGTTGGTCACCCTTGATCACAGTTGGTCACAGTTGGTCACACTTGGTCACACTTGGTCACACTTGGTCACAGTTGGTCACAGCTGGTCACACGTGGTGCGCATGTGTTAGAGTGGGTATGTTAGCTCACATACAACGATATGGTGGTGCTGGGGTGGTATGCCGCTCCTGTGTGCTGGACCAAGACCCCCAAGGACACCATTCCAAAAGATGTGAGTAACAAGCATGCAGCTCATCGTGAGTGGGGCACATACAATCACATGGTGCTGCTGGGGTGGTATGCCGCTCCTGTGTGCCGGACCAACACCCCCAAGGACACCATCCCTAAAGACGTTAGTAGTCAGCGTTGCACGAGATGTGACGTGGTCGACCAATCAGTCACACCATGTGACTCACACATATCTGCTGCCCCAGCGGCCGAGTGATATTAATGCTGTTTTGGGGAGTCTCAAAACATGACTGATTCACCCAAACCTTAACAAGCTTTCAGCCCGAAAATCTCGCTCTTCCCCCAACCCACACTTGTCAACCTCCCACAGTGCCTGGCGCCATCGATGCGGGTGATGAGTGCGAGGATACGAGGCAGGTTCACCCCAGCCTTCAAGGCAGAGTCGCTGTGTGCGCCCAGGCATTGTGAGGCGAGTGCTTGGAGCGATGCCGGGTGGTGTGCCTTCGATAACAACTTCTCGCTCACGGTGAGTGCTGGGGGATGGTAGTGAGTGCGGGGTGAGTGGGACAAGGGAATGAGTGTCGGGGAGAACAGCGAGTGCGAGGTTACGAGGCAGGTTCACCCCAGCAGTGAAGGCGGAGTCGCTGTGTGCGCCCCGGCAGTGCGAGGCGAGTGCTTGGAGCGATGCCGGGTGGTGTGCCTTCGACAACAACTTCTCGCTCACTGTGAGTGTGATTTCCTCTACGTTTGTTAAAGATTGAGAATGGTTTCACAACAACTTATGTCTCTAATCTGCATACCGGTATTTAGTCTGTCTCCTTCGAATCAGTCGATCCTCATCTTGCACACTGTTTTCCCTTCGCAGATTAACCACACTACATTCCATTAAGATCCGTTGAAGATGATAAAGCATTACGACCATTTCACCGACTGGGTCGGCAAGCCTCAGGACAAGCCGGTGCAATTCCTCTGTGTGTCTGTTCCCCACAATTATTCGATTTTCTTGTGCCCTGCCTTCCCCACCGCACAGATCAACCATACAACGTTCCACTACGATCCATTGAAGATGAAGACTCCTTCATCCATGCACTATGACCATTTCACCGACTGGGTCGGCAAGCCTCAAGACAAGCCCGTGCAGTTCATGTGTGTGCACTTCCAAGGCCCCCGAAAGTCGTTAATAATGCAACCCGATCCTACAAGCCATTGGGGCTCAAGCCCTGATTAGCAAACGGCTCCTAATCAACTCCTAAAAAACGCTGTTAAAAAGATAAATGTGGAGATGTTAGGTTGTGTGTCATCTTTTCTACTAGTTGATTCGAAAATGTTCAATTCGTCTACACACTTTCTGTTTCTCGATTGTAACTCTTTCCGGTCGCTCCTCAATCGAGTATGGTAAAGGCGCCAAATTTCTTCCGTACAATCATCGGAACAGGTAACCCCATTCGGCACGACACTACCAGTGGTACTTTTGTAGATACCACCCTGCGCTGCGTGACGCTGACCTAGACGGTATTTCCGCTAGCCCGCTCCCCGCTCTTGCGCGGGGCTTTCGCCGTACCGCGGTCGCCCCGTCGGGCAGCGGCTGCTCGTCGAAGCGCAAGTGATGGTGGAAAGGCGCAACCTTCCGCGCGCGCAGGGCTGAAGTGCCGCGGAAGCCGCCGTGAGCGTGACGTCAACGGCGTGGAGGGCGGGCGCGCTCTAAGGGCGCGTTGAAGGGACGCGTTTAGAGGGCGCCTGCGCGTTTAGCGGCCGCGTCTATTAAAATAGCCGTCTCCAATATAGCTCTTTTCGATTAACGCCTTGAAGGTTATATCAAGCAGTCTAGATGGCGACGCGGAGTGGGCCGGCGTCCGTTCTCCTTGTGTTGACCGCGTTGTGCGTGAGTAGCGGGGTGCGGTGTGGTTTGGTACGGTATGGCTGCTGCGGACCGCGTTGTGCATGGGTCATGGAGCGGGGCATGGCAAGGAATGGGATTGCATGACATGGCATGGCTTGGTCGGGTCTTGTTGCGTGTTTTTTTTGAGAATTCTAAAAAAACAGGTCGGGTCTTGTTTGCCCAACCCTTCTTCGCACCTCCACTGACCTCCCCACCCAATCAACCTTCTGCTCATCCCCCTTACCTGCCCCTTACCACCCTCCCCCTTTATTACCTCCCCACTACTACATCCCCACCTCCTCCCCCGACGTCCCCCCTACCTTTCCCAACCTCCCCTCCCTGTCCTAATCCCTACAGGGCAGTCGTACTCGCTATAGTGTTCCTCCTTTTCGCGGATGTGATCCTGATCGGCATTTTCAAGCGCTTTCCAGGCCATTCAGCCGATGGGGGCCTATCTGCCCTCCATTCCACGTCAGCAGCAGCCACGTCAGCAGCCAACGTGTCAGTCATATCGGATCTGCTGCAGCAGGAGGAGATGCGTCAGCAGCAGCTACGTCAGCAGCGGTTGCGTCAGCAGCAGGAAAGGAATGAGAAGCTTCCTATGTTGACCCTCCTCCTGCTTAAAGCCAGTGATCCAGCAATGCAGGCTCCTGGGATCGCTGCTGCTACTACTAACCCTGCTGCTCCCGCTAACTCTGCTAGCCCCGATGCTGCTAACCCTGCTTCTGCTACTCCTGCTGCTGCTACTGCCGCCGCTTCTGCTGATGCGGTTGATGCTGATGCTGACAGTGGTTCTGGGCCGACACAAGGGGCGGCAGCAACAGCTGCTGAAAGCAGCATCGCCACCACCATCAGCAGCAGTTCTGAAAGCAGTGCTGCCGCCACTACCGTCCCAGCCCATCCCTCCATCCAACCAGGCAACACCCACCCAGGTCTGATCCCAGTGGTGCAGTTTCTGAGGGGGGAGGCAGGGTGCAACCGGGGGAGGTACATGCAGGCGTCTCTCCGCCAGGCACTGCTGCACAACACGTGGGTCATTCTCATTGGCCCTCGCGCGTGCCGGGAAGAAATGACCGAACTAGGCATTGAGTTAGAAGCATATGAAGATTATGAAGAGTCTGCGTGGATAGAGGAGCAGTATGTAAAGGGGATAGGGAAGGTTATGGCTTACCATATCCGGTGGTTTTTTTTACACGAAATGATGGTCCGTAGGAATATTTCTAGGGTGTTTTACACCGACTGTGACGTGCTGCTGTTCGTTAATGTCACGGAATACGTACAGTCACACCTGCCGGAGGCAAAGCTTGCGCTGGGCATGCGGTCCAACAGTGTGCGCATCAGGGCAGTCAGCGGGCACGTCTCCTTGTGGTCCGTCGAAGCCCTGGCGGACTTTCTGGCCTTCTTCGTGACTTTCTTCCAGGCAAGTGCCAGTCCCAAGTGTGAGTGGGGATTTTGTTTTTGTCTCAGCTGTCATTGCACTGGGCATGCGGTCCAACAGTGTGCGCATCAGGGCAGTCAGCGGCCAGGTCTCCTTGTGGTCCGTGGAGGCTCTAGCGGACTTTCTGGCGTTTTTCGTTATTTTCTTCCAGGCAAGTGGCAGCTCTGGGTGTGTCATTGCTCGGAATAAGATCAAACAGTGTGCGCATGGGGGCAGTCAGCAGGTAGGCACGTCTCCTTGTGGTCCGTTGACGCCCTCGCGGGTTTCCTCGCCTTCTTCGTGATCTTTTTCCAGGCAAGTACTTGTCTCAGCTGTGGGTGGAGTGCGGTGATGTCAGCTGCTGTGCTTCTGTGTGTGAGCTGTCATTCTGCGCTCCCCTCCCACTCATCATGCCCTTGTTCCCCCGATCTCACTCTCTCTGTACAGGAGGCAGTGGTAGGGGAGACCCCTGGGAGACCCCTCGCTGCCGGCTCAGCAGCGCACATACAACGACGTGGTGCAGTGCAGCTGGGCTGGTATTGCTGTTCTGGGGTGCTAATTCATCTCATTCCCTCGTCTCACATTGCGCCCCCCATCTCTCCCCTAAACCATAAACCCCTCGCTCCCAGCCCAGCAGCGCACATACAACGACATGGTGCAGCTAGGCTGGTGCGTCATCTCCCCTCTCACTCATTCCCTCTTTCTCCTGCTCTCCTTCTCTCTCTTTGCAGGAGGCGGTGGCAGGAGGAACCCCAGGAGACCCCTCCCTGCCGGCTCAGCAGCGCACATACAACGACATGGTGCAGCTGGGCTGGTATGCCAGCCCCACGTGCTGGACGTCCCCCCCTGACCAAGCACCTAAAACGGTGAGATTTAGGGGTGTGGGGTAGCTTCACTGCTGCACCCCCCCTCTCCGCCTCTCCCTCCTTGTTCGCTCAGCAGCGCACATACAACGACATGGTGCAGCTGGGCTGGTATGCCAGCCCCACGTGCTGGACCTCCCCTCCTGACCAAGCGCCCAAAACGGTGAGCTCTAGGGGTGGGGAGGGGTGAGGCGGGGTGCAGCTGGGGTGGGGTGGTATGCCAGCCCTTCCTGCTGGACCAGCCCTCCAGACCAAGCGCCCAAGACGGTGAGTTCCCCTGTGTGAACACAATGGGTTTTGAGACGTCCCAAGCGCCCAAGACGGTGAGTTCCCCTGTGTGAACACAATGGGATGGGGTGGGGTGGAATCGGATGGTATGCCAGCCCTACCTGCTGGACCAGCCCTCCTGACAAAGTGCCCAAACCGGTAAGAAGCAGCGACCATTCTCATGTAAGTGGTCTCTGAGCTGAGACCTGCCTCCACGGCTATTTTTGAGGCTCCTGAAAAAGCGACTGCCCTCGTGTGAGTGGTCTCTGAGACCTGCATCCCCTCCGCCTCTCCCTCTTTTACCCCCACTTTCCGCCTACAACGACATGATGCTCGAGTTGACTTTTGAGTCGACTCAAAAGTGAGATGGGTTGGTAGGTACTCCAGCCTCAGCTGCCCACCCTTCTCCCCATTCTTACCCCTCTCCCTTCCCACCCCTCACAACCCCTCACAACCCGTTTCCCCGGGCAGTGCAAGGACAAGGAGAAGTCAGGCCAGTACCCGCGCATGCACGGCAAGTTCCGGCCGGCCTTCAAGGCGGAGTCGCTGTGTGCGCCGCGGCAGTGCGAGGCGAGTTCTTGGAGCGATGCCGGGTGGTGTGCCTTCGACAACAACTTCTCTGTTGTGAGTATGCTGCAAAGTAGCACAACATATTATGGCGTTGTCTGGCATTGTACGCAGGCCCTACGTTATCAGGAATTTTTCCCTGAAATTCCTGATTTTCAGGGATTTTTTTGTACCTATCCTGATTTTTCAGTGTTCAGCTTTTTAAGGGGCTGATTTTTCAGCCTTTAGGTGCTAGATGACTCTGATCTTTCAGGTTTTTTTTCGAAAAGACACTGATCACTTTACGTTGTAACGAAACTGACCCTGAATGCGGTTCCTACACGTGCCGAGTGTAGGTGCCCAGAAGTACAGGGAATATCAGATTCCCGCGGTGTTTGGAAAAAAAATCGTCTGGTACTCACCGCCAGCACCACCTGGCGGTGAGAACGAGACAAATTTTACCCGAGTTTTACACCTGGTGGGCTGTTGAATTTGGCGCGCGTGGAACGATCGTTGCCCAGTTTCTCATCATTGCATGGGTTGACCAATCACAGGGTTGCAGCATAGCAATGCTGGCTGTGTGCGGTGCGAGGGTTTCTTGCACCTGTTGTCGTGTGGCACGTTTTGTCCAGGTCGTGCTGGCACCCTCTCTCTGCTCTGCTGTTGCGCCCATGCTTGCAAGCTAGCTAGTTAGTGTGTTCTAGTTATTGAAGTGTATCAGCGTTTAGAAAATGGGGACACTGATGCATCAGGGATTTTTAAAAAGGAACACTGAACTTTCAGGGATTTTTTTTTAGAGACACTGATTATCAGGGATTCTACACAAGGGGACCCTGATGCCTTTACGTGCCTAAAAGTGAATCATAGGCCCTGATTGTACGGCGTTGTCTGCATTGTATTGTATGGCATTGTATTTTGAAATCCTGTCTTTATTGAGTATAACGCTTGCTTGCCGTCCCTTCTGTCCTTTCGTTGTGTTCTGATCCCAGGGCAAGAAGAGAAAGTTTCACTTCTGCCCGAAAGAAGGCATGAAGACACCAACCTCAGTGCGCTACGAATATTTCAAGCCCTTTGTGGGCAGGGGGCAGAACAAAGGGGAAGCTGTACAGTTACTGGCGGTACACTTTCAGGGCAGGAAGAAATTACAACTAAAGGACGAGGATCCATGTGTTACATGGGGCTCTAGCAAGGATTGATATGTTAAAACCGTCAACAAATTGTGGCCAGATTGTGTTCACAATGTCAATAAACGTGCCTGCCTTATGAACATGAACCATTCCATGTTGTACAAAAACATATCACTCTCTACACTTTCTTCGTTTCTCGAGACTGTAACTCTTTCCGGTCGCCCCTCAATCGAGTCTGGTTAAGGCGCCAAATCTCGTCCGTACAACCGCGAAGGAGTCAAAATCTCGTCCGTACCGTAAAGGCGCGAAATGTCGTCCACGCAACCACCCAAACAGGCGACCCCATCTGACTGAATTGAAACTGGTACTGAAGTAGATACCACCCACAGCGCTGCGCGACGCTGACCTAGGTGGGATTATCGCCACTCCCCTTCCGCGTCGCGCTTTCGCCGTACTGCGGTCGCCCCGTCGTTGCAGCGGCTCGCCGAAGCGCAAGCGATGGCGGAAAAGCGCACTCTTCCGCGCGCGCAAGGCTGAAGCGGAAGCTGCGACCGCGACGTCAACCGCGCGGGGGCGGGCGCGCTTAGAGGACGCGTTTAGAATGCGCCTGCGCGGTTAGAGGACGCCTCCGCGTTTATCGAGCGCGTTTACCAAAAAATGGAGTAAAAAAAAGCATCTCTAATAAGACAATATAGCTCTTCTCGATTAATAATATATATTTAGACTTCAGCTGCATCAAGCAGTCTGGATGGCGGCGCGGAGTGGGCCCGCGTCCGTCCTCCTCGTGCTGGCCGCGTTGTGCGTGAGTAGGTCGTGGTGTGGTGAGGTGCGGTGCGGTGTGGTTTGGTACGGTATGGCTGCTGCTGAGCGCGTTGTGCATGAGTAATGGAGCAGGGCATGGCATGGTATGGCATGGTATGGCATGGCATGGCATGGTATGGCATGGTATGGCATGGCATGGCATGGCATGGTATGGCATGGTATGGCATGGCATGGTATGGTCGATATTGTCTCCCCTACCCTTCTTCCCACCTCCACCAATCTCCCCACCCACTCATCTTTTCGCTCATTCCCCCTACCTGCCCCTTACCACCCTCCCCCCTTCACTACCTCCCCCTTACTTCCCCCCTGCCTCCCCCTCAACCTCCCCTCCCTGTCCTCATCCCTACAGGGCAGTCGTACTCGCTATAGCGTTCCTCCTTCTCGCGGACGTGACTTTGATCGACCTCTTGAAGCGTTTTCCAGGCCACTCAGCTGATGGGGGGCTGTCTGCCCTCCATTCCACCTCAGCAGCAGCCACGTCGGCAGCCACGTCAGCAGACACGTCAGCAGCCAACGTGTCAGTCAAATCGGATCTGCTGCAGCAGGAGGAGATGCGTCAGCAGCAGGAAAGCAACGAGAAGCTTCCTCTGCTGAACCTCCTCCCGCTCAGCACCAGCGTTCCAGCAATGCAGGCTCCCGAGGTTGTCACTCACGGGGTTGTCACTCACGGGGTTGTTACTCACGGGGTTGTTACTCACGGGGTTGTCACTCACGGGGTTGTTACTCACGGGGTCACTACTCCCACTAATCCTCATGCTGCTACCGCTCCTCGTGTGTTTGAGTCGACTCAAAACATTCCAGCAATGCAGGCTCCTGGGGTCGCTACTCTCACTAATCCTTATGGTTCTGCTCCTCCTGATAACCCGCTTGCTCCTGCTAGCCCTGCTAACCTTGCCTCTGCTACTCCTGCTGCTGACGCTGACAGTTTTCCTGTGGCGGCACCAGGGGCGGCACCAGGGACAGGGGCGGCACCAAGAGCGGCAGCAGCAGCAGCAGCAGCAGCAGCAGCAGCAGCAGCAGCAGATGAGAGTAGCGATGGCACCACCAGTAGCGGTACTGACAGCCGCATTGCCCCTAATAGTGCCGATAGCACCACAGCAACTCGTGCTTTTGAGGCGCCTCAAAAGTCCACCAAGTCAGGCAACACCCACCCAGGCATGATTCCAGTGGTGCAGTTTCTGCGGGGTGAGGCAGGTTGCAACCGGAGGAGGTACATGCAGGCCTCCCTCCGCCAAGCCCTGCTGCACAACGCGTGGGTCATTCTCATTGGCCCTCGCGCGTGCCGGGAAGAAATGACCGAACTCGGCATTGAGTTAGAAGCATACGAGGATTATGAGGAGTCAGCCCATATAGAGGAGCAGCTTGTAGAGGGGATAGGGAATTTGAAGGCGTATCATATCCGCTGGTTCTTCCTACACGAAATGATGGTCAGAAGAAACATTTCCCGGGTGTTTTACACCGACTGTGACGTGCTTCTATTCGTTAATGTCACGCAGTTCGTACAGTCACACCTGCCGGAGGCAAAGCTTGCTCTCTGCGTGCGGTCCAAAAGTGTGCGCATGAATGCAACCAGCGGCCACGTGTCTCTCTGGTCAACGGATGCCCTGGCGGATTTCCTCGCATTCTTTGTGCTCTTCTTCCAGGCAAGTGACAGCTCTGGGTGTGCCATTGCCTAACATGCGGTCCAACAGTGTGCGCATCAGGGCAGTGAGCGGGAACGTGTCTCTCTGGTCAACGGAAGCTCTGGCGGATTTCCTCGCATTCTTTGTGCTCTTTTTCCAGGTGAGCGCCGGTCCTGTTTGGGGGGTACATTAATATCAGCTGTCCTTGCGCTGGGCTTGCGGTTGCTCCAAAAGTGTGCAAGTGATCGTAACTCATGGTTTCTCTAGCACTGCAGTTGGAATGGGTGCTTCATCTCCCGTCTCACTCATTCCCTCCTGCTCATTCCCTCCCTCTCCTGCTCTCATTCTCCTGCTTTACAGGTGGCGGTGAAAGGAGGAACCCTGGGGGACCCCTCGCTCCCATCTCAGCAGCGCACATACAACGACATGATTCAGCTGGGGTGGGTGCTTTTTCTCCCCTCTCACTCATTTCCTCCTGCTGATCCCTCTCCTGCTATCATTCCCCCTCCTTACAGGTGGCGGTGAAGGGAGGAACCCCAGGAGACCCCTCGCTTCCGGCTCAGCATACACTTTTGAGAATTCTCAAAAGTGATTTCCATATCGCTGCCCGCGCAGCATACATACAACGACATGGTGCAGTGCAGCTGGGAGTTGCTTCATCTCATTCCCTTGTCTCATCACATTGCGCCCCCCCTTTTCTCTCTTCACAGGTGGCGGTGAAGGGAGGAACCCCAGGGGACCCCTCGCTGCCGGCTCAGCAGCACACATACAGCGACATGGAGTTGTTTCATCTCATTCTCTTGTCTCATTGCAACCCCTTTCTTTCTCTCTTTACAGGTGGCGGTAAAGGGAGGGACCCCAGGAGACCCCTCCCTGCCAGATCGCCAGCGCACATACAACGACATGATTCAGCTGGGGTGGTATGCCAGCCCTACCTGCTGGACTTCCCGTCCAGACCAAGCACCCGCAACGGTAAGGTCTAGGATGTGGAGGGGTGGGGTGCAGTGGAGGGGTGGGGTGCGGTGGGGTGCTGCGGGTGCGATTCAGTCAGCTGGGGTGGTATGCCAGCCCTACCTGCTGGACTTCCCCTCCAGACCAAGCACCCGCAACGGTAAGAGCCAAACGTGTTGGGTAGCCGAGGGACACGCTTGGCTCCCGACGAGCCGAGGGACACGCCACCCCGCTCCTTCTACCGCCATGCTGCTGCTGGGATGGGGTGGGCTGCGGTGCACTGGGGTGCGGTGCGGTGGTGCAGCTGGGGTGGTGCGGTGGGGTGGTGCGGTGGTGCAGCTGAGAATTTTCAAAACTTTCCCCCTCTGCTCCCTTCCAACCTTTTCCCTGTCCATTGTTTTTCTCCCTTCCCCTCAATGAAAAGGACAAGGAGAGATCCGCCCAGTACCCCCGCCTGCTCGGACAAGGTCTCGCCTCTCAACTTTTCCCCTTTCCCCCTTCCACCCTCCCCCGCTTTCCCCCTTTCTTGGTTTCCCCCTTCCCCCCTCTCCCTCTCCTTCCCCGGCAGTGCAAGGACAAGGAGGGATCCGCCCAGTACCCGGACATGCACGGCAAGTTCCAGCCAGCCTTCAAGGCGGAGTCACTGTGTGCGCCCCGGCAGTGTGAGGCGAGTGCTTGGAGCGATGCCGGGTGGTGTGTCTTCGATAACAACTTCTCTGTTGTGAGTGTGCTGCTGCTGAATTGTTGCTGGGTGTTGCAGTTTCAAGTTTGTACGGCATTGTATGGCTTTGTACGCTGTTGCACAACGTTTTATGGCATGGTATGGTACTTTTCAATTGTAAGGGAACATTCTTGTCTTGACATTCGTGTCACAAAACAGCGGTACAGCTCTGTATCGAATCGAACCCAAGTTCGAAATGTTTCAACAAAGCGGTTCGATTCGGTAGAGAGCGGTACCGCTGCTTTGTGACACAAATGTCAAGACAAGAATGTACCCTAAGTATCTACCAGCATCGAGTGGCTGTTATCAGTGGGGGCAGGCACTGTAGCAGCATCTTTCATTACCACAGAAGCCTCAATCACGAAGGGAAAAAAGAAAAAGAAAAGGAAAAGAAAAAAGAAAATAAAGAAAATGAAAGGAAAAAAAATCCCTAGAGAACACTACAACCCTTTAGAAAGACACCTTTTAAGTCACTACCTCCATTGCTTGCTGCCTGCCCCTTATGCGTAATCTTTCATTCTGTTCTTACCCCAGGACAAGAAGAAAAAGTTTCACTTCTGCCCGAGGGAAGGCATGAAGACGCCAACCTCAGTGCGTTACGAATATTTCAAGCCTTTTGTGGGCAGGAGGCAAAACAAAGGGGAGGTGGTGCAATTGCTGGCGGTACACTTTCAGGGCAAGAAGAAATTACTACTAGTAATGGACGACGATCCATGTGTTACATGGGGCTCCAGTAAGGACTGATGATATTATTGTAGTATTTATACATATGTATTAATATTTGCTTTGGTGGCACTATTGAAGCAAGGAAATTTTGTTATAACGGTTTCAATGAACGTTTATGAACATAAACCATTAGATGTCAAAAATATGCAGCACTTGCTACACTGGAGCATTTTCGGCACACAGTGCAATATCTGTCTACAGGGTGATCTCAGCTGCAGCACACCCAACAGGCCCGGACAGGGAGGCGGGAGCAGGAGCGGCCAGTAGCACTCAGGCTCCGTGCAGGCGGGTGAGAGTGGTGCGCATGGTGGTAGCAATGGTGCGGGCGAGAGTGGGGAGGGCGGGCGGGGACGGGTGTATGGGCTCTAGTGAGTCTAGTGGCCTTCAGATTCTATTGCAGTCTCTGCTACAACGTGACCTCTGCTGCAGCGCGCCTAACCGCCCCAGGTAGGGAGGCGGGAGCAGGAGCAGCCAGTCGCATGCAGACTCTCTTCACACAGGAGAGCGACAGCCGTGCACCCACCTAGCACCTCTCCCTAGAGGGTGATCTGCGCTGCAGCGCACCCAACAGCCCCGGACAGGGAGGCGGGAGCAGGAGCAGCCAGTCGCACCCAGACTCTCTTCACACGGGGGAGAGATGTGCGGATGGTTGTAGCGATGGTGTGGGCTAGAGGAGGGAGGGCGAGGGAGGCGAGTGGGGGGGGTTGATGGCTCTCAACGTGACGCCGTGCAATGCTGAGAGAGTAAGAGAAGGGGGAGGGGGAGGGGTATGGATGGAGAAGGGGAGGGGTACGGGGAGGGGTACGGGGAGGGGGAGGGGGATAGGGGGGGTTTGTGAAACGCGAAGAGCAGAACGGAATAACGGGGAGGAGAAACTGTGGGACGTGTGGGGTGTACGAGGAAAGGAGTGGTGGTTGTGGGAGGGGGCGAGAGGGACCACACAAAGAAGAGGAGGGAGGGGAAGAGAGAGGGAAGAGAAGGAGTGGAAGGAGAGACGACCGATAGTGTACAATAATGTTGAGTGTCATGAGTGCCATGAGTGTCATGAGTCATAACCACCACCATCCAAGGAATAGTACTCACGTGTAGATCTCCCCATAGTCCACCGGGTCTTGAAGCTCATCGGACTGCGCTGCAGCAACGAGGTAACCCAAGATGATTTAGTAGCCTCAAGAGAAACACTCACGTGTAGATCTCCCCGTAGTCCACCGAGTCTTGAAGCTCATCGGACTGCGCTGCAGCAACGAGGTAACCCAAGATGATTTAGTAGCCTCAAGAGAAACACTCACGTGTAGATCTCCCCATAGTCCACCGAGTCTTGAAGCTCATCGGACTGTGCTGCAGCAACGAGGTAACCCAAGATGATTTAGTAGCCTCAAGAGAAACACTCACGTGTAGATCTCCCCGTAGTCCACCGAGTCTTGAAGCTCATCTGACTGCGCTGCAGCAGCCAGGTTCACCCACGCACACACGTCCACCTCCACACGCGTATAACAGCTCTCAACGCCAGCACGAGCATTCTTGACACCTGCACCGGAAAACCCTCCCTCTCCCCCTTCTCCCCCCTTTTTCCCCTCGCCTCTCCCCCCCCTGCCTTGGCAATAGAACACCAGTCCTTCCAGCACCAGCATACTACTCTCTCCTTCCACTACCACCACCGTCGCATCCCCTTGTCCCTGCTTCCCCCCTCTTTCGCCCTCCTCTTCTCTTTCTGTCTTGTTTAAAAGCGTCTCAATATCCCGCTGCCCCTGCATTTCCCCTCCCTCCCCCTCCTCTCCTCGTCTGTCCTTCTTCTCTTCAGTGTCACCCATTTTTACGCCTTCCCTTCTGCCTGAGGGGAATTTCGGGGGATGGATAGGTGGCGGCAACAGGAAGGATTGAGGGTTGGCAAAAAATCGAGTGATGGAGGGTTGGTGGGAAAGGAGGGATGGAGGGAGCATGACCACTTGCGTTAGAACTCTTCCAAATTGAGTTCTTAGTTTGATACAATGAGTAAAATACTGCCAGAACAGAAACGAATATATTATGTGAAACAAACGGTTCATTTAAAGTGGGAGAGGACCCAGGTAATAGACCAGAGAGCTACCATAACAGAACTAAGGCTAATGCTTTTAAATATCAAATTAGTATGATTTGCACTCACAGTGTTTGCCTTTTGCACTCCAGCTGAACTCCGACGGATTTGAGAACCCCTGTGAACGCGACATGTGGCTTGCTGACGCGGAGAGCCACGCGTGCCAGCTCAGGACACGTCAGCAGCAGCTGGCGGCCCACGGAATACGCCAGGCTCTCCAATAGGAGGTGAGGGGGGCCAGTTATTTCCGCACGCACAATGCTGGAACGGGAAAGGATAGGGAGAAGGAGGAGGGGATAAGGAAGGAGAGAAGGGGGGGGGAGGGAAAGGAGAGGGGGCAGGGAGGACGAAGAGCAGTGATGGGCGCAAAAATGTAGGGGGGCCCGTCATAGGGGGGAGCGGAGGGGGTATCAACGACACGATGGGCGCAAAGAAACGCCGCGGAGGGGAAGGGGAGGAGGGGGAGAGGGGAGAGTGGAAGGGAGAGTGGGGGGGAGGGTGAGGAGAATGAGGGAGAGGAGAGGAGAGATCAGTTCAAGTCGTGGCACGAAGGCAGATGCTCGATGACAGGGCATCGTACTTGTAGACGTGAGAGTAATCAAACGGATGTTCTTGTAACGAATCCTCTTGTAACGGATGTTGGTGCGGCGAATCCGCAAGCCACATCCACGTGTCAACCACGAACTTCTGCCCCAACACGCGCTCCTCGGGAAGAACCCCGTGAAACCCGTGAAAGACCATCCCCTCGAGCGACACGTGGCACGTCCGTACGGGGATTCCTCCTGCGCTGCATGGCGGTGCGATCGGCATTTCGTCAGATAAAAACGACCAGCACAGGCTTATTCGCGGCTACGTTTGAGGCGTCTTAGAAGCTGGCGGTGCGATCGGCATTTCCTCCAATCGGATGAAATAAAAACGACCAGCACACGCTTATTCGCGGTTCCCCTATTCTCTTAGTGGCTGCCACAGCAGTTACTTGTGCGCTAATGACGGCCTACTATATTAAAGCCTTGCTAGATTAGGTGATCTATGACGACGCGACTCGATGGGACAGTATTGGGATTACCTAAAGAAAATGAGTGCTGGGATTTCGATCGCTGGTCGTCAATGTTTTCAGAAACTCATTATTGCAAAAGTCTCGACACAAGAACAAGTGTACACAGTTGTTTTCGTATATATGTAACAAATCAACCTCTAAACATATCATCTATTCTCTTCTGCTTCTTCTTCATTGGACCAGACTTGCCCTCGCCTCTCTCCATCTCCCGAGAACCACCCTTATTAACAGAACCCCCTCTTCTCTTCTGATTTGAATCACCTCCTACATCCACCACATCACCACTATTGCCTTCTTTGGCATGTAATGTAGACTTCCTTGATAAGGCACGATCATTTGATGTAGCAGGATCTGTTGTCGCGGTAACTGGCTGATTTCCTGATTTGCTCGCACTGGCAGCCGCACGGTTTGCAGCGTTGGCTGCACCCATTACATCTCGACACCGCTTACTGGCCTCCGCGTGGTCGACAACTGAGAGTGCAAGAGAGGTAAGGAATGCACAGAGATGCTTATAACTTAGTCGACTCAACACTCGACACCGCTTACTTGCCTCCGCATGGTCGACAACTGGGTGCGGACAAGGGATGGAGAAAAGGAAAGTATGAATAAAGACAATCAAATGCCATGACAAATTAAGAAACAAAGACCGGGCACAGGCGTGACCATAAGGGACAGGCCGTAAACCACGCAAATATGTTCCAAAAGAAGAAGAAAATAAGGACTTCCAGGGAAGGAGGGAACCTAGTAGTGGAAAATGCTTGTGAATTAGATTAATTTCCATAACAACTCACTCGGACGAGGGTAGTCCTTCCCAATGATGCAGTTGGCCTTGCGTTGCACAGCCAGAGGTGCGGTCCATGGCTCGTAAATGTACTGCGACGGCATGTCTGGTGGGTGAGTGTGCAGGTGTTGGGGGGGCGAATGTGGGGTTGGCGGGGGAAAGGTTAGTCCACTCAGAAGTCACAGCCAGGGGTGCGCTCCATGGCTTGCAAATGTACTGCGATGGCATGTCTGGTGGGTGAAGACAGAGGGGAGGCATAGGATGATGATGATTTGAATATTCTTTTCTTCAAGGTCACAACAACATTGCCTGGGCTGTGAACGTGGAGAGGGATTGTGTGGGCGAAAAAGGGGGCGGGGAGTGGGAAAAAACTAGAGAGGACCACAGAAACAACCCCATGTAGCATGAAATAACACCACGGCATTCCCCCACGACACGAACCAGTATCCAGTTTGGTTAATGCATTGCACCTTGCTAAACAAATAATTACCTTTAAGAACAGGCAGGAAATGGCGGATGAACTTCCCCGAGGGGTCGTATTTCTTGCCAAAGGTGACGGGCGAGTAGATGCGGTGATACTGGGAGTGCTTTGAGTCGACTCAGAACATACCTTTCAGAACGGGCAGGAAGTGGCGGATGAACTTCCCCAAGGGGTCGTATTTCTTGCCGAAGGTGATAGGGGAGTAGATGCGGTGGTACTGGGAAAAGAAGGCAGAAGCTGAGAGCCAGAGCCAGTTGCCGTTGTTGATGGCCCAATCAGAGTCCACGAGCAACCTGTCAAACACGTCCCGCCCCAACTCCCAGTGCACTAGCTGCCATGTGAGGGGTGGGGAGGAGAGAGGGAGGGGAACAGGGTTTGGAGGTGTGTTGTGAGTCACCACAGCACAGCAGCCAGTCACACGTCCTGCCCAGATGGGTGATGGGCGAGTAGATGCAGAGCAGTGGTGGGGGTACTGGGAGAAGAAGGCAGAGGCGGAGAGCCCGAGCCAGTTGCCGTTGTTGATGGCCAAATCCGCATCTAGTGGTACCCAGTCAAACACATCCCGACCCAACTCCCAATGCACCAACTGTGTGAATGCGGGAGTGGGAAGTATGGAGGGGTTGGGAGGAGTGGAGCAGGGTGAGGGAGGGGAGAGCCAGAACCAGTTGCCGTTGTTGATGGCCCAATCCCCATCCAGCAGCAGCCGGTCGTATACATCTCGCCCCAGCTCCCAATGCACCAACTGTGTCAATGCGGGAGTGGGGAGAGGAGGGAGGGGTTGGGAGGAGTGGAGCAGGGTTTGGTTGGGGTATTGTGAGACACCACAGCGCAGCAGCCAGTCACACACATAATGCAGGTCAGTTGTGGGGGAGTAGATGCGGTGGTACTGGGAAAAGAAGGCAGAGGCTGAGAGACAGAGCCAGTTGCCGTTGTTGATGGCCCAGTCCGCATCTAGTAATAGGCGGTCAAACACGTCCCGGCCCAGTTCCCAGTGCACGAGCTGTGCAGTGAGGCGATGAGATCTTTGCGACTGGTGACGAATATGGGAAGCGATGTCATCAAAGAGTTTGGAAAATGGTTAAATTGGTCTCCGGGTGTCAGGCGTGCAATGTCCCGCCCGACACCCAGACACCAATTTAACCACTTGCCAAACGCTTTGATGTCATCACTACCTATATCCGTCACCAGCTGCGCAATAAAAGAGATCCTGCCCCATCCCATAGTGCACCAGCTGTGTGGTTGGAGGTGGCGGAGAGAAGGGAAGGACTGGGAGGAGTGGAGCAGGGTTTGGGTGGGTGTAGTGTGAGTCACCACAGCGCAGCAATCAGTCACACTTTTGTCCAAATGGGTGATGGTGTAATAAATGCAGTGGTGGTGGGGTAAGCAGGCAGAGGCTGAGACAAAGCAGCGTTTATAGTGGTTCATCGAACCAGAACACCACCTACGAACCCACCTACGAGCACCGCCTACGAGCACCACCTACAAGCACCAGCTACGAGCACTGCCTACGAGCACCACCTACAAGCACCAGCTACGAGCACCAACTGAAGAGCAGATTAGACAAACTAACAGCAACAAGCACCAACCCCAGAGCAGGAACCTACCAGGCATCAACCCCAGAGCAGGAACCTACCAGATCGCCTCGAGTGAGGAAGCACGCGACGCAGTGGCGTGCCAGATGGTGCATCCACCCCCACTGGCGGAGCTGGGAAGCGGATGGGGTGGGAGAGAGAGGCAAAAGCGGGAGGAGTGAGTCCACTACAAGAACAGAAGGGAGTGCGGAAGCAAGTGACGCAGTGGCGAGCCAGATGGTGCATCCAACCCCACTGCCTGCACCAGGTACTGCCTGCACCAGGTACTGCCTGCACCAGGTACTGCCTGCACCAGGTACTGCCTGCACCATGGTGGCATCAATCCAAGGGAAGCCTGTCCGAGCATCTCGTTACGCAGCTCGGGATCCACCTTCCAGGGGATCTCAGATCGCACTGCCCTGCATGGTGCTACCTGCACCAGGTTCTGCCTGCACCAGTTATCACCTGCACCAGGTATTCTTACCTGCATCATGATGGCGTCGATCCAGGGGAAGCCAGTCCGGGCATCTCGCCACGCAGCCAGCAGCTCCGAATCCACCTTCCAGGGAATCTGCCTGCAGATGCTGCTGCCCTGCATGCGATCAAAGTTGGGCGTGCCGTACGCTGCTGTGTAGAAGAATTCCCGCCACAACAGCTGTTGGAAGAATAACAGGGGGAAGAATAACTTGTTGGTTGACTCAGAAGAAGTCACAGTTGGGCGTGGCATACGCTGCCGTGCAGAATAGAAGAACTCCCGCCACTGCAGCTGATGCGGGGGTGTTCAGGTTCAAGGAAAGGCAGATGCAGGGGGAGTAAGGTTCAGGGGTGAGCAAGGGAGTGGGGTGATGAGATGACACTTGAGGTGCTTCAGCAGATGCTGCTGCCCTGCATACAGTCAGAGTGGGGTGTGCCATACGCTGCTGTGTGGAAGAAGGTGATTTTTGAGTCGACTCAAAAGTCACCCTGCATACGGTCAGAGTGGGGTGTGCCATACGCTGCTGTGTAGAAGAACTCCACAGCAGCTGGTGCAGGGACCGGCAAGGGTGAAAGAGAAGGGAGATGACTTTTGAGTCAATTCAAACGTCCTCTCATAAGAGCCTGCTGCCTGCCCTGCATGCGATCTAAGGGGTTGCCAAGAATGCTGCCGTGCGGAAAAAATCCTGTCTCAAGACCCGGCCATCGCACACATGCCATCAATCCCATCCGCGTGTGATGAGTCGATTACCGAGTCGACTAAAAAATCGACTCATCACACGCGAAAATCCTGTCTCAAGACCCGGCCATCACACACATGCCATCATCCCCATCCACATGTGATGAGTCGATTTTTGAGTCGACTAAAAAATCGAATCATCACACGCGAAAATCCTGTCTCAAGACCCGGCCATCACACACATGCCATCATCCCCTTCCACATGTGATG
The DNA here is from genome assembly GCA_947471745.1 of Closterium sp. Naga37s-1. Classification (NCBI taxonomy): domain Eukaryota; kingdom Viridiplantae; phylum Streptophyta; class Zygnematophyceae; order Desmidiales; family Closteriaceae; genus Closterium; species Closterium sp. Naga37s-1. The sequence goes on from CANJKZ010000107.1 coordinate 844,457, forward strand.
AGTCGATTTTTGAGTCGACTAAAAAATCGACTCATCACACGCGAAAATCCTGTCTCAAGACCTGGCCATCGCACACATGCCATCAATCCCATCCGCGTGTGATGAGTCGATTATCGAGTTGACTAAAAAATCGACTCATCACACGCGAAAATCCTGTCTCAAGACCCGGCCATCACACACATGCCATCATCCCCATGCCCCCTCTCTCACCTGCCCTATCAGGGACACCGGCGGCTTTGTGTGGCCAGGCTGTTTGGAAAGCACCTCCTGAATGCGCGCATACATGGGGCGCGAGGAGAGGCAGCCAAACTGGTGTCCGGGATGGGGAAGGGTTGGGTTGGGGAGAAATGGGAGAAGAGAAGTGGGATCCAGGGTTGGAAGTTTGGGAAGCACCTCGCGAATGCGCGCAAACATGAGGCGCGAGGAGAGGCAGCCAAACTGGTGTTGGGGATGGGGTAGGGTTGGGTTGGGGAGAAATGGGAGAAGAGAAGTGGGATCCAGGGTTGGAAGTTTGGGAAAGCACCTCGCGAATGCGCGCAAACATGAGGCGCGAGGAGAGGCAGCCAAACTGGTGCCCGGGATGGGGAAGGGTCGGGTTGGGTAGAAAGGGAGAAGAGAAGCGGGATCCAGGGTTGGAAGTTTGGGAAACACCTCCTGAATGCGAGCGTACATGAGGCGCGAGGAGAGGCAGCCAAACTGGGTGTAGCAGAGGTGGGCAGGGGGGGGGGGGGGATGGGGGAAAGACAGGGGAAAAGAGAATGGGAAGAAGAAACGGTTGGAATTGGCAGGAGGCACATCCTGGCAGTGAGCGTACATGAGAGACAAGAAGGGAGGAAGCCAAAGTGGGTGTTAGAGACAGGAAACATTACCTTAAGGTAGGGAGAGAGAACCGTGGTGGCAGGAGGGTCGAGGGCGGAGGGATCGCCCTTGGGTTTCTCAAACTCTTTCACCCATTTCTGTGACACACACAGAGCAGCGGAGGTGGGTTGGATGACTTTGCTTGAATTGCAGTGATTCAAATCGGTCTTTGGCTTCTCAAACTCCTTCACAGAAATGGGCTCACCCATTTTAGTGACACACACAGAGGAGTGCGTAAAACAGGCAAGCAGCTAGACTTGGCTCGAAGAACCTCACTCACTCGCGACTAATCCCTCTGCAGAAGACTTTTGAGTCGACTCAGAAGTCACCTCGAAAGGACCTCACTCGCGGCTAATCCCTCTGCAGAAGACTTTTGAGTCAAGGACCTCACTCGAAGCTAATCCCTCTGCAGAAGACTTTTGAGTCAAGGACCTCACTCGAAGCTAATCCCTCTACAGAAAACTAGCTTTGATTGAGGCGCCCCAAAAGTAAAACAGGAAAGCAGCTAGCCCCGGCTCGAAAGGACCTCACTCGCAGCTAATCCCTCTGCAGAAAACTAGTTTTGATTGAGGCGCCCCAAAAGTAAAACAGGCAAGCAGCTAGTCTTGGCTCGAAGCACCTCACTCACTCGCGGCTAATCCCTCTGCAGAAGACTTTTGAGTCGACTCAAAATTCACCTCGAAAGGACTTCACTCGCAGCTAATCCCTCTGCAGAAAACTAGCTTTGATTGAGGCGCCCCAAAAGTAAGACAGGAAGGCAGCTAGCCCCGGCTCGAAGCACCTCACTCGCAGCCAATCCCTCTGCAGAAAACTAGTTCCGATTGAGGCGCCCCAAAAGTCACCTCAAAAGGACCTCACTCGCACCTAATCCCTCTGCAGAAAATTCAAGCCAGAGCGGTCAAGGGAAGTGGACTGAGAAGGTATGGTGGTGTTCATAACTCTTTGTTTAGGCCCGCCCCTAAAAACAAAACTCTGAAGCTCCTCGGAAAGTTGCGGAAGAGTGGTGGTGTTGTGCTGTGCATAGCATACTGTTGACTTTTGAGTCGACTCAAGAGTGGTGGTGTTGTGCTGTGCATAGCATACTGTTGACTTTTGAGTCGACTCAAGAGTGGTGGTGCTGTGCTGTGCATAGCATACTGTTGACTTTTGAGTCGACTCAAGAGTGGTGGTGCTGAGCTGTGCATAGCATACTGTTGACTTTTGAGTCGACTCAAGAGTGGTGGTGCTGAGCTGTGCATAGCATACTGTTGACTTTTGAGTCGACTCAAGAGTGGTGGTGCTATGCTGTGCATAGCATACTGTTGACTTTTGAGTTGACTCAAGAGTGGTGGTGCTGTGCTGTGAATAGCATACCGTTCGTGCGAGGCAGTCGTCAAGCCTGCGCAGAGCCTCTGCCTCCCCCCCTCGGAAAGGAGTGACGTCCTGTAGCAAAGGAGGACGGAAGAGAAGAGGGCGAACAGAGGAAGTGGGGGAAGAGGTGGATAGAGGGGGATGCGCAGGTGACTTTCTCGGTAAAAAAAAAAAAAAAAAAATCAGAAAGGACTACAGATTTAGAATGAGGCGTACGGGTGCAAATCACAATACCTTGAACTTAATCGCCCCCCTACCCTACTTTCCTTCTCCATGATCCATCCCATCCCCAGCCACATTTTCTCTGGACTCACCTCTTTTGGGAAAGATTCTGCATCCGAGTAACCCAGCTCGCTCAGTGTAGGCACTACTTCAAAGACCTCAATATAGTCGCACTTCCCAGCTTCCTCTGCTGCTCCTCCTGGACCTGGGTCTCTTTCTGCTTTTATAGTCACGCAATGAGCGAGGTGGGGTGGCAGGGGCGGTAGTTTGTCTGGAGCGGATCCCACGGGCGGTGAGGGTTGTCCTATTCGTTTGCAGAAAGCCTGGTAGGTGAGGGGGGCTTTGCCTCCGTTCTGAGAGAGTAAAGGCAGTGGGGAGAGAGTGAGGGAGGGAAGAAACGGGGAGGAGAACAAGTGGGAGGGGAGAAGGGGGAACGGGGAGAGGTTGAGGATTGGAGGGAGCCGGAGGAGAGAAGGGAAAACGAGGCATAACGTAAGTGATTGAGGAAACAGGAAGACTGGAGAGGTACCAGTGACTACAGACAAGAGTGAAAACAAGTTGTGTTCACTTGATCGATTGACACGGGTGGACACCGGATTTAGAGAACCCAGTTCTGTAAGCCAAGACAGAACTGGGCTGTCTAGATGAAGACGTGGGTTGTCCAACAACCACCTTCTATATGATCTCAGCTGGGTTGAAGATGGTGGGGCTGACTGGGGTTAACACCCACACCGCAACCCTTTCAGAAATGTCTCAAAAATCAGAAAGAGACACCTTGTTGGATTGGAACTTGACATTTTCAGCTCGGTCTATTTTTTAGGCACATCAGAAATAAGCCAACACAGAAACAACCACCTTCTTTATGATTTCAGCAGGGTCGAAGATGGTGTGGCTGACTGGGGTTACCACTCGCACCCCCGCTTCCTGCATGCTCGCCTGGAGGGTAAGCGCACGGGATAAGGAGGATGGGGTTTTGTTGGGATGGGTGAGACTGAGTGAGGGATGCAGGCAGGAGGGACACGAGCAGCAGTTATGCAAGCGACAAAATGTGACGGAAAGAAAGGGGTTGAAGAGAGAGAGAGAGGGAGAACTCATGTGAACCTACACATCACAATCACCAACCTCCATGCCATGCCTTGCCATGCTGTGCCATGCCGTGCCATGCCATCTCATGCCATGCCATGCCACCCACCTTGATCTTGCCATCCCAAGCCAGCGCATACGGCTCGGTGTCAAACTCAAAGCACAGCGCCTTCACTCCCACAGCGTCTTTTCTCCCCACTGTAAGAGGGTGAGAGGTGGCATCCCATGCCATGCAACCCACCTTGATGTTGCCATCCCGAGACAGGGCGTACGGCTCGGTGTCAAACTCAAAGCACAGCGTCTTCGCTCCCCACTGGAAGAAGGTGAGGTGGCAAAATGGAAGGAAGTTGAGGTTGAGACATTTCACATTAGAAAGAAAAACAACGGAAGTCACAGACATGTGCGGTGAACAATGAACGGCCAATAGAGCATCAGCAGCTCATGTCCTGGTGCGATAACTCATGACATGGGGCAATAACTCATGACATGGAGATAGCTCTCTAGACATGTTGACTTGACTTTTCATGGCATGTCACCGCATGAGAGTAGCTTGATAGTGCATGAATCGAACATTGCTTCAATTTTGCGAGACTCACTTTTCTCCAAATATGCTCTCTGACCAGTGCGGATGCCTACCTGTTTCACCAGCTTCGGAATAACTGTGGTGGGGTCGCCTTTAACGAGTATAAGCCGAGATCCCCGGGCCTTCAGCTGGCTGGTGAGGAAAACAGAGGGGAATGAGGCAAAACGTGGAAAATCGGCATGCAAAACGAGTGTCTAAATCTGACCAAGATGTCACATGATCAGAATCAAACACACAAACCTATCTAGTTCATTTAGGCAGTCCAGTGGGAACCGAAATTTGAGGCGCGTCAACGGTTGCACAGATGTTTCCAGCAATGATTACCTGTCCAGGTCGTTCAGGCAGTCCAGCAGGAACCGAATCCGGTTAATTCCCACGCGAATGGACCCGGGGGATGGAGCTGAAGGGTCAGGAGCCAGAAACCACGGGTCGAGGACGAACACGGGGCACAGCTGACGAATTGCCGACGTGGCATTGGAAGGTGGCTCGGCAGAATCAAGGTTGCTGTTGCTGGCACTGCCAGGCTCGGATTTGACAAAGGCGGTGTTGGTGCTGACTGTACTGCTCCTTGCAGCAACAAGGCCGGGTTTAGTGCCATCGTTAGGTAACATTTCACTCGCCTTCGCGAACCCCATGTGAAGATTTCGTGAATCCGAACCCGCCGGTTTGTTACTTTCCTCATCTAGTTCGTTTCCGTTTCCGTTTTCGTCAAGTCCGCAAGCGGCGAGCAGAGCGGGGTTGTCGTGGAGTCGCAGACCTTTTCGGAACCACAGAATCGCGGTTTCCCCCTGAGGCGATCCCAGCGAATCATTTGCTTTCGCCATGGCGAGTCGCTGATCAGCACTTTTCCCAGAAGCTTCTTGCGTCAGTGAGGCGATTCGAGACGCAGTCGTACTATTGAACGCCGGTTGTACGGCGATCAGGGCTGTAATTAGACCTGCCAGGCGTGGCGGCGGAACGGCACGGCGGTATGGAAGCAAGAAGAAGTTTTCGCTTCGGCCGGACCTGTATGTCGTGAGAGGCAAGCTTGGCGGGAAGCGGGGTTGTCGATACGGCGAGAGGCGAAATGCTCCACAGGCAGTCTCGAAGTGCAGCCACGCGAGGGATCTCATGTCCCAATTGTCATGCTCGAATCTGTTATGTTAGCCAGCAGAAGTAGAAATCTACGCTTGTACCCGACACTTGTGCGTTCAGTTGACGGCTTACGAACACGAACAGTTATTTTCATCCCAAAACCAGGTATGCTGGGAAGCCGTCTACGCGACGCGCTTCCACTCGGTCGACAGCATTGTCTCTTTCGGTGAAAGGGTTGGTTGAAGAGTCTCGTGCTCTTCATGCTTGCAGAGGTCATGCCTGATGGCTCATGAAATTCGTGGAATTGCACATGCCCATGGAGAGGAGGGATAGGCCATGTTGAAGCCACGATGTTCCTGCTTTCACCACACAGCATGCAGCGCAAAACACAAGTCTACACCGTTAAGAGTTCACATACTGAACGGTTTAGTGCGGTAGAGTGACCGAACCCTTCTGAACTGCACAGCATCGTACTCAACCCGTTTTATTAGCAAAGCCGTGTTGAGGTGGAAGGAGCACGGCGGTGTCCCTCCCTCGAGATTGCATCGCATGTCAGCTGTGCATTCTGTAACTAAATTGGTGTACGAGTGGTCACTGAGTTGGTACTCTGAGAAACGGGGTTGTTACTAGCGAGCTCTTGCCGATTTTTTTCCAACTGACCAGACCACTGTACATCTCGGCTTGGTTCGTTTCGTGTCTTGTGTCCCACTGGAAGATTCAGACTGTAGCGCAACAGTTTGTGTATTCGGGCAGGGCTTGAAGCTACTTGACGGCGAACTTTGTTCAGGTTCCTTTCACATTCCATGTATGGAATATTCTTTCAACTAAGTTTCCGGAAAAGGGAACTTGAACGGTAGGTCGCAAGAAGGTTCAGTACAGGATGGACGGCTCTTACATTATTATGGACCTACGGGCTGTGAAACTTCCTTATGAACACGCTTCCCGAAGGTCGTTTTGTGAGGGAGGTCCAATGACAGATACTGCGAGAAACTTGGAAAGCAATTACGTTGAGAAAGGGCACCCAAGCATGTGAAACGCTTGATTTTTTCCAGTCTTCTCTGCTGTTACAGTATGTGGGAGACTTCCATGCTATGGCTTCCCTGTCCTCCCAATCCCTCCCAACTCTCAGGTTTCCAGCAAGTACTGTTGTATAAACTGTACAGGTTTCTCCTTTCTTCCCATCATTATGCCTTCAAAAGCTCGGATCCACCCTGCTCCACCTTCACTTCATGCTCTGTCATTTAGAGCTTGCACGTGAAATAAATAACAAATGTAAAAAAGCAAGTGCGACAAGAGGGAGAGAGGTGGTTGGAACAGCAAACGTGCTGTAGTTTACTGAGGATAGCAGCAGTGCGACAGCATTTTCTTAGTTTAATGGCGACGAGGTTCCCAAGGCTTCACTCTGGACGTCGTATTTAATCGATAACTTATTTTTTGCCCGTTTGGATCAATACTATCCCAGTCGGACGATAGCTGTCACGTCAGGAGAATGCCAGAATGTCAAGACGACATCGACCTTCGGGGTCGCCGCAGGCTTGGTTCCTTCTGCTCCAGATAACGCTTGTCCTCCTCATTGCGTCGATCTGCAAGGCCGTCTGGGCTGACGTTCCTGTCCGGCAGCAGCGAGAAGGGGTAGAGACGCGGAATGGTACCGTTCCGTCAAAGTTACCGTCCAAGAAGAACAATTTTCCGTCAGAGATAACGATAGGATGCCTCGTTCCGCTCAACACGGCCGACGGGGTTTCCTTCTTTTCCGGTGAGACGCGAGGACCGAACGCAGCTCGGCAGATTCAGGAACCAATGTAGTTTCGCAGTAACGATGTCAGATTCAGTAACAACGTCTCTCATTGAGCTCACGAGCTTTCTTTATTGGCCTCCATTTAGGCATTATGCCGGCCGTTGTCAGAAGACCACCTCCATCACGTGCATTTCGGTGCATTTCCGGTTACCGGGTTACCCTTTCCGATCAGGTCCTATAGATCTTGTCGGCCTTAGGTTGATGAGACTGCGTCGTCGCGTGAACGTCGTTTCGGACCATCATATTCCGATATTCCGATTCGGACTTATCGAAATCATGAAGATTGTCAATCATAATCTTAATTTATCATGACGTAAATTACGGGTATCTCGTCTTCAAGGTTCAAAATAAGACCTAGTAAGAGTCACCTACCCAAAAGTCACTCACCCAAATGTAAACTATCATCCATGTGTCAGTCGTCGGACGACAGCTCTCGCACGGCACGTTAAGCCGACGCTCATTTGCACAGGCTGCTTTGATAAGACGCTCCGTCGCGCTCAGCCGTTCGTTGATTCCTCCTTCCACCCATCTCTCTCCTCCTCCCCCGTCCTCCACCCATCCCTCTCTTTTCCAGATATGATGCCGAACGCTCACCGCCTTGAACCCCTTGCCATCCCTGTGCAGCCATTCAACTGGCGGTTCATCATGTGAGCAATGATTCCTCGCTGCTGCTAGGCATCAAAATCAAGCTGGTTGCAGCCAACTGCACCTAAGCTTCACCTTTTTTCCGTTCCCTTTGTGCATCCCCCCCCTCCCCTCCTCCCTTGTCGCCCTCTCACCGTCTTGAACCCCTTGCCATCCCTGTGCAGCCATTCAGCTGGCGGTTCATCATGTGAGCAATGATTCATCGCTGCTGCCAGGCGTCACGATCAAGCTGGTTGCAGCCAACTGCACATACACACCTTTCCCGGGCCAAATGGCAGGTGCGCAGAGCTGATAATCACACACACAAAAGTCAAGTCGACTCAGACGTCAAGTGAAGGAAACACAAAATTGAAAGAAAATAACAAGAAGTAGGCAACGGAGGTATTATACATCAAGTCAACTCGACTCATAGCTCCCTCCCCACCTCTTCCCCACCACGTCCAGCTGAGCAGCCTTTGATGCACTGCAAAAAAATCTTCTTTTGAGTCTGAGTCGACTTTTGAGTCGATTCAAAAGCTCCCTCCTCCCCACCTCCTCCCCACCACGTCCAGCTAAGCCGTGCTGCTGAGCAGCCTTTGATCCACTGCAGAAAATACTTCCCCTTATTCTTGCGCTTAGATGAGAAACTCCTCCCCTCCTCCCGTCCCCTCCCACACAGGCCTGCACCTGATGCTGGAGGAGAGGCCGATAGCCATCATCGGCCCCACCACGAGCAGCTGGGTGGCGCTGCTGAGCGGCCATTGGGGCACCTCATATCTCTTTCTCTGTCTCTCCTCTCCCACCCACCCACCCCACAGGCCTGCACCTGATGCTGGAGGAGAAGCCGATAGCCATCATCGGCCCCACCACGAGCAGCCGGGTGCGCTGCTGCTGAGCGGGCTGGCAGCCTTTGAGGCACTTCATATCTCCTTCACCTCCTCCCATCTTCCAACCTTGCCCCCCCCCAGGCCTGCACCTGATGCTGGAGGAGAAGCCGATAGCCATCATCGGCCCCACCACGAGCAGCCGGGTGCGCTGCTGCTGAGCGGGCTGGCAGCCTTTGAGGCACTTCATATCTCCTTCACCTCCTCCCATCTTCCCACCTTGCCCCCCCCCAGGCCTGCACCTGATGCTGGAGGAGAAGCCGATAGCCATCATCGGCCCCACCACGTCGAGCCAGGTGGCGCTGCTGAGCGGGCTGGCGGGCACAACGCGCATCCCCCTGCTCTCCTACTCCGCCACCGACCCCCTCCTCACCACCTCGCGCCAGTGGCCTTATTTCATGCGCACTGTTCCCAGTGACGCCACCAAGATGGAGGCAATCGCAGGTGAGTGATGTGCTCTTGCTGCAATGGCATTTTCTGGGGGGGGGAGTAGCCGGTGCTTGCTTCCCATTCTGGAGCCTCCAACGCCACCGACCCCCTCCTCACCACCTCGCGCCAGTGGCCTTACTTCATGCGCACTGTTCCTGGTGACGCTACCAAGATGGAGGCAATCGCTGGTGAGTGTGTGTCTCTGTTAGAGCAAAGCAATGGCAATGTCTGGCTGGGGGTATGTCCAGTGTGCTTGCGGCTCCAGCCCATTCTGGAGCCTTCAATATCCCCTTCTTACCACCTCGCGCCAGTGGCCCTACTTCATGCGCCCCGTGCCCAGCAACGCCACCAAAATGGAGGCGATAGCAGGTGAGTGACGCTGCTAGTGCGATGCGATGGCAACAGCTGGGTGAATAGCTTCTGCATACTGTTCTGGAACCCCAAGCCCCCCCCTTCACCACTTCACTTCACGCCAGTGGCCCTACTTCATGCGTACCGTGCCTAGCCTAGTGCCCCTACTAGCACTTCGTGACCCAAACACTTTGCCTTGATTTCGTTTCTTACCCCGACCCCCCTCCCCGCCACCACTCTCCCTCCCTCCCCATTCTCGCCCCACTTGGTCATTCCTGTCGCTCCCAAACCTCCTGTCGCTCCCAAACCTCCTGGCGCTGCACCGCTGCAAGCACTTCCTTGCCCAAACCCTCGGTTCAGCCTCATCACTTCCTCTCCTCCCTCCTTATTTCCCCCATCCCACCACTCAACCCCCCTCCCCTCGGCCATTCGTGTCGCTGCGCGCAGACCTGCTGGCGCTGTACCGCTACAAGCACTTTGTTGCCATATTCACAGACGACCGGTTTGGGCGGAACGGCATCAGCGTTCTCGAAAACATCCTGCAGAACCGATGGGTAGGCGAAGGCAGAGAGGGTAGGCGAGAGTGTGGGCGACTGATGGGCTGGCAATCAAATGGGTTGACAACGGATAGGTGGGACTGTGTGGGGTGATTACAGATGACCGGTTTGGGTAGAACGGAATCAGCGTGCTCGAAATTATTCTGCAGAATCGCTGGGTGCGTATCCAATACGCATAAGTTTCTGAGGTACCTTGATCGAACCAAAAGGGCGGGTGGAGCAGATGGGTGGAAAGGCGTAGGGGTAGGTGGGTAGGGGCTTGAAAGGCGTCCTACACGATTGGTTTTTACTGCACTGCACTCACCTGTTCTCGTTTACGTGCCTTCCTATTCTCCTATCCTCTCATCTTCTCCTCCTCTCCGTCTCCTCTCTCCCCTGTCTTTCTCTTCCCCCCATGCACACACAACAGGGCTGGCAGCACCCGATAGTGGCACGAGTGGCGTTGAAGCAGGGGACGGAGTATGACGACGTGCGCTCCTCTCTGGACTGGAGCACCTGAGACGATCTCAATGCCTTTCCCTACTGTCTATCCCATCTCCCAACTCCCATCTCCCCGCTCCACCAGGGCTGGCAGCACCCGATAGTGGCACGAGTGGCACTGAAGCGGGGGAGGGAGTATGACGACGCGCGTTCCTCTCTGGAGCGGCTGAGACAACTCCCAATCCCTTTCTTTCCGTCTCTCCCCTCTCCACCAGGGCTGGCAACACCCAGTGGTGGCGCGTGTGGCGTTGAAGCGGGGGAGGGAGTATGACGACGCGCGCTCCTCTCTGGAGCTGCTGCAGCAAGTGCGCACGTCGGTCATGATCATCCACGCGGGGGGCGACGGCCCTGACGCCGTGCTCAAAGCAGGTACGTGCGTGCCAGGAATAGGTACACACTGTTTGTAGACTCATAACCCGCGCTGCACTACATGCAGCAAGTGCGCACGTCGGTCATGATCATCCATGCAGGGGGCGACGGCCCTGACGCCGTGCTCAAAGCAGGTGCGCGCACGCTGTAGAAACGCTGGTATGCACGTACGCTATATGCAGCTAGTGCGCACTTCAGTTGTAATCATCCATACCGGGGGCGACGGCCCTGACGCCGTGCTCAAAGCAGGTGCGCAATAGGCTCCAGCATAGGTACCCTGTATGTAGACTAGTCGCCTTGCAGGTAGTCGCGCTGTCGCAGCTACACTATATGCAGCAAGTGCGCACGTCGGTCATGATCATCCACGCGGGGGGCGACGGCCCTGACGCCGTGCTCAAAGCAGGTGCGCGCTAAGCATAGAGTATGTTTATCCGCGACTATGTGTGGATCAGCAGCACCGAGCCCACCTCCTTCTTCCGAACACACTCTCAGTCACGTCACACCTAGCTATGCAACCCCTTGCCTCCCCCAAACCTTGCCTCCTCCACTCTCTTTCCCCCACCAGCGGTGGAGCTGGGGATGTTCAGCCGCAGCTACGTGTGGATTACCACGGAACTCACCCGTTTAATCACCTATCCTGTGAATCCCCCTGCCTGCCACCCTCCTTATTCACCAGCGGTGGAGCTGGGGATGTTCAGCCGCGGCTACGTGTGGATCACGACTGAGCCGACGTCTCTCCAGTCCTTCACATATGATGGTGCCACCGCCTCCTTCATGCCGCAAGTGCAGGTACGCACATGATATGATAGGACGTATCATGATACCCTCTTCCATGCCCCCAGTGCAGTTGTTTATACCCCTTCCACCCTGCCCGCCCAGCCCTATCCCCCCACTTCCTCCTCCTTCTCGTCCCTGGCAGGGGCTCATTCCTTGCCGCCTTTTGAGGCGCCTCGAAAATCATTCCGTGCCGCCTTTTCCCCTGCCCTCGCCCAGTGGCTCATACTGTTGCTTTTTCCCACCTCATGCCATTATTCCCTTCTTTCTCACTCACCTGTCGTACCACCCCTCCCTCTTCTCTTCCCTGCCAGGGGTTCATTCATATCCATGGCATTTATTGTCTCGCCCAGGGGCTCATACTCTTGTCTGTTCCCACCTCATACCATTTTTCCTTCCTCCACTCAACCGTCTTTTCCTCCTCTCAAACGGTCCTTTGTATTAATTCAGCAGGGGTACAAACATGCGGTGCTATCCATGATAACCTCTATCCCTTAAGCCCCAAAACTTACCACTCTTCACCCCCCCCCCTGAGTGACCCTCTAGCCCTCCAGCGTGTGGAGGATGTCCCCCAGGTGCAGCGGCCAGGGGTCCGCTGCCATCTGGGGGTGCGCTGCCTCGATCCCAGCCCTGGCCTTGGTGTGCAGGGCATTAGCCTGGGAGCGCTGGAGGGCCACTGACCAGCGCTGGCTGAAGTGGCAGGCCATCTTCTTGGCCGATTTCGCCAGGGGGTTGGCCCTGAACCGGTTCCTAGCTGCTGCTGTGGCCAGCAGCTTCAGGAACGCAGTCGTGGTGGGCGCGTTTGCCCCGTAGGTCTCGACGGCTAGGGCGCAGAACACCACGTGTTCCGTGTGTCGGTAGTACTCCCTCTCCTTCCGCCTCTGTGCCTCTCTAGCAGCCCAGCCTGGGGGTTTGCGGGCTGTGGGGTCCCGGTTCTGCAGCACGGGGTCTGTGATAGTGGTGTCTGTGATCCAAGTCTCTCCACTGTCCGGGTCGCGTACAATCACATCGGCTTTCTTCGGGTCATCCGGCGGTGAGTACATGGCGTTCTCCAGGTATACCACCAGCTGTGCTTCCCTTGCCATTTTAGCCACGGCAAAAGCTAGCTGGTTGTGTGTGCGTGTCCTGTCGGGGCCTGTGCTGCAGCGGAGTAGGTGGTTGGGTAGGCTGCAGTCGGCTACGAGTTCTCCACACTCGCACACAGTGGGTACATTCTGTCGGATGCCCATGCGGAAGGCCAGGGCTGCTCGGAATTGTCCCGGTGAGAAGCAAAGGTCCGGGGTCAAAGGTAGGGCCTGCAGCCATGCTCCCGCTCCCTCCCCTCTCAGGCTGATGAGGCGGAGTGAGTGACCCATCTCGGGGGCTGACTGGATGGTGCGTGACTCCTCTGTCAAGGCGTCGGCCTTTGCCGCGTGCACCTCCTGAGAGAGGGCGCGTTGCAGCTGGTCTTGGGACGGGGTTTGCTGCTCCTCCCGGAGGTTTTGTAGCGCCAGCGGTGGCAGGCGCCCCTCCATGTCCTGGATGGTTACTGAGTGCGCTGCGGACGGCTGCAGGGTGTTGTTGTTGGCCCCCAGTGCCGCGGTTGCTGGTAGGTCAAGGGAGCGGAGCAGTCGTAGCGCCTCCGTCGTTGATGCCAGGTAGGCCGGTGCTGCTTCTGTTGTGGGGTCTGTAAGTCCCAGCCCGCCCAGGGCGACTGGAAGAGTTGCTTGTCGGAGCAGGAAGTTGAACTCGGCTTCTCGGCGTGGCGGTTGAATGCTGGCGGCGGTCAAGCACCATGTGTGCCATTCCGCTGCCACGTGCCTGAGGTGCTGCTGGATAGACGCTGCGAGTAGCAGGGGTGCGAGGGGATCCCCCTGTGCGACTCCTCTTCCGCTGGTGAGTGCCGTGGAATTGAAGCATGGGTCCAGCAGCAGCGGTGATGCTCATGCGTAGAAAGAGCGTGTGAAGGGGATGAGGGGGGCTAGCGGGGAGCCGATAAGTGCGTTGAAGAACGCGCTCCTCTCGACTGAGTTGAACGCGTTCTCAATGTCGAGTTGGAGGACTAGGCTGGAGGGCTGCACGGTGGTGAGGTCTCTGACTGCATGGATGACGAACTCAGCACCTCCCGGGACTGCCACGCCAAATTGCTGAGGTAGGAAAAATTTTCGCGTTTCTCCTTGCAGGTCTGAGAGTGCCACTTTCGCCGCCAGCCTAAGCAATGTTTCTCCAATCGCGATTGGGCGTACCCCCCCCCCTGGTTTGGCGAAGGCTATAAGGCGGGACGGGGCGAGTAGGGCTGCAACCTCGGTGGAAAGGTTTGTCGAGAGAAGGTGTTTAACGGCGGAGTAGAGGTGCCCTAGTACCTCGATGTTACTTAGCGCTGGATCGCGGTAGTGTTCGAAGGTTGACCCCGATGGGCCAGCCCCAATTCCCCTGGGGCATTCCCCGAGGACGTCCTCTCCCTCTCTCATCCCTGGCAGTGCCTCATATTCAGGGCGTCTATTGTCCCTCCCAGGGGCTCATACTCTTGCGTCCCTGCCTCGCATCCATTGCATACGCGTTGTTCCCTTCTTTCCCCCTCACCTGCCTTCCCCATCCCCCTCCTCTCTGGCAGGGCCTCATATCTATGGCGTCCTTTGTCCCGCCCTCGCCGGCCCTCACGGTGTTCCGAGAGGAGTGGAAGGAGCACATGTCGGGGCTGGAAGGACCCACCTCTGCCAAGGTGAGCGAGTAGCGAGTACGTGGGGGTTCAAGGCCACTTTCAGGGAAGGGAAGATGAGAGGGGGTAGAAGCAGGGTGCAAGGAGCACATGTCGGGGCTGGAAGGACCCACCTCTGCCAAGGTGAGCGAGTAGCGAGTACGTGGGGGTTCAAGGCCACTTTCAGGGAAGGGAAGATGAGAGGGGGTAGAAGCAGGGTGCAAGGAGCACATGTCGGGGCTGGAAGGACCCACCTCTGCCAAGGTGAGCGAGTAGCGAGTACGTGGGGGTTCAAGGCCACTTTCAGGGAAGGGAAGATGAGAGGGGGTAGAAGCAGGGTGCAAGGAGCACATGTCGGGGCTGGAAGGACCCACCTCTGCCAAGGTGAGCGAGTAGCGAGTACGTGGGGGTTCAAGGCCACTTTCAGGGAAGGGAAGATGAGAGGGGGTAGAAGCAGGGTGCAAGGAGCACATGTCGGGGCTGGAAGGACCCACCTCTGCCAAGGTGAGCGAGTAGCGAGTACGTGGGGGTTCAAGGCCACTTTCAGGGAAGGGAAGATGAGAGGGGGTAGAAGCAGGGTGCAAGGAGCACATGTCGGGGCTGGAAGGACCCACCTCTGCCAAGGTGAGCGAGTAGCGAGTACGTGGGGGTTCAAGGCCACTTTCAGGGAAGGGAAGATGAGAGGGGGTAGAAGCAGGGTGCAAGGAGCACATGTCGGGGCTGGAAGGACCCACCTCTGCCAAGGTGAGCGAGTAGCGAGTACGTGGGGGTTCAAGGCCACTTTCAGGGAAGGGAAGATGAGAGGGGGTAGAAGCAGGGTGCAAGGAGCACATGTCGGGGCTGGAAGGACCCACCTCTGCCAAGGTGAGCGAGTAGCGAGTACGTGGGGGTTCAAGGCCACTTTCAGGGAAGGGAAGATGAGAGGGGGTAGAAGCAGGGTGCAAGGAGCACATGTCGGGGCTGGAAGGACCCACCTCTGCCAAGGTGAGCGAGTAGCGAGTACGTGGGGGTTCAAGGCCACTTTCAGGGAAGGGAAGATGAGAGGGGGTAGAAGCAGGGTGCAAGGAGCACATGTCGGGGCTGGAAGGACCCACCTCTGCCAAGGTGAGCGAGTAGCGAGTACGTGGGGGTTCAAGGCCACTTTCAGGGAAGGGAAGATGAGAGGGGGTAGAAGCAGGGTGCAAGGAGCACATGTCGGGGCTGGAAGGACCCACCTCTGCCAAGGTGAGCGAGTAGCGAGTACGTGGGGGTTCAAGGCCACTTTCAGGGAAGGGAAGATGAGAGGGGGTAGAAGCAGGGTGCAAGGAGCACATGTCGGGGCTGGAAGGACCCACCTCTGCCAAGGTGAGCGAGTAGCGAGTACGTGGGGGTTCAAGGCCACTTTCAGGGAAGGGAAGATGAGAGGGGGTAGAAGCAGGGTGCAAGGAGCACATGTCGGGGCTGGAAGGACCCACCTCTGCCAAGGTGAGCGAGTAGCGAGTACGTGGGGGTTCAAGGCCACTTTCAGGGAAGGGAAGATGAGAGGGGGTAGAAGCAGGGTGCAAGGAGCACATGTCGGGGCTGGAAGGACCCACCTCTGCCAAGGTGAGCGAGTAGCGAGTACGTGGGGGTTCAAGGCCACTTTCAGGGAAGGGAAGATGAGAGGGGGTAGAAGCAGGGTGCAAGGAGCACATGTCGGGGCTGGAAGGACCCACCTCTGCCAAGGTGAGCGAGTAGCGAGTACGTGGGGGTTCAAGGCCACTTTCAGGGAAGGGAAGATGAGAGGGGGTAGAAGCAGGGTGCAAGGAGCACATGTCGGGGCTGGAAGGACCCACCTCTGCCAAGGTGAGCGAGTAGCGAGTACGTGGGGGTTCAAGGCCACTTTCAGGGAAGGGAAGATGAGAGGGGGTAGAAGCAGGGTGCAAGGAGCACATGTCGGGGCTGGAAGGACCCACCTCTGCCAAGGTGAGCGAGTAGCGAGTACGTGGGGGTTCAAGGCCACTTTCAGGGAAGGGAAGATGAGAGGGGGTAGAAGCAGGGTGCAAGGAGCACATGTCGGGGCTGGAAGGACCCACCTCTGCCAAGGTGAGCGAGTAGCGAGTACGTGGGGGTTCAAGGCCACTTTCAGGGAAGGGAAGATGAGAGGGGGTAGAAGCAGGGTGCAAGGAGCACATGTCGGGGCTGGAAGGACCCACCTCTGCCAAGGTGAGCGAGTAGCGAGTACGTGGGGGTTCAAGGCCACTTTCAGGGAAGGGAAGATGAGAGGGGGTAGAAGCAGGGTGCAAGGAGCACATGTCGGGGCTGGAAGGACCCACCTCTGCCAAGGTGAGCGAGTAGCGAGTACGTGGGGGTTCAAGGCCACTTTCAGGGAAGGGAAGATGAGAGGGGGTAGAAGCAGGGTGCAAGGAGCACATGTCGGGGCTGGAAGGACCCACCTCTGCCAAGGTGAGCGAGTAGCGAGTACGTGGGGGTTCAAGGCCACTTTCAGGGAAGGGAAGATGAGAGGGGGTAGAAGCAGGGTGCAAGGAGCACATGTCGGGGCTGGAAGGACCCACCTCTGCCAAGGTGAGCGAGTAGCGAGTACGTGGGGGTTCAAGGCCACTTTCAGGGAAGGGAAGATGAGAGGGGGTAGAAGCAGGGTGCAAGGAGCACATGTCGGGGCTGGAAGGACCCACCTCTGCCAAGGTGAGCGAGTAGCGAGTACGTGGGGGTTCAAGGCCACTTTCAGGGAAGGGAAGATGAGAGGGGGTAGAAGCAGGGTGCAAGGAGCACATGTCGGGGCTGGAAGGACCCACCTCTGCCAAGGTGAGCGAGTAGCGAGTACGTGGGGGTTCAAGGCCACTTTCAGGGAAGGGAAGATGAGAGGGGGTAGAAGCAGGGTGCAAGGAGCACATGTCGGGGCTGGAAGGACCCACCTCTGCCAAGGTGAGCGAGTAGCGAGTACGTGGGGGTTCAAGGCCACTTTCAGGGAAGGGAAGATGAGAGGGGGTAGAAGCAGGGTGCAAGGAGCACATGTCGGGGCTGGAAGGACCCACCTCTGCCAAGGTGAGCGAGTAGCGAGTACGTGGGGGTTCAAGGCCACTTTCAGGGAAGGGAAGATGAGAGGGGGTAGAAGCAGGGTGCAAGGAGCACATGTCGGGGCTGGAAGGACCCACCTCTGCCAAGGTGAGCGAGTAGCGAGTACGTGGGGGTTCAAGGCCACTTTCAGGGAAGGGAAGATGAGAGGGGGTAGAAGCAGGGTGCAAGGAGCACATGTCGGGGCTGGAAGGACCCACCTCTGCCAAGGTGAGCGAGTAGCGAGTACGTGGGGGTTCAAGGCCACTTTCAGGGAAGGGAAGATGAGAGGGGGTAGAAGCAGGGTGCAAGGAGCACATGTCGGGGCTGGAAGGACCCACCTCTGCCAAGGTGAGCGAGTAGCGAGTACGTGGGGGTTCAAGGCCACTTTCAGGGAAGGGAAGATGAGAGGGGGTAGAAGCAGGGTGCAAGGAGCACATGTCGGGGCTGGAAGGACCCACCTCTGCCAAGGTGAGCGAGTAGCGAGTACGTGGGGGTTCAAGGCCACTTTCAGGGAAGGGAAGATGAGAGGGGGTAGAAGCAGGGTGCAAGGAGCACATGTCGGGGCTGGAAGGACCCACCTCTGCCAAGGTGAGCGAGTAGCGAGTACGTGGGGGTTCAAGGCCACTTTCAGGGAAGGGAAGATGAGAGGGGGTAGAAGCAGGGTGCAAGGAGCACATGTCGGGGCTGGAAGGACCCACCTCTGCCAAGGTGAGCGAGTAGCGAGTACGTGGGGGTTCAAGGCCACTTTCAGGGAAGGGAAGATGAGAGGGGGTAGAAGCAGGGTGCAAGGAGCACATGTCGGGGCTGGAAGGACCCACCTCTGCCAAGGTGAGCGAGTAGCGAGTACGTGGGGGTTCAAGGCCACTTTCAGGGAAGGGAAGATGAGAGGGGGTAGAAGCAGGGTGCAAGGAGCACATGTCGGGGCTGGAAGGACCCACCTCTGCCAAGGTGAGCGAGTAGCGAGTACGTGGGGGTTCAAGGCCACTTTCAGGGAAGGGAAGATGAGAGGGGGTAGAAGCAGGGTGCAAGGAGCACATGTCGGGGCTGGAAGGACCCACCTCTGCCAAGGTGAGCGAGTAGCGAGTACGTGGGGGTTCAAGGCCACTTTCAGGGAAGGGAAGATGAGAGGGGGTAGAAGCAGGGTGCAAGGAGCACATGTCGGGGCTGGAAGGACCCACCTCTGCCAAGGTGAGCGAGTAGCGAGTACGTGGGGGTTCAAGGCCACTTTCAGGGAAGGGAAGATGAGAGGGGGTAGAAGCAGGGTGCAAGGAGCACATGTCGGGGCTGGAAGGACCCACCTCTGCCAAGGTGAGCGAGTAGCGAGTACGTGGGGGTTCAAGGCCACTTTCAGGGAAGGGAAGATGAGAGGGGGTAGAAGCAGGGTGCAAGGAGCACATGTCGGGGCTGGAAGGACCCACCTCTGCCAAGGTGAGCGAGTAGCGAGTACGTGGGGGTTCAAGGCCACTTTCAGGGAAGGGAAGATGAGAGGGGGTAGAAGCAGGGTGCAAGGAGCACATGTCGGGGCTGGAAGGACCCACCTCTGCCAAGGTGAGCGAGTAGCGAGTACGTGGGGGTTCAAGGCCACTTTCAGGGAAGGGAAGATGAGAGGGGGTAGAAGCAGGGTGCAAGGAGCACATGTCGGGGCTGGAAGGACCCACCTCTGCCAAGGTGAGCGAGTAGCGAGTACGTGGGGGTTCAAGGCCACTTTCAGGGAAGGGAAGATGAGAGGGGGTAGAAGCAGGGTGCAAGGAGCACATGTCGGGGCTGGAAGGACCCACCTCTGCCAAGGTGAGCGAGTAGCGAGTACGTGGGGGTTCAAGGCCACTTTCAGGGAAGGGAAGATGAGAGGGGGTAGAAGCAGGGTGCAAGGAGCACATGTCGGGGCTGGAAGGACCCACCTCTGCCAAGGTGAGCGAGTAGCGAGTACGTGGGGGTTCAAGGCCACTTTCAGGGAAGGGAAGATGAGAGGGGGTAGAAGCAGGGTGCAAGGAGCACATGTCGGGGCTGGAAGGACCCACCTCTGCCAAGGTGAGCGAGTAGCGAGTACGTGGGGGTTCAAGGCCACTTTCAGGGAAGGGAAGATGAGAGGGGGTAGAAGCAGGGTGCAAGGAGCACATGTCGGGGCTGGAAGGACCCACCTCTGCCAAGGTGAGCGAGTAGCGAGTACGTGGGGGTTCAAGGCCACTTTCAGGGAAGGGAAGATGAGAGGGGGTAGAAGCAGGGTGCAAGGAGCACATGTCGGGGCTGGAAGGACCCACCTCTGCCAAGGTGAGCGAGTAGCGAGTACGTGGGGGTTCAAGGCCACTTTCAGGGAAGGGAAGATGAGAGGGGGTAGAAGCAGGGTGCAAGGAGCACATGTCGGGGCTGGAAGGACCCACCTCTGCCAAGGTGAGCGAGTAGCGAGTACGTGGGGGTTCAAGGCCACTTTCAGGGAAGGGAAGATGAGAGGGGGTAGAAGCAGGGTGCAAGGAGCACATGTCGGGGCTGGAAGGACCCACCTCTGCCAAGGTGAGCGAGTAGCGAGTACGTGGGGGTTCAAGGCCACTTTCAGGGAAGGGAAGATGAGAGGGGGTAGAAGCAGGGTGCAAGGAGCACATGTCGGGGCTGGAAGGACCCACCTCTGCCAAGGTGAGCGAGTAGCGAGTACGTGGGGGTTCAAGGCCACTTTCAGGGAAGGGAAGATGAGAGGGGGTAGAAGCAGGGTGCAAGGAGCACATGTCGGGGCTGGAAGGACCCACCTCTGCCAAGGTGAGCGAGTAGCGAGTACGTGGGGGTTCAAGGCCACTTTCAGGGAAGGGAAGATGAGAGGGGGTAGAAGCAGGGTGCAAGGAGCACATGTCGGGGCTGGAAGGACCCACCTCTGCCAAGGTGAGCGAGTAGCGAGTACGTGGGGGTTCAAGGCCACTTTCAGGGAAGGGAAGATGAGAGGGGGTAGAAGCAGGGTGCAAGGAGCACATGTCGGGGCTGGAAGGACCCACCTCTGCCAAGGTGAGCGAGTAGCGAGTACGTGGGGGTTCAAGGCCACTTTCAGGGAAGGGAAGATGAGAGGGGGTAGAAGCAGGGTGCAAGGAGCACATGTCGGGGCTGGAAGGACCCACCTCTGCCAAGGTGAGCGAGTAGCGAGTACGTGGGGGTTCAAGGCCACTTTCAGGGAAGGGAAGATGAGAGGGGGTAGAAGCAGGGTGCAAGGAGCACATGTCGGGGCTGGAAGGACCCACCTCTGCCAAGGTGAGCGAGTAGCGAGTACGTGGGGGTTCAAGGCCACTTTCAGGGAAGGGAAGATGAGAGGGGGTAGAAGCAGGGTGCAAGGAGCACATGTCGGGGCTGGAAGGACCCACCTCTGCCAAGGTGAGCGAGTAGCGAGTACGTGGGGGTTCAAGGCCACTTTCAGGGAAGGGAAGATGAGAGGGGGTAGAAGCAGGGTGCAAGGAGCACATGTCGGGGCTGGAAGGACCCACCTCTGCCAAGGTGAGCGAGTAGCGAGTACGTGGGGGTTCAAGGCCACTTTCAGGGAAGGGAAGATGAGAGGGGGTAGAAGCAGGGTGCAAGGAGCACATGTCGGGGCTGGAAGGACCCACCTCTGCCAAGGTGAGCGAGTAGCGAGTACGTGGGGGTTCAAGGCCACTTTCAGGGAAGGGAAGATGAGAGGGGGTAGAAGCAGGGTGCAAGGAGCACATGTCGGGGCTGGAAGGACCCACCTCTGCCAAGGTGAGCGAGTAGCGAGTACGTGGGGGTTCAAGGCCACTTTCAGGGAAGGGAAGATGAGAGGGGGTAGAAGCAGGGTGCAAGGAGCACATGTCGGGGCTGGAAGGACCCACCTCTGCCAAGGTGAGCGAGTAGCGAGTACGTGGGGGTTCAAGGCCACTTTCAGGGAAGGGAAGATGAGAGGGGGTAGAAGCAGGGTGCAAGGAGCACATGTCGGGGCTGGAAGGACCCACCTCTGCCAAGGTGAGCGAGTAGCGAGTACGTGGGGGTTCAAGGCCACTTTCAGGGAAGGGAAGATGAGAGGGGGTAGAAGCAGGGTGCAAGGAGCACATGTCGGGGCTGGAAGGACCCACCTCTGCCAAGGTGAGCGAGTAGCGAGTACGTGGGGGTTCAAGGCCACTTTCAGGGAAGGGAAGATGAGAGGGGGTAGAAGCAGGGTGCAAGGAGCACATGTCGGGGCTGGAAGGACCCACCTCTGCCAAGGTGAGCGAGTAGCGAGTACGTGGGGGTTCAAGGCCACTTTCAGGGAAGGGAAGATGAGAGGGGGTAGAAGCAGGGTGCAAGGAGCACATGTCGGGGCTGGAAGGACCCACCTCTGCCAAGGTGAGCGAGTAGCGAGTACGTGGGGGTTCAAGGCCACTTTCAGGGAAGGGAAGATGAGAGGGGGTAGAAGCAGGGTGCAAGGAGCACATGTCGGGGCTGGAAGGACCCACCTCTGCCAAGGTGAGCGAGTAGCGAGTACGTGGGGGTTCAAGGCCACTTTCAGGGAAGGGAAGATGAGAGGGGGTAGAAGCAGGGTGCAAGGAGCACATGTCGGGGCTGGAAGGACCCACCTCTGCCAAGGTGAGCGAGTAGCGAGTACGTGGGGGTTCAAGGCCACTTTCAGGGAAGGGAAGATGAGAGGGGGTAGAAGCAGGGTGCAAGGAGCACATGTCGGGGCTGGAAGGACCCACCTCTGCCAAGGTGAGCGAGTAGCGAGTACGTGGGGGTTCAAGGCCACTTTCAGGGAAGGGAAGATGAGAGGGGGTAGAAGCAGGGTGCAAGGAGCACATGTCGGGGCTGGAAGGACCCACCTCTGCCAAGGTGAGCGAGTAGCGAGTACGTGGGGGTTCAAGGCCACTTTCAGGGAAGGGAAGATGAGAGGGGGTAGAAGCAGGGTGCAAGGAGCACATGTCGGGGCTGGAAGGACCCACCTCTGCCAAGGTGAGCGAGTAGCGAGTACGTGGGGGTTCAAGGCCACTTTCAGGGAAGGGAAGATGAGAGGGGGTAGAAGCAGGGTGCAAGGAGCACATGTCGGGGCTGGAAGGACCCACCTCTGCCAAGGTGAGCGAGTAGCGAGTACGTGGGGGTTCAAGGCCACTTTCAGGGAAGGGAAGATGAGAGGGGGTAGAAGCAGGGTGCAAGGAGCACATGTCGGGGCTGGAAGGACCCACCTCTGCCAAGGTGAGCGAGTAGCGAGTACGTGGGGGTTCAAGGCCACTTTCAGGGAAGGGAAGATGAGAGGGGGTAGAAGCAGGGTGCAAGGAGCACATGTCGGGGCTGGAAGGACCCACCTCTGCCAAGGTGAGCGAGTAGCGAGTACGTGGGGGTTCAAGGCCACTTTCAGGGAAGGGAAGATGAGAGGGGGTAGAAGCAGGGTGCAAGGAGCACATGTCGGGGCTGGAAGGACCCACCTCTGCCAAGGTGAGCGAGTAGCGAGTACGTGGGGGTTCAAGGCCACTTTCAGGGAAGGGAAGATGAGAGGGGGTAGAAGCAGGGTGCAAGGAGCACATGTCGGGGCTGGAAGGACCCACCTCTGCCAAGGTGAGCGAGTAGCGAGTACGTGGGGGTTCAAGGCCACTTTCAGGGAAGGGAAGATGAGAGGGGGTAGAAGCAGGGTGCAAGGAGCACATGTCGGGGCTGGAAGGACCCACCTCTGCCAAGGTGAGCGAGTAGCGAGTACGTGGGGGTTCAAGGCCACTTTCAGGGAAGGGAAGATGAGAGGGGGTAGAAGCAGGGTGCAAGGAGCACATGTCGGGGCTGGAAGGACCCACCTCTGCCAAGGTGAGCGAGTAGCGAGTACGTGGGGGTTCAAGGCCACTTTCAGGGAAGGGAAGATGAGAGGGGGTAGAAGCAGGGTGCAAGGAGCACATGTCGGGGCTGGAAGGACCCACCTCTGCCAAGGTGAGCGAGTAGCGAGTACGTGGGGGTTCAAGGCCACTTTCAGGGAAGGGAAGATGAGAGGGGGTAGAAGCAGGGTGCAAGGAGCACATGTCGGGGCTGGAAGGACCCACCTCTGCCAAGGTGAGCGAGTAGCGAGTACGTGGGGGTTCAAGGCCACTTTCAGGGAAGGGAAGATGAGAGGGGGTAGAAGCAGGGTGCAAGGAGCACATGTCGGGGCTGGAAGGACCCACCTCTGCCAAGGTGAGCGAGTAGCGAGTACGTGGGGGTTCAAGGCCACTTTCAGGGAAGGGAAGATGAGAGGGGGTAGAAGCAGGGTGCAAGGAGCACATGTCGGGGCTGGAAGGACCCACCTCTGCCAAGGTGAGCGAGTAGCGAGTACGTGGGGGTTCAAGGCCACTTTCAGGGAAGGGAAGATGAGAGGGGGTAGAAGCAGGGTGCAAGGAGCACATGTCGGGGCTGGAAGGACCCACCTCTGCCAAGGTGAGCGAGTAGCGAGTACGTGGGGGTTCAAGGCCACTTTCAGGGAAGGGAAGATGAGAGGGGGTAGAAGCAGGGTGCAAGGAGCACATGTCGGGGCTGGAAGGACCCACCTCTGCCAAGGTGAGCGAGTAGCGAGTACGTGGGGGTTCAAGGCCACTTTCAGGGAAGGGAAGATGAGAGGGGGTAGAAGCAGGGTGCAAGGAGCACATGTCGGGGCTGGAAGGACCCACCTCTGCCAAGGTGAGCGAGTAGCGAGTACGTGGGGGTTCAAGGCCACTTTCAGGGAAGGGAAGATGAGAGGGGGTAGAAGCAGGGTGCAAGGAGCACATGTCGGGGCTGGAAGGACCCACCTCTGCCAAGGTGAGCGAGTAGCGAGTACGTGGGGGTTCAAGGCCACTTTCAGGGAAGGGAAGATGAGAGGGGGTAGAAGCAGGGTGCAAGGAGCACATGTCGGGGCTGGAAGGACCCACCTCTGCCAAGGTGAGCGAGTAGCGAGTACGTGGGGGTTCAAGGCCACTTTCAGGGAAGGGAAGATGAGAGGGGGTAGAAGCAGGGTGCAAGGAGCACATGTCGGGGCTGGAAGGACCCACCTCTGCCAAGGTGAGCGAGTAGCGAGTACGTGGGGGTTCAAGGCCACTTTCAGGGAAGGGAAGATGAGAGGGGGTAGAAGCAGGGTGCAAGGAGCACATGTCGGGGCTGGAAGGACCCACCTCTGCCAAGGTGAGCGAGTAGCGAGTACGTGGGGGTTCAAGGCCACTTTCAGGGAAGGGAAGATGAGAGGGGGTAGAAGCAGGGTGCAAGGAGCACATGTCGGGGCTGGAAGGACCCACCTCTGCCAAGGTGAGCGAGTAGCGAGTACGTGGGGGTTCAAGGCCACTTTCAGGGAAGGGAAGATGAGAGGGGGTAGAAGCAGGGTGCAAGGAGCACATGTCGGGGCTGGAAGGACCCACCTCTGCCAAGGTGAGCGAGTAGCGAGTACGTGGGGGTTCAAGGCCACTTTCAGGGAAGGGAAGATGAGAGGGGGTAGAAGCAGGGTGCAAGGAGCACATGTCGGGGCTGGAAGGACCCACCTCTGCCAAGGTGAGCGAGTAGCGAGTACGTGGGGGTTCAAGGCCACTTTCAGGGAAGGGAAGATGAGAGGGGGTAGAAGCAGGGTGCAAGGAGCACATGTCGGGGCTGGAAGGACCCACCTCTGCCAAGGTGAGCGAGTAGCGAGTACGTGGGGGTTCAAGGCCACTTTCAGGGAAGGGAAGATGAGAGGGGGTAGAAGCAGGGTGCAAGGAGCACATGTCGGGGCTGGAAGGACCCACCTCTGCCAAGGTGAGCGAGTAGCGAGTACGTGGGGGTTCAAGGCCACTTTCAGGGAAGGGAAGATGAGAGGGGGTAGAAGCAGGGTGCAAGGAGCACATGTCGGGGCTGGAAGGACCCACCTCTGCCAAGGTGAGCGAGTAGCGAGTACGTGGGGGTTCAAGGCCACTTTCAGGGAAGGGAAGATGAGAGGGGGTAGAAGCAGGGTGCAAGGAGCACATGTCGGGGCTGGAAGGACCCACCTCTGCCAAGGTGAGCGAGTAGCGAGTACGTGGGGGTTCAAGGCCACTTTCAGGGAAGGGAAGATGAGAGGGGGTAGAAGCAGGGTGCAAGGAGCACATGTCGGGGCTGGAAGGACCCACCTCTGCCAAGGTGAGCGAGTAGCGAGTACGTGGGGGTTCAAGGCCACTTTCAGGGAAGGGAAGATGAGAGGGGGTAGAAGCAGGGTGCAAGGAGCACATGTCGGGGCTGGAAGGACCCACCTCTGCCAAGGTGAGCGAGTAGCGAGTACGTGGGGGTTCAAGGCCACTTTCAGGGAAGGGAAGATGAGAGGGGGTAGAAGCAGGGTGCAAGGAGCACATGTCGGGGCTGGAAGGACCCACCTCTGCCAAGGTGAGCGAGTAGCGAGTACGTGGGGGTTCAAGGCCACTTTCAGGGAAGGGAAGATGAGAGGGGGTAGAAGCAGGGTGCAAGGAGCACATGTCGGGGCTGGAAGGACCCACCTCTGCCAAGGTGAGCGAGTAGCGAGTACGTGGGGGTTCAAGGCCACTTTCAGGGAAGGGAAGATGAGAGGGGGTAGAAGCAGGGTGCAAGGAGCACATGTCGGGGCTGGAAGGACCCACCTCTGCCAAGGTGAGCGAGTAGCGAGTACGTGGGGGTTCAAGGCCACTTTCAGGGAAGGGAAGATGAGAGGGGGTAGAAGCAGGGTGCAAGGAGCACATGTCGGGGCTGGAAGGACCCACCTCTGCCAAGGTGAGCGAGTAGCGAGTACGTGGGGGTTCAAGGCCACTTTCAGGGAAGGGAAGATGAGAGGGGGTAGAAGCAGGGTGCAAGGAGCACATGTCGGGGCTGGAAGGACCCACCTCTGCCAAGGTGAGCGAGTAGCGAGTACGTGGGGGTTCAAGGCCACTTTCAGGGAAGGGAAGATGAGAGGGGGTAGAAGCAGGGTGCAAGGAGCACATGTCGGGGCTGGAAGGACCCACCTCTGCCAAGGTGAGCGAGTAGCGAGTACGTGGGGGTTCAAGGCCACTTTCAGGGAAGGGAAGATGAGAGGGGGTAGAAGCAGGGTGCAAGGAGCACATGTCGGGGCTGGAAGGACCCACCTCTGCCAAGGTGAGCGAGTAGCGAGTACGTGGGGGTTCAAGGCCACTTTCAGGGAAGGGAAGATGAGAGGGGGTAGAAGCAGGGTGCAAGGAGCACATGTCGGGGCTGGAAGGACCCACCTCTGCCAAGGTGAGCGAGTAGCGAGTACGTGGGGGTTCAAGGCCACTTTCAGGGAAGGGAAGATGAGAGGGGGTAGAAGCAGGGTGCAAGGAGCACATGTCGGGGCTGGAAGGACCCACCTCTGCCAAGGTGAGCGAGTAGCGAGTACGTGGGGGTTCAAGGCCACTTTCAGGGAAGGGAAGATGAGAGGGGGTAGAAGCAGGGTGCAAGGAGCACATGTCGGGGCTGGAAGGACCCACCTCTGCCAAGGTGAGCGAGTAGCGAGTACGTGGGGGTTCAAGGCCACTTTCAGGGAAGGGAAGATGAGAGGGGGTAGAAGCAGGGTGCAAGGAGCACATGTCGGGGCTGGAAGGACCCACCTCTGCCAAGGTGAGCGAGTAGCGAGTACGTGGGGGTTCAAGGCCACTTTCAGGGAAGGGAAGATGAGAGGGGGTAGAAGCAGGGTGCAAGGAGCACATGTCGGGGCTGGAAGGACCCACCTCTGCCAAGGTGAGCGAGTAGCGAGTACGTGGGGGTTCAAGGCCACTTTCAGGGAAGGGAAGATGAGAGGGGGTAGAAGCAGGGTGCAAGGAGCACATGTCGGGGCTGGAAGGACCCACCTCTGCCAAGGTGAGCGAGTAGCGAGTACGTGGGGGTTCAAGGCCACTTTCAGGGAAGGGAAGATGAGAGGGGGTAGAAGCAGGGTGCAAGGAGCACATGTCGGGGCTGGAAGGACCCACCTCTGCCAAGGTGAGCGAGTAGCGAGTACGTGGGGGTTCAAGGCCACTTTCAGGGAAGGGAAGATGAGAGGGGGTAGAAGCAGGGTGCAAGGAGCACATGTCGGGGCTGGAAGGACCCACCTCTGCCAAGGTGAGCGAGTAGCGAGTACGTGGGGGTTCAAGGCCACTTTCAGGGAAGGGAAGATGAGAGGGGGTAGAAGCAGGGTGCAAGGAGCACATGTCGGGGCTGGAAGGACCCACCTCTGCCAAGGTGAGCGAGTAGCGAGTACGTGGGGGTTCAAGGCCACTTTCAGGGAAGGGAAGATGAGAGGGGGTAGAAGCAGGGTGCAAGGAGCACATGTCGGGGCTGGAAGGACCCACCTCTGCCAAGGTGAGCGAGTAGCGAGTACGTGGGGGTTCAAGGCCACTTTCAGGGAAGGGAAGATGAGAGGGGGTAGAAGCAGGGTGCAAGGAGCACATGTCGGGGCTGGAAGGACCCACCTCTGCCAAGGTGAGCGAGTAGCGAGTACGTGGGGGTTCAAGGCCACTTTCAGGGAAGGGAAGATGAGAGGGGGTAGAAGCAGGGTGCAAGGAGCACATGTCGGGGCTGGAAGGACCCACCTCTGCCAAGGTGAGCGAGTAGCGAGTACGTGGGGGTTCAAGGCCACTTTCAGGGAAGGGAAGATGAGAGGGGGTAGAAGCAGGGTGCAAGGAGCACATGTCGGGGCTGGAAGGACCCACCTCTGCCAAGGTGAGCGAGTAGCGAGTACGTGGGGGTTCAAGGCCACTTTCAGGGAAGGGAAGATGAGAGGGGGTAGAAGCAGGGTGCAAGGAGCACATGTCGGGGCTGGAAGGACCCACCTCTGCCAAGGTGAGCGAGTAGCGAGTACGTGGGGGTTCAAGGCCACTTTCAGGGAAGGGAAGATGAGAGGGGGTAGAAGCAGGGTGCAAGGAGCACATGTCGGGGCTGGAAGGACCCACCTCTGCCAAGGTGAGCGAGTAGCGAGTACGTGGGGGTTCAAGGCCACTTTCAGGGAAGGGAAGATGAGAGGGGGTAGAAGCAGGGTGCAAGGAGCACATGTCGGGGCTGGAAGGACCCACCTCTGCCAAGGTGAGCGAGTAGCGAGTACGTGGGGGTTCAAGGCCACTTTCAGGGAAGGGAAGATGAGAGGGGGTAGAAGCAGGGTGCAAGGAGCACATGTCGGGGCTGGAAGGACCCACCTCTGCCAAGGTGAGCGAGTAGCGAGTACGTGGGGGTTCAAGGCCACTTTCAGGGAAGGGAAGATGAGAGGGGGTAGAAGCAGGGTGCAAGGAGCACATGTCGGGGCTGGAAGGACCCACCTCTGCCAAGGTGAGCGAGTAGCGAGTACGTGGGGGTTCAAGGCCACTTTCAGGGAAGGGAAGATGAGAGGGGGTAGAAGCAGGGTGCAAGGAGCACATGTCGGGGCTGGAAGGACCCACCTCTGCCAAGGTGAGCGAGTAGCGAGTACGTGGGGGTTCAAGGCCACTTTCAGGGAAGGGAAGATGAGAGGGGGTAGAAGCAGGGTGCAAGGAGCACATGTCGGGGCTGGAAGGACCCACCTCTGCCAAGGTGAGCGAGTAGCGAGTACGTGGGGGTTCAAGGCCACTTTCAGGGAAGGGAAGATGAGAGGGGGTAGAAGCAGGGTGCAAGGAGCACATGTCGGGGCTGGAAGGACCCACCTCTGCCAAGGTGAGCGAGTAGCGAGTACGTGGGGGTTCAAGGCCACTTTCAGGGAAGGGAAGATGAGAGGGGGTAGAAGCAGGGTGCAAGGAGCACATGTCGGGGCTGGAAGGACCCACCTCTGCCAAGGTGAGCGAGTAGCGAGTACGTGGGGGTTCAAGGCCACTTTCAGGGAAGGGAAGATGAGAGGGGGTAGAAGCAGGGTGCAAGGAGCACATGTCGGGGCTGGAAGGACCCACCTCTGCCAAGGTGAGCGAGTAGCGAGTACGTGGGGGTTCAAGGCCACTTTCAGGGAAGGGAAGATGAGAGGGGGTAGAAGCAGGGTGCAAGGAGCACATGTCGGGGCTGGAAGGACCCACCTCTGCCAAGGTGAGCGAGTAGCGAGTACGTGGGGGTTCAAGGCCACTTTCAGGGAAGGGAAGATGAGAGGGGGTAGAAGCAGGGTGCAAGGAGCACATGTCGGGGCTGGAAGGACCCACCTCTGCCAAGGTGAGCGAGTAGCGAGTACGTGGGGGTTCAAGGCCACTTTCAGGGAAGGGAAGATGAGAGGGGGTAGAAGCAGGGTGCAAGGAGCACATGTCGGGGCTGGAAGGACCCACCTCTGCCAAGGTGAGCGAGTAGCGAGTACGTGGGGGTTCAAGGCCACTTTCAGGGAAGGGAAGATGAGAGGGGGTAGAAGCAGGGTGCAAGGAGCACATGTCGGGGCTGGAAGGACCCACCTCTGCCAAGGTGAGCGAGTAGCGAGTACGTGGGGGTTCAAGGCCACTTTCAGGGAAGGGAAGATGAGAGGGGGTAGAAGCAGGGTGCAAGGAGCACATGTCGGGGCTGGAAGGACCCACCTCTGCCAAGGTGAGCGAGTAGCGAGTACGTGGGGGTTCAAGGCCACTTTCAGGGAAGGGAAGATGAGAGGGGGTAGAAGCAGGGTGCAAGGAGCACATGTCGGGGCTGGAAGGACCCACCTCTGCCAAGGTGAGCGAGTAGCGAGTACGTGGGGGTTCAAGGCCACTTTCAGGGAAGGGAAGATGAGAGGGGGTAGAAGCAGGGTGCAAGGAGCACATGTCGGGGCTGGAAGGACCCACCTCTGCCAAGGTGAGCGAGTAGCGAGTACGTGGGGGTTCAAGGCCACTTTCAGGGAAGGGAAGATGAGAGGGGGTAGAAGCAGGGTGCAAGGAGCACATGTCGGGGCTGGAAGGACCCACCTCTGCCAAGGTGAGCGAGTAGCGAGTACGTGGGGGTTCAAGGCCACTTTCAGGGAAGGGAAGATGAGAGGGGGTAGAAGCAGGGTGCAAGGAGCACATGTCGGGGCTGGAAGGACCCACCTCTGCCAAGGTGAGCGAGTAGCGAGTACGTGGGGGTTCAAGGCCACTTTCAGGGAAGGGAAGATGAGAGGGGGTAGAAGCAGGGTGCAAGGAGCACATGTCGGGGCTGGAAGGACCCACCTCTGCCAAGGTGAGCGAGTAGCGAGTACGTGGGGGTTCAAGGCCACTTTCAGGGAAGGGAAGATGAGAGGGGGTAGAAGCAGGGTGCAAGGAGCACATGTCGGGGCTGGAAGGACCCACCTCTGCCAAGGTGAGCGAGTAGCGAGTACGTGGGGGTTCAAGGCCACTTTCAGGGAAGGGAAGATGAGAGGGGGTAGAAGCAGGGTGCAAGGAGCACATGTCGGGGCTGGAAGGACCCACCTCTGCCAAGGTGAGCGAGTAGCGAGTACGTGGGGGTTCAAGGCCACTTTCAGGGAAGGGAAGATGAGAGGGGGTAGAAGCAGGGTGCAAGGAGCACATGTCGGGGCTGGAAGGACCCACCTCTGCCAAGGTGAGCGAGTAGCGAGTACGTGGGGGTTCAAGGCCACTTTCAGGGAAGGGAAGATGAGAGGGGGTAGAAGCAGGGTGCAAGGAGCACATGTCGGGGCTGGAAGGACCCACCTCTGCCAAGGTGAGCGAGTAGCGAGTACGTGGGGGTTCAAGGCCACTTTCAGGGAAGGGAAGATGAGAGGGGGTAGAAGCAGGGTGCAAGGAGCACATGTCGGGGCTGGAAGGACCCACCTCTGCCAAGGTGAGCGAGTAGCGAGTACGTGGGGGTTCAAGGCCACTTTCAGGGAAGGGAAGATGAGAGGGGGTAGAAGCAGGGTGCAAGGAGCACATGTCGGGGCTGGAAGGACCCACCTCTGCCAAGGTGAGCGAGTAGCGAGTACGTGGGGGTTCAAGGCCACTTTCAGGGAAGGGAAGATGAGAGGGGGTAGAAGCAGGGTGCAAGGAGCACATGTCGGGGCTGGAAGGACCCACCTCTGCCAAGGTGAGCGAGTAGCGAGTACGTGGGGGTTCAAGGCCACTTTCAGGGAAGGGAAGATGAGAGGGGGTAGAAGCAGGGTGCAAGGAGCACATGTCGGGGCTGGAAGGACCCACCTCTGCCAAGGTGAGCGAGTAGCGAGTACGTGGGGGTTCAAGGCCACTTTCAGGGAAGGGAAGATGAGAGGGGGTAGAAGCAGGGTGCAAGGAGCACATGTCGGGGCTGGAAGGACCCACCTCTGCCAAGGTGAGCGAGTAGCGAGTACGTGGGGGTTCAAGGCCACTTTCAGGGAAGGGAAGATGAGAGGGGGTAGAAGCAGGGTGCAAGGAGCACATGTCGGGGCTGGAAGGACCCACCTCTGCCAAGGTGAGCGAGTAGCGAGTACGTGGGGGTTCAAGGCCACTTTCAGGGAAGGGAAGATGAGAGGGGGTAGAAGCAGGGTGCAAGGAGCACATGTCGGGGCTGGAAGGACCCACCTCTGCCAAGGTGAGCGAGTAGCGAGTACGTGGGGGTTCAAGGCCACTTTCAGGGAAGGGAAGATGAGAGGGGGTAGAAGCAGGGTGCAAGGAGCACATGTCGGGGCTGGAAGGACCCACCTCTGCCAAGGTGAGCGAGTAGCGAGTACGTGGGGGTTCAAGGCCACTTTCAGGGAAGGGAAGATGAGAGGGGGTAGAAGCAGGGTGCAAGGAGCACATGTCGGGGCTGGAAGGACCCACCTCTGCCAAGGTGAGCGAGTAGCGAGTACGTGGGGGTTCAAGGCCACTTTCAGGGAAGGGAAGATGAGAGGGGGTAGAAGCAGGGTGCAAGGAGCACATGTCGGGGCTGGAAGGACCCACCTCTGCCAAGGTGAGCGAGTAGCGAGTACGTGGGGGTTCAAGGCCACTTTCAGGGAAGGGAAGATGAGAGGGGGTAGAAGCAGGGTGCAAGGAGCACATGTCGGGGCTGGAAGGACCCACCTCTGCCAAGGTGAGCGAGTAGCGAGTACGTGGGGGTTCAAGGCCACTTTCAGGGAAGGGAAGATGAGAGGGGGTAGAAGCAGGGTGCAAGGAGCACATGTCGGGGCTGGAAGGACCCACCTCTGCCAAGGTGAGCGAGTAGCGAGTACGTGGGGGTTCAAGGCCACTTTCAGGGAAGGGAAGATGAGAGGGGGTAGAAGCAGGGTGCAAGGAGCACATGTCGGGGCTGGAAGGACCCACCTCTGCCAAGGTGAGCGAGTAGCGAGTACGTGGGGGTTCAAGGCCACTTTCAGGGAAGGGAAGATGAGAGGGGGTAGAAGCAGGGTGCAAGGAGCACATGTCGGGGCTGGAAGGACCCACCTCTGCCAAGGTGAGCGAGTAGCGAGTACGTGGGGGTTCAAGGCCACTTTCAGGGAAGGGAAGATGAGAGGGGGTAGAAGCAGGGTGCAAGGAGCACATGTCGGGGCTGGAAGGACCCACCTCTGCCAAGGTGAGCGAGTAGCGAGTACGTGGGGGTTCAAGGCCACTTTCAGGGAAGGGAAGATGAGAGGGGGTAGAAGCAGGGTGCAAGGAGCACATGTCGGGGCTGGAAGGACCCACCTCTGCCAAGGTGAGCGAGTAGCGAGTACGTGGGGGTTCAAGGCCACTTTCAGGGAAGGGAAGATGAGAGGGGGTAGAAGCAGGGTGCAAGGAGCACATGTCGGGGCTGGAAGGACCCACCTCTGCCAAGGTGAGCGAGTAGCGAGTACGTGGGGGTTCAAGGCCACTTTCAGGGAAGGGAAGATGAGAGGGGGTAGAAGCAGGGTGCAAGGAGCACATGTCGGGGCTGGAAGGACCCACCTCTGCCAAGGTGAGCGAGTAGCGAGTACGTGGGGGTTCAAGGCCACTTTCAGGGAAGGGAAGATGAGAGGGGGTAGAAGCAGGGTGCAAGGAGCACATGTCGGGGCTGGAAGGACCCACCTCTGCCAAGGTGAGCGAGTAGCGAGTACGTGGGGGTTCAAGGCCACTTTCAGGGAAGGGAAGATGAGAGGGGGTAGAAGCAGGGTGCAAGGAGCACATGTCGGGGCTGGAAGGACCCACCTCTGCCAAGGTGAGCGAGTAGCGAGTACGTGGGGGTTCAAGGCCACTTTCAGGGAAGGGAAGATGAGAGGGGGTAGAAGCAGGGTGCAAGGAGCACATGTCGGGGCTGGAAGGACCCACCTCTGCCAAGGTGAGCGAGTAGCGAGTACGTGGGGGTTCAAGGCCACTTTCAGGGAAGGGAAGATGAGAGGGGGTAGAAGCAGGGTGCAAGGAGCACATGTCGGGGCTGGAAGGACCCACCTCTGCCAAGGTGAGCGAGTAGCGAGTACGTGGGGGTTCAAGGCCACTTTCAGGGAAGGGAAGATGAGAGGGGGTAGAAGCAGGGTGCAAGGAGCACATGTCGGGGCTGGAAGGACCCACCTCTGCCAAGGTGAGCGAGTAGCGAGTACGTGGGGGTTCAAGGCCACTTTCAGGGAAGGGAAGATGAGAGGGGGTAGAAGCAGGGTGCAAGGAGCACATGTCGGGGCTGGAAGGACCCACCTCTGCCAAGGTGAGCGAGTAGCGAGTACGTGGGGGTTCAAGGCCACTTTCAGGGAAGGGAAGATGAGAGGGGGTAGAAGCAGGGTGCAAGGAGCACATGTCGGGGCTGGAAGGACCCACCTCTGCCAAGGTGAGCGAGTAGCGAGTACGTGGGGGTTCAAGGCCACTTTCAGGGAAGGGAAGATGAGAGGGGGTAGAAGCAGGGTGCAAGGAGCACATGTCGGGGCTGGAAGGACCCACCTCTGCCAAGGTGAGCGAGTAGCGAGTACGTGGGGGTTCAAGGCCACTTTCAGGGAAGGGAAGATGAGAGGGGGTAGAAGCAGGGTGCAAGGAGCACATGTCGGGGCTGGAAGGACCCACCTCTGCCAAGGTGAGCGAGTAGCGAGTACGTGGGGGTTCAAGGCCACTTTCAGGGAAGGGAAGATGAGAGGGGGTAGAAGCAGGGTGCAAGGAGCACATGTCGGGGCTGGAAGGACCCACCTCTGCCAAGGTGAGCGAGTAGCGAGTACGTGGGGGTTCAAGGCCACTTTCAGGGAAGGGAAGATGAGAGGGGGTAGAAGCAGGGTGCAAGGAGCACATGTCGGGGCTGGAAGGACCCACCTCTGCCAAGGTGAGCGAGTAGCGAGTACGTGGGGGTTCAAGGCCACTTTCAGGGAAGGGAAGATGAGAGGGGGTAGAAGCAGGGTGCAAGGAGCACATGTCGGGGCTGGAAGGACCCACCTCTGCCAAGGTGAGCGAGTAGCGAGTACGTGGGGGTTCAAGGCCACTTTCAGGGAAGGGAAGATGAGAGGGGGTAGAAGCAGGGTGCAAGGAGCACATGTCGGGGCTGGAAGGACCCACCTCTGCCAAGGTGAGCGAGTAGCGAGTACGTGGGGGTTCAAGGCCACTTTCAGGGAAGGGAAGATGAGAGGGGGTAGAAGCAGGGTGCAAGGAGCACATGTCGGGGCTGGAAGGACCCACCTCTGCCAAGGTGAGCGAGTAGCGAGTACGTGGGGGTTCAAGGCCACTTTCAGGGAAGGGAAGATGAGAGGGGGTAGAAGCAGGGTGCAAGGAGCACATGTCGGGGCTGGAAGGACCCACCTCTGCCAAGGTGAGCGAGTAGCGAGTACGTGGGGGTTCAAGGCCACTTTCAGGGAAGGGAAGATGAGAGGGGGTAGAAGCAGGGTGCAAGGAGCACATGTCGGGGCTGGAAGGACCCACCTCTGCCAAGGTGAGCGAGTAGCGAGTACGTGGGGGTTCAAGGCCACTTTCAGGGAAGGGAAGATGAGAGGGGGTAGAAGCAGGGTGCAAGGAGCACATGTCGGGGCTGGAAGGACCCACCTCTGCCAAGGTGAGCGAGTAGCGAGTACGTGGGGGTTCAAGGCCACTTTCAGGGAAGGGAAGATGAGAGGGGGTAGAAGCAGGGTGCAAGGAGCACATGTCGGGGCTGGAAGGACCCACCTCTGCCAAGGTGAGCGAGTAGCGAGTACGTGGGGGTTCAAGGCCACTTTCAGGGAAGGGAAGATGAGAGGGGGTAGAAGCAGGGTGCAAGGAGCACATGTCGGGGCTGGAAGGACCCACCTCTGCCAAGGTGAGCGAGTAGCGAGTACGTGGGGGTTCAAGGCCACTTTCAGGGAAGGGAAGATGAGAGGGGGTAGAAGCAGGGTGCAAGGAGCACATGTCGGGGCTGGAAGGACCCACCTCTGCCAAGGTGAGCGAGTAGCGAGTACGTGGGGGTTCAAGGCCACTTTCAGGGAAGGGAAGATGAGAGGGGGTAGAAGCAGGGTGCAAGGAGCACATGTCGGGGCTGGAAGGACCCACCTCTGCCAAGGTGAGCGAGTAGCGAGTACGTGGGGGTTCAAGGCCACTTTCAGGGAAGGGAAGATGAGAGGGGGTAGAAGCAGGGTGCAAGGAGCACATGTCGGGGCTGGAAGGACCCACCTCTGCCAAGGTGAGCGAGTAGCGAGTACGTGGGGGTTCAAGGCCACTTTCAGGGAAGGGAAGATGAGAGGGGGTAGAAGCAGGGTGCAAGGAGCACATGTCGGGGCTGGAAGGACCCACCTCTGCCAAGGTGAGCGAGTAGCGAGTACGTGGGGGTTCAAGGCCACTTTCAGGGAAGGGAAGATGAGAGGGGGTAGAAGCAGGGTGCAAGGAGCACATGTCGGGGCTGGAAGGACCCACCTCTGCCAAGGTGAGCGAGTAGCGAGTACGTGGGGGTTCAAGGCCACTTTCAGGGAAGGGAAGATGAGAGGGGGTAGAAGCAGGGTGCAAGGAGCACATGTCGGGGCTGGAAGGACCCACCTCTGCCAAGGTGAGCGAGTAGCGAGTACGTGGGGGTTCAAGGCCACTTTCAGGGAAGGGAAGATGAGAGGGGGTAGAAGCAGGGTGCAAGGAGCACATGTCGGGGCTGGAAGGACCCACCTCTGCCAAGGTGAGCGAGTAGCGAGTACGTGGGGGTTCAAGGCCACTTTCAGGGAAGGGAAGATGAGAGGGGGTAGAAGCAGGGTGCAAGGAGCACATGTCGGGGCTGGAAGGACCCACCTCTGCCAAGGTGAGCGAGTAGCGAGTACGTGGGGGTTCAAGGCCACTTTCAGGGAAGGGAAGATGAGAGGGGGTAGAAGCAGGGTGCAAGGAGCACATGTCGGGGCTGGAAGGACCCACCTCTGCCAAGGTGAGCGAGTAGCGAGTACGTGGGGGTTCAAGGCCACTTTCAGGGAAGGGAAGATGAGAGGGGGTAGAAGCAGGGTGCAAGGAGCACATGTCGGGGCTGGAAGGACCCACCTCTGCCAAGGTGAGCGAGTAGCGAGTACGTGGGGGTTCAAGGCCACTTTCAGGGAAGGGAAGATGAGAGGGGGTAGAAGCAGGGTGCAAGGAGCACATGTCGGGGCTGGAAGGACCCACCTCTGCCAAGGTGAGCGAGTAGCGAGTACGTGGGGGTTCAAGGCCACTTTCAGGGAAGGGAAGATGAGAGGGGGTAGAAGCAGGGTGCAAGGAGCACATGTCGGGGCTGGAAGGACCCACCTCTGCCAAGGTGAGCGAGTAGCGAGTACGTGGGGGTTCAAGGCCACTTTCAGGGAAGGGAAGATGAGAGGGGGTAGAAGCAGGGTGCAAGGAGCACATGTCGGGGCTGGAAGGACCCACCTCTGCCAAGGTGAGCGAGTAGCGAGTACGTGGGGGTTCAAGGCCACTTTCAGGGAAGGGAAGATGAGAGGGGGTAGAAGCAGGGTGCAAGGAGCACATGTCGGGGCTGGAAGGACCCACCTCTGCCAAGGTGAGCGAGTAGCGAGTACGTGGGGGTTCAAGGCCACTTTCAGGGAAGGGAAGATGAGAGGGGGTAGAAGCAGGGTGCAAGGAGCACATGTCGGGGCTGGAAGGACCCACCTCTGCCAAGGTGAGCGAGTAGCGAGTACGTGGGGGTTCAAGGCCACTTTCAGGGAAGGGAAGATGAGAGGGGGTAGAAGCAGGGTGCAAGGAGCACATGTCGGGGCTGGAAGGACCCACCTCTGCCAAGGTGAGCGAGTAGCGAGTACGTGGGGGTTCAAGGCCACTTTCAGGGAAGGGAAGATGAGAGGGGGTAGAAGCAGGGTGCAAGGAGCACATGTCGGGGCTGGAAGGACCCACCTCTGCCAAGGTGAGCGAGTAGCGAGTACGTGGGGGTTCAAGGCCACTTTCAGGGAAGGGAAGATGAGAGGGGGTAGAAGCAGGGTGCAAGGAGCACATGTCGGGGCTGGAAGGACCCACCTCTGCCAAGGTGAGCGAGTAGCGAGTACGTGGGGGTTCAAGGCCACTTTCAGGGAAGGGAAGATGAGAGGGGGTAGAAGCAGGGTGCAAGGAGCACATGTCGGGGCTGGAAGGACCCACCTCTGCCAAGGTGAGCGAGTAGCGAGTACGTGGGGGTTCAAGGCCACTTTCAGGGAAGGGAAGATGAGAGGGGGTAGAAGCAGGGTGCAAGGAGCACATGTCGGGGCTGGAAGGACCCACCTCTGCCAAGGTGAGCGAGTAGCGAGTACGTGGGGGTTCAAGGCCACTTTCAGGGAAGGGAAGATGAGAGGGGGTAGAAGCAGGGTGCAAGGAGCACATGTCGGGGCTGGAAGGACCCACCTCTGCCAAGGTGAGCGAGTAGCGAGTACGTGGGGGTTCAAGGCCACTTTCAGGGAAGGGAAGATGAGAGGGGGTAGAAGCAGGGTGCAAGGAGCACATGTCGGGGCTGGAAGGACCCACCTCTGCCAAGGTGAGCGAGTAGCGAGTACGTGGGGGTTCAAGGCCACTTTCAGGGAAGGGAAGATGAGAGGGGGTAGAAGCAGGGTGCAAGGAGCACATGTCGGGGCTGGAAGGACCCACCTCTGCCAAGGTGAGCGAGTAGCGAGTACGTGGGGGTTCAAGGCCACTTTCAGGGAAGGGAAGATGAGAGGGGGTAGAAGCAGGGTGCAAGGAGCACATGTCGGGGCTGGAAGGACCCACCTCTGCCAAGGTGAGCGAGTAGCGAGTACGTGGGGGTTCAAGGCCACTTTCAGGGAAGGGAAGATGAGAGGGGGTAGAAGCAGGGTGCAAGGAGCACATGTCGGGGCTGGAAGGACCCACCTCTGCCAAGGTGAGCGAGTAGCGAGTACGTGGGGGTTCAAGGCCACTTTCAGGGAAGGGAAGATGAGAGGGGGTAGAAGCAGGGTGCAAGGAGCACATGTCGGGGCTGGAAGGACCCACCTCTGCCAAGGTGAGCGAGTAGCGAGTACGTGGGGGTTCAAGGCCACTTTCAGGGAAGGGAAGATGAGAGGGGGTAGAAGCAGGGTGCAAGGAGCACATGTCGGGGCTGGAAGGACCCACCTCTGCCAAGGTGAGCGAGTAGCGAGTACGTGGGGGTTCAAGGCCACTTTCAGGGAAGGGAAGATGAGAGGGGGTAGAAGCAGGGTGCAAGGAGCACATGTCGGGGCTGGAAGGACCCACCTCTGCCAAGGTGAGCGAGTAGCGAGTACGTGGGGGTTCAAGGCCACTTTCAGGGAAGGGAAGATGAGAGGGGGTAGAAGCAGGGTGCAAGGAGCACATGTCGGGGCTGGAAGGACCCACCTCTGCCAAGGTGAGCGAGTAGCGAGTACGTGGGGGTTCAAGGCCACTTTCAGGGAAGGGAAGATGAGAGGGGGTAGAAGCAGGGTGCAAGGAGCACATGTCGGGGCTGGAAGGACCCACCTCTGCCAAGGTGAGCGAGTAGCGAGTACGTGGGGGTTCAAGGCCACTTTCAGGGAAGGGAAGATGAGAGGGGGTAGAAGCAGGGTGCAAGGAGCACATGTCGGGGCTGGAAGGACCCACCTCTGCCAAGGTGAGCGAGTAGCGAGTACGTGGGGGTTCAAGGCCACTTTCAGGGAAGGGAAGATGAGAGGGGGTAGAAGCAGGGTGCAAGGAGCACATGTCGGGGCTGGAAGGACCCACCTCTGCCAAGGTGAGCGAGTAGCGAGTACGTGGGGGTTCAAGGCCACTTTCAGGGAAGGGAAGATGAGAGGGGGTAGAAGCAGGGTGCAAGGAGCACATGTCGGGGCTGGAAGGACCCACCTCTGCCAAGGTGAGCGAGTAGCGAGTACGTGGGGGTTCAAGGCCACTTTCAGGGAAGGGAAGATGAGAGGGGGTAGAAGCAGGGTGCAAGGAGCACATGTCGGGGCTGGAAGGACCCACCTCTGCCAAGGTGAGCGAGTAGCGAGTACGTGGGGGTTCAAGGCCACTTTCAGGGAAGGGAAGATGAGAGGGGGTAGAAGCAGGGTGCAAGGAGCACATGTCGGGGCTGGAAGGACCCACCTCTGCCAAGGTGAGCGAGTAGCGAGTACGTGGGGGTTCAAGGCCACTTTCAGGGAAGGGAAGATGAGAGGGGGTAGAAGCAGGGTGCAAGGAGCACATGTCGGGGCTGGAAGGACCCACCTCTGCCAAGGTGAGCGAGTAGCGAGTACGTGGGGGTTCAAGGCCACTTTCAGGGAAGGGAAGATGAGAGGGGGTAGAAGCAGGGTGCAAGGAGCACATGTCGGGGCTGGAAGGACCCACCTCTGCCAAGGTGAGCGAGTAGCGAGTACGTGGGGGTTCAAGGCCACTTTCAGGGAAGGGAAGATGAGAGGGGGTAGAAGCAGGGTGCAAGGAGCACATGTCGGGGCTGGAAGGACCCACCTCTGCCAAGGTGAGCGAGTAGCGAGTACGTGGGGGTTCAAGGCCACTTTCAGGGAAGGGAAGATGAGAGGGGGTAGAAGCAGGGTGCAAGGAGCACATGTCGGGGCTGGAAGGACCCACCTCTGCCAAGGTGAGCGAGTAGCGAGTACGTGGGGGTTCAAGGCCACTTTCAGGGAAGGGAAGATGAGAGGGGGTAGAAGCAGGGTGCAAGGAGCACATGTCGGGGCTGGAAGGACCCACCTCTGCCAAGGTGAGCGAGTAGCGAGTACGTGGGGGTTCAAGGCCACTTTCAGGGAAGGGAAGATGAGAGGGGGTAGAAGCAGGGTGCAAGGAGCACATGTCGGGGCTGGAAGGACCCACCTCTGCCAAGGTGAGCGAGTAGCGAGTACGTGGGGGTTCAAGGCCACTTTCAGGGAAGGGAAGATGAGAGGGGGTAGAAGCAGGGTGCAAGGAGCACATGTCGGGGCTGGAAGGACCCACCTCTGCCAAGGTGAGCGAGTAGCGAGTACGTGGGGGTTCAAGGCCACTTTCAGGGAAGGGAAGATGAGAGGGGGTAGAAGCAGGGTGCAAGGAGCACATGTCGGGGCTGGAAGGACCCACCTCTGCCAAGGTGAGCGAGTAGCGAGTACGTGGGGGTTCAAGGCCACTTTCAGGGAAGGGAAGATGAGAGGGGGTAGAAGCAGGGTGCAAGGAGCACATGTCGGGGCTGGAAGGACCCACCTCTGCCAAGGTGAGCGAGTAGCGAGTACGTGGGGGTTCAAGGCCACTTTCAGGGAAGGGAAGATGAGAGGGGGTAGAAGCAGGGTGCAAGGAGCACATGTCGGGGCTGGAAGGACCCACCTCTGCCAAGGTGAGCGAGTAGCGAGTACGTGGGGGTTCAAGGCCACTTTCAGGGAAGGGAAGATGAGAGGGGGTAGAAGCAGGGTGCAAGGAGCACATGTCGGGGCTGGAAGGACCCACCTCTGCCAAGGTGAGCGAGTAGCGAGTACGTGGGGGTTCAAGGCCACTTTCAGGGAAGGGAAGATGAGAGGGGGTAGAAGCAGGGTGCAAGGAGCACATGTCGGGGCTGGAAGGACCCACCTCTGCCAAGGTGAGCGAGTAGCGAGTACGTGGGGGTTCAAGGCCACTTTCAGGGAAGGGAAGATGAGAGGGGGTAGAAGCAGGGTGCAAGGAGCACATGTCGGGGCTGGAAGGACCCACCTCTGCCAAGGTGAGCGAGTAGCGAGTACGTGGGGGTTCAAGGCCACTTTCAGGGAAGGGAAGATGAGAGGGGGTAGAAGCAGGGTGCAAGGAGCACATGTCGGGGCTGGAAGGACCCACCTCTGCCAAGGTGAGCGAGTAGCGAGTACGTGGGGGTTCAAGGCCACTTTCAGGGAAGGGAAGATGAGAGGGGGTAGAAGCAGGGTGCAAGGAGCACATGTCGGGGCTGGAAGGACCCACCTCTGCCAAGGTGAGCGAGTAGCGAGTACGTGGGGGTTCAAGGCCACTTTCAGGGAAGGGAAGATGAGAGGGGGTAGAAGCAGGGTGCAAGGAGCACATGTCGGGGCTGGAAGGACCCACCTCTGCCAAGGTGAGCGAGTAGCGAGTACGTGGGGGTTCAAGGCCACTTTCAGGGAAGGGAAGATGAGAGGGGGTAGAAGCAGGGTGCAAGGAGCACATGTCGGGGCTGGAAGGACCCACCTCTGCCAAGGTGAGCGAGTAGCGAGTACGTGGGGGTTCAAGGCCACTTTCAGGGAAGGGAAGATGAGAGGGGGTAGAAGCAGGGTGCAAGGAGCACATGTCGGGGCTGGAAGGACCCACCTCTGCCAAGGTGAGCGAGTAGCGAGTACGTGGGGGTTCAAGGCCACTTTCAGGGAAGGGAAGATGAGAGGGGGTAGAAGCAGGGTGCAAGGAGCACATGTCGGGGCTGGAAGGACCCACCTCTGCCAAGGTGAGCGAGTAGCGAGTACGTGGGGGTTCAAGGCCACTTTCAGGGAAGGGAAGATGAGAGGGGGTAGAAGCAGGGTGCAAGGAGCACATGTCGGGGCTGGAAGGACCCACCTCTGCCAAGGTGAGCGAGTAGCGAGTACGTGGGGGTTCAAGGCCACTTTCAGGGAAGGGAAGATGAGAGGGGGTAGAAGCAGGGTGCAAGGAGCACATGTCGGGGCTGGAAGGACCCACCTCTGCCAAGGTGAGCGAGTAGCGAGTACGTGGGGGTTCAAGGCCACTTTCAGGGAAGGGAAGATGAGAGGGGGTAGAAGCAGGGTGCAAGGAGCACATGTCGGGGCTGGAAGGACCCACCTCTGCCAAGGTGAGCGAGTAGCGAGTACGTGGGGGTTCAAGGCCACTTTCAGGGAAGGGAAGATGAGAGGGGGTAGAAGCAGGGTGCAAGGAGCACATGTCGGGGCTGGAAGGACCCACCTCTGCCAAGGTGAGCGAGTAGCGAGTACGTGGGGGTTCAAGGCCACTTTCAGGGAAGGGAAGATGAGAGGGGGTAGAAGCAGGGTGCAAGGAGCACATGTCGGGGCTGGAAGGACCCACCTCTGCCAAGGTGAGCGAGTAGCGAGTACGTGGGGGTTCAAGGCCACTTTCAGGGAAGGGAAGATGAGAGGGGGTAGAAGCAGGGTGCAAGGAGCACATGTCGGGGCTGGAAGGACCCACCTCTGCCAAGGTGAGCGAGTAGCGAGTACGTGGGGGTTCAAGGCCACTTTCAGGGAAGGGAAGATGAGAGGGGGTAGAAGCAGGGTGCAAGGAGCACATGTCGGGGCTGGAAGGACCCACCTCTGCCAAGGTGAGCGAGTAGCGAGTACGTGGGGGTTCAAGGCCACTTTCAGGGAAGGGAAGATGAGAGGGGGTAGAAGCAGGGTGCAAGGAGCACATGTCGGGGCTGGAAGGACCCACCTCTGCCAAGGTGAGCGAGTAGCGAGTACGTGGGGGTTCAAGGCCACTTTCAGGGAAGGGAAGATGAGAGGGGGTAGAAGCAGGGTGCAAGGAGCACATGTCGGGGCTGGAAGGACCCACCTCTGCCAAGGTGAGCGAGTAGCGAGTACGTGGGGGTTCAAGGCCACTTTCAGGGAAGGGAAGATGAGAGGGGGTAGAAGCAGGGTGCAAGGAGCACATGTCGGGGCTGGAAGGACCCACCTCTGCCAAGGTGAGCGAGTAGCGAGTACGTGGGGGTTCAAGGCCACTTTCAGGGAAGGGAAGATGAGAGGGGGTAGAAGCAGGGTGCAAGGAGCACATGTCGGGGCTGGAAGGACCCACCTCTGCCAAGGTGAGCGAGTAGCGAGTACGTGGGGGTTCAAGGCCACTTTCAGGGAAGGGAAGATGAGAGGGGGTAGAAGCAGGGTGCAAGGAGCACATGTCGGGGCTGGAAGGACCCACCTCTGCCAAGGTGAGCGAGTAGCGAGTACGTGGGGGTTCAAGGCCACTTTCAGGGAAGGGAAGATGAGAGGGGGTAGAAGCAGGGTGCAAGGAGCACATGTCGGGGCTGGAAGGACCCACCTCTGCCAAGGTGAGCGAGTAGCGAGTACGTGGGGGTTCAAGGCCACTTTCAGGGAAGGGAAGATGAGAGGGGGTAGAAGCAGGGTGCAAGGAGCACATGTCGGGGCTGGAAGGACCCACCTCTGCCAAGGTGAGCGAGTAGCGAGTACGTGGGGGTTCAAGGCCACTTTCAGGGAAGGGAAGATGAGAGGGGGTAGAAGCAGGGTGCAAGGAGCACATGTCGGGGCTGGAAGGACCCACCTCTGCCAAGGTGAGCGAGTAGCGAGTACGTGGGGGTTCAAGGCCACTTTCAGGGAAGGGAAGATGAGAGGGGGTAGAAGCAGGGTGCAAGGAGCACATGTCGGGGCTGGAAGGACCCACCTCTGCCAAGGTGAGCGAGTAGCGAGTACGTGGGGGTTCAAGGCCACTTTCAGGGAAGGGAAGATGAGAGGGGGTAGAAGCAGGGTGCAAGGAGCACATGTCGGGGCTGGAAGGACCCACCTCTGCCAAGGTGAGCGAGTAGCGAGTACGTGGGGGTTCAAGGCCACTTTCAGGGAAGGGAAGATGAGAGGGGGTAGAAGCAGGGTGCAAGGAGCACATGTCGGGGCTGGAAGGACCCACCTCTGCCAAGGTGAGCGAGTAGCGAGTACGTGGGGGTTCAAGGCCACTTTCAGGGAAGGGAAGATGAGAGGGGGTAGAAGCAGGGTGCAAGGAGCACATGTCGGGGCTGGAAGGACCCACCTCTGCCAAGGTGAGCGAGTAGCGAGTACGTGGGGGTTCAAGGCCACTTTCAGGGAAGGGAAGATGAGAGGGGGTAGAAGCAGGGTGCAAGGAGCACATGTCGGGGCTGGAAGGACCCACCTCTGCCAAGGTGAGCGAGTAGCGAGTACGTGGGGGTTCAAGGCCACTTTCAGGGAAGGGAAGATGAGAGGGGGTAGAAGCAGGGTGCAAGGAGCACATGTCGGGGCTGGAAGGACCCACCTCTGCCAAGGTGAGCGAGTAGCGAGTACGTGGGGGTTCAAGGCCACTTTCAGGGAAGGGAAGATGAGAGGGGGTAGAAGCAGGGTGCAAGGAGCACATGTCGGGGCTGGAAGGACCCACCTCTGCCAAGGTGAGCGAGTAGCGAGTACGTGGGGGTTCAAGGCCACTTTCAGGGAAGGGAAGATGAGAGGGGGTAGAAGCAGGGTGCAAGGAGCACATGTCGGGGCTGGAAGGACCCACCTCTGCCAAGGTGAGCGAGTAGCGAGTACGTGGGGGTTCAAGGCCACTTTCAGGGAAGGGAAGATGAGAGGGGGTAGAAGCAGGGTGCAAGGAGCACATGTCGGGGCTGGAAGGACCCACCTCTGCCAAGGTGAGCGAGTAGCGAGTACGTGGGGGTTCAAGGCCACTTTCAGGGAAGGGAAGATGAGAGGGGGTAGAAGCAGGGTGCAAGGAGCACATGTCGGGGCTGGAAGGACCCACCTCTGCCAAGGTGAGCGAGTAGCGAGTACGTGGGGGTTCAAGGCCACTTTCAGGGAAGGGAAGATGAGAG
Source organism: Closterium sp. Naga37s-1 (assembly GCA_947471745.1). NCBI lineage: Eukaryota > Viridiplantae > Streptophyta > Zygnematophyceae > Desmidiales > Closteriaceae > Closterium > Closterium sp. Naga37s-1. Next base: position 889,014 of record CANJKZ010000107.1, read on the forward strand.
GGGGTAGAAGCAGGGTGCAAGGAGCACATGTCGGGGCTGGAAGGACCCACCTCTGCCAAGGTGAGCGAGTAGCGAGTACGTGGGGGTTCAAGGCCACTTTCAGGGAAGGGAAGATGAGAGGGGGTAGAAGCAGGGTGCAAGGAGCACATGTCGGGGCTGGAAGGACCCACCTCTGCCAAGGTGAGCGAGTAGCGAGTACGTGGGGGTTCAAGGCCACTTTCAGGGAAGGGAAGATGAGAGGGGGTAGAAGCAGGGTGCAAGGAGCACATGTCGGGGCTGGAAGGACCCACCTCTGCCAAGGTGAGCGAGTAGCGAGTACGTGGGGGTTCAAGGCCACTTTCAGGGAAGGGAAGATGAGAGGGGGTAGAAGCAGGGTGCAAGGAGCACATGTCGGGGCTGGAAGGACCCACCTCTGCCAAGGTGAGCGAGTAGCGAGTACGTGGGGGTTCAAGGCCACTTTCAGGGAAGGGAAGATGAGAGGGGGTAGAAGCAGGGTGCAAGGAGCACATGTCGGGGCTGGAAGGACCCACCTCTGCCAAGGTGAGCGAGTAGCGAGTACGTGGGGGTTCAAGGCCACTTTCAGGGAAGGGAAGATGAGAGGGGGTAGAAGCAGGGTGCAAGGAGCACATGTCGGGGCTGGAAGGACCCACCTCTGCCAAGGTGAGCGAGTAGCGAGTACGTGGGGGTTCAAGGCCACTTTCAGGGAAGGGAAGATGAGAGGGGGTAGAAGCAGGGTGCAAGGAGCACATGTCGGGGCTGGAAGGACCCACCTCTGCCAAGGTGAGCGAGTAGCGAGTACGTGGGGGTTCAAGGCCACTTTCAGGGAAGGGAAGATGAGAGGGGGTAGAAGCAGGGTGCAAGGAGCACATGTCGGGGCTGGAAGGACCCACCTCTGCCAAGGTGAGCGAGTAGCGAGTACGTGGGGGTTCAAGGCCACTTTCAGGGAAGGGAAGATGAGAGGGGGTAGAAGCAGGGTGCAAGGAGCACATGTCGGGGCTGGAAGGACCCACCTCTGCCAAGGTGAGCGAGTAGCGAGTACGTGGGGGTTCAAGGCCACTTTCAGGGAAGGGAAGATGAGAGGGGGTAGAAGCAGGGTGCAAGGAGCACATGTCGGGGCTGGAAGGACCCACCTCTGCCAAGGTGAGCGAGTAGCGAGTACGTGGGGGTTCAAGGCCACTTTCAGGGAAGGGAAGATGAGAGGGGGTAGAAGCAGGGTGCAAGGAGCACATGTCGGGGCTGGAAGGACCCACCTCTGCCAAGGTGAGCGAGTAGCGAGTACGTGGGGGTTCAAGGCCACTTTCAGGGAAGGGAAGATGAGAGGGGGTAGAAGCAGGGTGCAAGGAGCACATGTCGGGGCTGGAAGGACCCACCTCTGCCAAGGTGAGCGAGTAGCGAGTACGTGGGGGTTCAAGGCCACTTTCAGGGAAGGGAAGATGAGAGGGGGTAGAAGCAGGGTGCAAGGAGCACATGTCGGGGCTGGAAGGACCCACCTCTGCCAAGGTGAGCGAGTAGCGAGTACGTGGGGGTTCAAGGCCACTTTCAGGGAAGGGAAGATGAGAGGGGGTAGAAGCAGGGTGCAAGGAGCACATGTCGGGGCTGGAAGGACCCACCTCTGCCAAGGTGAGCGAGTAGCGAGTACGTGGGGGTTCAAGGCCACTTTCAGGGAAGGGAAGATGAGAGGGGGTAGAAGCAGGGTGCAAGGAGCACATGTCGGGGCTGGAAGGACCCACCTCTGCCAAGGTGAGCGAGTAGCGAGTACGTGGGGGTTCAAGGCCACTTTCAGGGAAGGGAAGATGAGAGGGGGTAGAAGCAGGGTGCAAGGAGCACATGTCGGGGCTGGAAGGACCCACCTCTGCCAAGGTGAGCGAGTAGCGAGTACGTGGGGGTTCAAGGCCACTTTCAGGGAAGGGAAGATGAGAGGGGGTAGAAGCAGGGTGCAAGGAGCACATGTCGGGGCTGGAAGGACCCACCTCTGCCAAGGTGAGCGAGTAGCGAGTACGTGGGGGTTCAAGGCCACTTTCAGGGAAGGGAAGATGAGAGGGGGTAGAAGCAGGGTGCAAGGAGCACATGTCGGGGCTGGAAGGACCCACCTCTGCCAAGGTGAGCGAGTAGCGAGTACGTGGGGGTTCAAGGCCACTTTCAGGGAAGGGAAGATGAGAGGGGGTAGAAGCAGGGTGCAAGGAGCACATGTCGGGGCTGGAAGGACCCACCTCTGCCAAGGTGAGCGAGTAGCGAGTACGTGGGGGTTCAAGGCCACTTTCAGGGAAGGGAAGATGAGAGGGGGTAGAAGCAGGGTGCAAGGAGCACATGTCGGGGCTGGAAGGACCCACCTCTGCCAAGGTGAGCGAGTAGCGAGTACGTGGGGGTTCAAGGCCACTTTCAGGGAAGGGAAGATGAGAGGGGGTAGAAGCAGGGTGCAAGGAGCACATGTCGGGGCTGGAAGGACCCACCTCTGCCAAGGTGAGCGAGTAGCGAGTACGTGGGGGTTCAAGGCCACTTTCAGGGAAGGGAAGATGAGAGGGGGTAGAAGCAGGGTGCAAGGAGCACATGTCGGGGCTGGAAGGACCCACCTCTGCCAAGGTGAGCGAGTAGCGAGTACGTGGGGGTTCAAGGCCACTTTCAGGGAAGGGAAGATGAGAGGGGGTAGAAGCAGGGTGCAAGGAGCACATGTCGGGGCTGGAAGGACCCACCTCTGCCAAGGTGAGCGAGTAGCGAGTACGTGGGGGTTCAAGGCCACTTTCAGGGAAGGGAAGATGAGAGGGGGTAGAAGCAGGGTGCAAGGAGCACATGTCGGGGCTGGAAGGACCCACCTCTGCCAAGGTGAGCGAGTAGCGAGTACGTGGGGGTTCAAGGCCACTTTCAGGGAAGGGAAGATGAGAGGGGGTAGAAGCAGGGTGCAAGGAGCACATGTCGGGGCTGGAAGGACCCACCTCTGCCAAGGTGAGCGAGTAGCGAGTACGTGGGGGTTCAAGGCCACTTTCAGGGAAGGGAAGATGAGAGGGGGTAGAAGCAGGGTGCAAGGAGCACATGTCGGGGCTGGAAGGACCCACCTCTGCCAAGGTGAGCGAGTAGCGAGTACGTGGGGGTTCAAGGCCACTTTCAGGGAAGGGAAGATGAGAGGGGGTAGAAGCAGGGTGCAAGGAGCACATGTCGGGGCTGGAAGGACCCACCTCTGCCAAGGTGAGCGAGTAGCGAGTACGTGGGGGTTCAAGGCCACTTTCAGGGAAGGGAAGATGAGAGGGGGTAGAAGCAGGGTGCAAGGAGCACATGTCGGGGCTGGAAGGACCCACCTCTGCCAAGGTGAGCGAGTAGCGAGTACGTGGGGGTTCAAGGCCACTTTCAGGGAAGGGAAGATGAGAGGGGGTAGAAGCAGGGTGCAAGGAGCACATGTCGGGGCTGGAAGGACCCACCTCTGCCAAGGTGAGCGAGTAGCGAGTACGTGGGGGTTCAAGGCCACTTTCAGGGAAGGGAAGATGAGAGGGGGTAGAAGCAGGGTGCAAGGAGCACATGTCGGGGCTGGAAGGACCCACCTCTGCCAAGGTGAGCGAGTAGCGAGTACGTGGGGGTTCAAGGCCACTTTCAGGGAAGGGAAGATGAGAGGGGGTAGAAGCAGGGTGCAAGGAGCACATGTCGGGGCTGGAAGGACCCACCTCTGCCAAGGTGAGCGAGTAGCGAGTACGTGGGGGTTCAAGGCCACTTTCAGGGAAGGGAAGATGAGAGGGGGTAGAAGCAGGGTGCAAGGAGCACATGTCGGGGCTGGAAGGACCCACCTCTGCCAAGGTGAGCGAGTAGCGAGTACGTGGGGGTTCAAGGCCACTTTCAGGGAAGGGAAGATGAGAGGGGGTAGAAGCAGGGTGCAAGGAGCACATGTCGGGGCTGGAAGGACCCACCTCTGCCAAGGTGAGCGAGTAGCGAGTACGTGGGGGTTCAAGGCCACTTTCAGGGAAGGGAAGATGAGAGGGGGTAGAAGCAGGGTGCAAGGAGCACATGTCGGGGCTGGAAGGACCCACCTCTGCCAAGGTGAGCGAGTAGCGAGTACGTGGGGGTTCAAGGCCACTTTCAGGGAAGGGAAGATGAGAGGGGGTAGAAGCAGGGTGCAAGGAGCACATGTCGGGGCTGGAAGGACCCACCTCTGCCAAGGTGAGCGAGTAGCGAGTACGTGGGGGTTCAAGGCCACTTTCAGGGAAGGGAAGATGAGAGGGGGTAGAAGCAGGGTGCAAGGAGCACATGTCGGGGCTGGAAGGACCCACCTCTGCCAAGGTGAGCGAGTAGCGAGTACGTGGGGGTTCAAGGCCACTTTCAGGGAAGGGAAGATGAGAGGGGGTAGAAGCAGGGTGCAAGGAGCACATGTCGGGGCTGGAAGGACCCACCTCTGCCAAGGTGAGCGAGTAGCGAGTACGTGGGGGTTCAAGGCCACTTTCAGGGAAGGGAAGATGAGAGGGGGTAGAAGCAGGGTGCAAGGAGCACATGTCGGGGCTGGAAGGACCCACCTCTGCCAAGGTGAGCGAGTAGCGAGTACGTGGGGGTTCAAGGCCACTTTCAGGGAAGGGAAGATGAGAGGGGGTAGAAGCAGGGTGCAAGGAGCACATGTCGGGGCTGGAAGGACCCACCTCTGCCAAGGTGAGCGAGTAGCGAGTACGTGGGGGTTCAAGGCCACTTTCAGGGAAGGGAAGATGAGAGGGGGTAGAAGCAGGGTGCAAGGAGCACATGTCGGGGCTGGAAGGACCCACCTCTGCCAAGGTGAGCGAGTAGCGAGTACGTGGGGGTTCAAGGCCACTTTCAGGGAAGGGAAGATGAGAGGGGGTAGAAGCAGGGTGCAAGGAGCACATGTCGGGGCTGGAAGGACCCACCTCTGCCAAGGTGAGCGAGTAGCGAGTACGTGGGGGTTCAAGGCCACTTTCAGGGAAGGGAAGATGAGAGGGGGTAGAAGCAGGGTGCAAGGAGCACATGTCGGGGCTGGAAGGACCCACCTCTGCCAAGGTGAGCGAGTAGCGAGTACGTGGGGGTTCAAGGCCACTTTCAGGGAAGGGAAGATGAGAGGGGGTAGAAGCAGGGTGCAAGGAGCACATGTCGGGGCTGGAAGGACCCACCTCTGCCAAGGTGAGCGAGTAGCGAGTACGTGGGGGTTCAAGGCCACTTTCAGGGAAGGGAAGATGAGAGGGGGTAGAAGCAGGGTGCAAGGAGCACATGTCGGGGCTGGAAGGACCCACCTCTGCCAAGGTGAGCGAGTAGCGAGTACGTGGGGGTTCAAGGCCACTTTCAGGGAAGGGAAGATGAGAGGGGGTAGAAGCAGGGTGCAAGGAGCACATGTCGGGGCTGGAAGGACCCACCTCTGCCAAGGTGAGCGAGTAGCGAGTACGTGGGGGTTCAAGGCCACTTTCAGGGAAGGGAAGATGAGAGGGGGTAGAAGCAGGGTGCAAGGAGCACATGTCGGGGCTGGAAGGACCCACCTCTGCCAAGGTGAGCGAGTAGCGAGTACGTGGGGGTTCAAGGCCACTTTCAGGGAAGGGAAGATGAGAGGGGGTAGAAGCAGGGTGCAAGGAGCACATGTCGGGGCTGGAAGGACCCACCTCTGCCAAGGTGAGCGAGTAGCGAGTACGTGGGGGTTCAAGGCCACTTTCAGGGAAGGGAAGATGAGAGGGGGTAGAAGCAGGGTGCAAGGAGCACATGTCGGGGCTGGAAGGACCCACCTCTGCCAAGGTGAGCGAGTAGCGAGTACGTGGGGGTTCAAGGCCACTTTCAGGGAAGGGAAGATGAGAGGGGGTAGAAGCAGGGTGCAAGGAGCACATGTCGGGGCTGGAAGGACCCACCTCTGCCAAGGTGAGCGAGTAGCGAGTACGTGGGGGTTCAAGGCCACTTTCAGGGAAGGGAAGATGAGAGGGGGTAGAAGCAGGGTGCAAGGAGCACATGTCGGGGCTGGAAGGACCCACCTCTGCCAAGGTGAGCGAGTAGCGAGTACGTGGGGGTTCAAGGCCACTTTCAGGGAAGGGAAGATGAGAGGGGGTAGAAGCAGGGTGCAAGGAGCACATGTCGGGGCTGGAAGGACCCACCTCTGCCAAGGTGAGCGAGTAGCGAGTACGTGGGGGTTCAAGGCCACTTTCAGGGAAGGGAAGATGAGAGGGGGTAGAAGCAGGGTGCAAGGAGCACATGTCGGGGCTGGAAGGACCCACCTCTGCCAAGGTGAGCGAGTAGCGAGTACGTGGGGGTTCAAGGCCACTTTCAGGGAAGGGAAGATGAGAGGGGGTAGAAGCAGGGTGCAAGGAGCACATGTCGGGGCTGGAAGGACCCACCTCTGCCAAGGTGAGCGAGTAGCGAGTACGTGGGGGTTCAAGGCCACTTTCAGGGAAGGGAAGATGAGAGGGGGTAGAAGCAGGGTGCAAGGAGCACATGTCGGGGCTGGAAGGACCCACCTCTGCCAAGGTGAGCGAGTAGCGAGTACGTGGGGGTTCAAGGCCACTTTCAGGGAAGGGAAGATGAGAGGGGGTAGAAGCAGGGTGCAAGGAGCACATGTCGGGGCTGGAAGGACCCACCTCTGCCAAGGTGAGCGAGTAGCGAGTACGTGGGGGTTCAAGGCCACTTTCAGGGAAGGGAAGATGAGAGGGGGTAGAAGCAGGGTGCAAGGAGCACATGTCGGGGCTGGAAGGACCCACCTCTGCCAAGGTGAGCGAGTAGCGAGTACGTGGGGGTTCAAGGCCACTTTCAGGGAAGGGAAGATGAGAGGGGGTAGAAGCAGGGTGCAAGGAGCACATGTCGGGGCTGGAAGGACCCACCTCTGCCAAGGTGAGCGAGTAGCGAGTACGTGGGGGTTCAAGGCCACTTTCAGGGAAGGGAAGATGAGAGGGGGTAGAAGCAGGGTGCAAGGAGCACATGTCGGGGCTGGAAGGACCCACCTCTGCCAAGGTGAGCGAGTAGCGAGTACGTGGGGGTTCAAGGCCACTTTCAGGGAAGGGAAGATGAGAGGGGGTAGAAGCAGGGTGCAAGGAGCACATGTCGGGGCTGGAAGGACCCACCTCTGCCAAGGTGAGCGAGTAGCGAGTACGTGGGGGTTCAAGGCCACTTTCAGGGAAGGGAAGATGAGAGGGGGTAGAAGCAGGGTGCAAGGAGCACATGTCGGGGCTGGAAGGACCCACCTCTGCCAAGGTGAGCGAGTAGCGAGTACGTGGGGGTTCAAGGCCACTTTCAGGGAAGGGAAGATGAGAGGGGGTAGAAGCAGGGTGCAAGGAGCACATGTCGGGGCTGGAAGGACCCACCTCTGCCAAGGTGAGCGAGTAGCGAGTACGTGGGGGTTCAAGGCCACTTTCAGGGAAGGGAAGATGAGAGGGGGTAGAAGCAGGGTGCAAGGAGCACATGTCGGGGCTGGAAGGACCCACCTCTGCCAAGGTGAGCGAGTAGCGAGTACGTGGGGGTTCAAGGCCACTTTCAGGGAAGGGAAGATGAGAGGGGGTAGAAGCAGGGTGCAAGGAGCACATGTCGGGGCTGGAAGGACCCACCTCTGCCAAGGTGAGCGAGTAGCGAGTACGTGGGGGTTCAAGGCCACTTTCAGGGAAGGGAAGATGAGAGGGGGTAGAAGCAGGGTGCAAGGAGCACATGTCGGGGCTGGAAGGACCCACCTCTGCCAAGGTGAGCGAGTAGCGAGTACGTGGGGGTTCAAGGCCACTTTCAGGGAAGGGAAGATGAGAGGGGGTAGAAGCAGGGTGCAAGGAGCACATGTCGGGGCTGGAAGGACCCACCTCTGCCAAGGTGAGCGAGTAGCGAGTACGTGGGGGTTCAAGGCCACTTTCAGGGAAGGGAAGATGAGAGGGGGTAGAAGCAGGGTGCAAGGAGCACATGTCGGGGCTGGAAGGACCCACCTCTGCCAAGGTGAGCGAGTAGCGAGTACGTGGGGGTTCAAGGCCACTTTCAGGGAAGGGAAGATGAGAGGGGGTAGAAGCAGGGTGCAAGGAGCACATGTCGGGGCTGGAAGGACCCACCTCTGCCAAGGTGAGCGAGTAGCGAGTACGTGGGGGTTCAAGGCCACTTTCAGGGAAGGGAAGATGAGAGGGGGTAGAAGCAGGGTGCAAGGAGCACATGTCGGGGCTGGAAGGACCCACCTCTGCCAAGGTGAGCGAGTAGCGAGTACGTGGGGGTTCAAGGCCACTTTCAGGGAAGGGAAGATGAGAGGGGGTAGAAGCAGGGTGCAAGGAGCACATGTCGGGGCTGGAAGGACCCACCTCTGCCAAGGTGAGCGAGTAGCGAGTACGTGGGGGTTCAAGGCCACTTTCAGGGAAGGGAAGATGAGAGGGGGTAGAAGCAGGGTGCAAGGAGCACATGTCGGGGCTGGAAGGACCCACCTCTGCCAAGGTGAGCGAGTAGCGAGTACGTGGGGGTTCAAGGCCACTTTCAGGGAAGGGAAGATGAGAGGGGGTAGAAGCAGGGTGCAAGGAGCACATGTCGGGGCTGGAAGGACCCACCTCTGCCAAGGTGAGCGAGTAGCGAGTACGTGGGGGTTCAAGGCCACTTTCAGGGAAGGGAAGATGAGAGGGGGTAGAAGCAGGGTGCAAGGAGCACATGTCGGGGCTGGAAGGACCCACCTCTGCCAAGGTGAGCGAGTAGCGAGTACGTGGGGGTTCAAGGCCACTTTCAGGGAAGGGAAGATGAGAGGGGGTAGAAGCAGGGTGCAAGGAGCACATGTCGGGGCTGGAAGGACCCACCTCTGCCAAGGTGAGCGAGTAGCGAGTACGTGGGGGTTCAAGGCCACTTTCAGGGAAGGGAAGATGAGAGGGGGTAGAAGCAGGGTGCAAGGAGCACATGTCGGGGCTGGAAGGACCCACCTCTGCCAAGGTGAGCGAGTAGCGAGTACGTGGGGGTTCAAGGCCACTTTCAGGGAAGGGAAGATGAGAGGGGGTAGAAGCAGGGTGCAAGGAGCACATGTCGGGGCTGGAAGGACCCACCTCTGCCAAGGTGAGCGAGTAGCGAGTACGTGGGGGTTCAAGGCCACTTTCAGGGAAGGGAAGATGAGAGGGGGTAGAAGCAGGGTGCAAGGAGCACATGTCGGGGCTGGAAGGACCCACCTCTGCCAAGGTGAGCGAGTAGCGAGTACGTGGGGGTTCAAGGCCACTTTCAGGGAAGGGAAGATGAGAGGGGGTAGAAGCAGGGTGCAAGGAGCACATGTCGGGGCTGGAAGGACCCACCTCTGCCAAGGTGAGCGAGTAGCGAGTACGTGGGGGTTCAAGGCCACTTTCAGGGAAGGGAAGATGAGAGGGGGTAGAAGCAGGGTGCAAGGAGCACATGTCGGGGCTGGAAGGACCCACCTCTGCCAAGGTGAGCGAGTAGCGAGTACGTGGGGGTTCAAGGCCACTTTCAGGGAAGGGAAGATGAGAGGGGGTAGAAGCAGGGTGCAAGGAGCACATGTCGGGGCTGGAAGGACCCACCTCTGCCAAGGTGAGCGAGTAGCGAGTACGTGGGGGTTCAAGGCCACTTTCAGGGAAGGGAAGATGAGAGGGGGTAGAAGCAGGGTGCAAGGAGCACATGTCGGGGCTGGAAGGACCCACCTCTGCCAAGGTGAGCGAGTAGCGAGTACGTGGGGGTTCAAGGCCACTTTCAGGGAAGGGAAGATGAGAGGGGGTAGAAGCAGGGTGCAAGGAGCACATGTCGGGGCTGGAAGGACCCACCTCTGCCAAGGTGAGCGAGTAGCGAGTACGTGGGGGTTCAAGGCCACTTTCAGGGAAGGGAAGATGAGAGGGGGTAGAAGCAGGGTGCAAGGAGCACATGTCGGGGCTGGAAGGACCCACCTCTGCCAAGGTGAGCGAGTAGCGAGTACGTGGGGGTTCAAGGCCACTTTCAGGGAAGGGAAGATGAGAGGGGGTAGAAGCAGGGTGCAAGGAGCACATGTCGGGGCTGGAAGGACCCACCTCTGCCAAGGTGAGCGAGTAGCGAGTACGTGGGGGTTCAAGGCCACTTTCAGGGAAGGGAAGATGAGAGGGGGTAGAAGCAGGGTGCAAGGAGCACATGTCGGGGCTGGAAGGACCCACCTCTGCCAAGGTGAGCGAGTAGCGAGTACGTGGGGGTTCAAGGCCACTTTCAGGGAAGGGAAGATGAGAGGGGGTAGAAGCAGGGTGCAAGGAGCACATGTCGGGGCTGGAAGGACCCACCTCTGCCAAGGTGAGCGAGTAGCGAGTACGTGGGGGTTCAAGGCCACTTTCAGGGAAGGGAAGATGAGAGGGGGTAGAAGCAGGGTGCAAGGAGCACATGTCGGGGCTGGAAGGACCCACCTCTGCCAAGGTGAGCGAGTAGCGAGTACGTGGGGGTTCAAGGCCACTTTCAGGGAAGGGAAGATGAGAGGGGGTAGAAGCAGGGTGCAAGGAGCACATGTCGGGGCTGGAAGGACCCACCTCTGCCAAGGTGAGCGAGTAGCGAGTACGTGGGGGTTCAAGGCCACTTTCAGGGAAGGGAAGATGAGAGGGGGTAGAAGCAGGGTGCAAGGAGCACATGTCGGGGCTGGAAGGACCCACCTCTGCCAAGGTGAGCGAGTAGCGAGTACGTGGGGGTTCAAGGCCACTTTCAGGGAAGGGAAGATGAGAGGGGGTAGAAGCAGGGTGCAAGGAGCACATGTCGGGGCTGGAAGGACCCACCTCTGCCAAGGTGAGCGAGTAGCGAGTACGTGGGGGTTCAAGGCCACTTTCAGGGAAGGGAAGATGAGAGGGGGTAGAAGCAGGGTGCAAGGAGCACATGTCGGGGCTGGAAGGACCCACCTCTGCCAAGGTGAGCGAGTAGCGAGTACGTGGGGGTTCAAGGCCACTTTCAGGGAAGGGAAGATGAGAGGGGGTAGAAGCAGGGTGCAAGGAGCACATGTCGGGGCTGGAAGGACCCACCTCTGCCAAGGTGAGCGAGTAGCGAGTACGTGGGGGTTCAAGGCCACTTTCAGGGAAGGGAAGATGAGAGGGGGTAGAAGCAGGGTGCAAGGAGCACATGTCGGGGCTGGAAGGACCCACCTCTGCCAAGGTGAGCGAGTAGCGAGTACGTGGGGGTTCAAGGCCACTTTCAGGGAAGGGAAGATGAGAGGGGGTAGAAGCAGGGTGCAAGGAGCACATGTCGGGGCTGGAAGGACCCACCTCTGCCAAGGTGAGCGAGTAGCGAGTACGTGGGGGTTCAAGGCCACTTTCAGGGAAGGGAAGATGAGAGGGGGTAGAAGCAGGGTGCAAGGAGCACATGTCGGGGCTGGAAGGACCCACCTCTGCCAAGGTGAGCGAGTAGCGAGTACGTGGGGGTTCAAGGCCACTTTCAGGGAAGGGAAGATGAGAGGGGGTAGAAGCAGGGTGCAAGGAGCACATGTCGGGGCTGGAAGGACCCACCTCTGCCAAGGTGAGCGAGTAGCGAGTACGTGGGGGTTCAAGGCCACTTTCAGGGAAGGGAAGATGAGAGGGGGTAGAAGCAGGGTGCAAGGAGCACATGTCGGGGCTGGAAGGACCCACCTCTGCCAAGGTGAGCGAGTAGCGAGTACGTGGGGGTTCAAGGCCACTTTCAGGGAAGGGAAGATGAGAGGGGGTAGAAGCAGGGTGCAAGGAGCACATGTCGGGGCTGGAAGGACCCACCTCTGCCAAGGTGAGCGAGTAGCGAGTACGTGGGGGTTCAAGGCCACTTTCAGGGAAGGGAAGATGAGAGGGGGTAGAAGCAGGGTGCAAGGAGCACATGTCGGGGCTGGAAGGACCCACCTCTGCCAAGGTGAGCGAGTAGCGAGTACGTGGGGGTTCAAGGCCACTTTCAGGGAAGGGAAGATGAGAGGGGGTAGAAGCAGGGTGCAAGGAGCACATGTCGGGGCTGGAAGGACCCACCTCTGCCAAGGTGAGCGAGTAGCGAGTACGTGGGGGTTCAAGGCCACTTTCAGGGAAGGGAAGATGAGAGGGGGTAGAAGCAGGGTGCAAGGAGCACATGTCGGGGCTGGAAGGACCCACCTCTGCCAAGGTGAGCGAGTAGCGAGTACGTGGGGGTTCAAGGCCACTTTCAGGGAAGGGAAGATGAGAGGGGGTAGAAGCAGGGTGCAAGGAGCACATGTCGGGGCTGGAAGGACCCACCTCTGCCAAGGTGAGCGAGTAGCGAGTACGTGGGGGTTCAAGGCCACTTTCAGGGAAGGGAAGATGAGAGGGGGTAGAAGCAGGGTGCAAGGAGCACATGTCGGGGCTGGAAGGACCCACCTCTGCCAAGGTGAGCGAGTAGCGAGTACGTGGGGGTTCAAGGCCACTTTCAGGGAAGGGAAGATGAGAGGGGGTAGAAGCAGGGTGCAAGGAGCACATGTCGGGGCTGGAAGGACCCACCTCTGCCAAGGTGAGCGAGTAGCGAGTACGTGGGGGTTCAAGGCCACTTTCAGGGAAGGGAAGATGAGAGGGGGTAGAAGCAGGGTGCAAGGAGCACATGTCGGGGCTGGAAGGACCCACCTCTGCCAAGGTGAGCGAGTAGCGAGTACGTGGGGGTTCAAGGCCACTTTCAGGGAAGGGAAGATGAGAGGGGGTAGAAGCAGGGTGCAAGGAGCACATGTCGGGGCTGGAAGGACCCACCTCTGCCAAGGTGAGCGAGTAGCGAGTACGTGGGGGTTCAAGGCCACTTTCAGGGAAGGGAAGATGAGAGGGGGTAGAAGCAGGGTGCAAGGAGCACATGTCGGGGCTGGAAGGACCCACCTCTGCCAAGGTGAGCGAGTAGCGAGTACGTGGGGGTTCAAGGCCACTTTCAGGGAAGGGAAGATGAGAGGGGGTAGAAGCAGGGTGCAAGGAGCACATGTCGGGGCTGGAAGGACCCACCTCTGCCAAGGTGAGCGAGTAGCGAGTACGTGGGGGTTCAAGGCCACTTTCAGGGAAGGGAAGATGAGAGGGGGTAGAAGCAGGGTGCAAGGAGCACATGTCGGGGCTGGAAGGACCCACCTCTGCCAAGGTGAGCGAGTAGCGAGTACGTGGGGGTTCAAGGCCACTTTCAGGGAAGGGAAGATGAGAGGGGGTAGAAGCAGGGTGCAAGGAGCACATGTCGGGGCTGGAAGGACCCACCTCTGCCAAGGTGAGCGAGTAGCGAGTACGTGGGGGTTCAAGGCCACTTTCAGGGAAGGGAAGATGAGAGGGGGTAGAAGCAGGGTGCAAGGAGCACATGTCGGGGCTGGAAGGACCCACCTCTGCCAAGGTGAGCGAGTAGCGAGTACGTGGGGGTTCAAGGCCACTTTCAGGGAAGGGAAGATGAGAGGGGGTAGAAGCAGGGTGCAAGGAGCACATGTCGGGGCTGGAAGGACCCACCTCTGCCAAGGTGAGCGAGTAGCGAGTACGTGGGGGTTCAAGGCCACTTTCAGGGAAGGGAAGATGAGAGGGGGTAGAAGCAGGGTGCAAGGAGCACATGTCGGGGCTGGAAGGACCCACCTCTGCCAAGGTGAGCGAGTAGCGAGTACGTGGGGGTTCAAGGCCACTTTCAGGGAAGGGAAGATGAGAGGGGGTAGAAGCAGGGTGCAAGGAGCACATGTCGGGGCTGGAAGGACCCACCTCTGCCAAGGTGAGCGAGTAGCGAGTACGTGGGGGTTCAAGGCCACTTTCAGGGAAGGGAAGATGAGAGGGGGTAGAAGCAGGGTGCAAGGAGCACATGTCGGGGCTGGAAGGACCCACCTCTGCCAAGGTGAGCGAGTAGCGAGTACGTGGGGGTTCAAGGCCACTTTCAGGGAAGGGAAGATGAGAGGGGGTAGAAGCAGGGTGCAAGGAGCACATGTCGGGGCTGGAAGGACCCACCTCTGCCAAGGTGAGCGAGTAGCGAGTACGTGGGGGTTCAAGGCCACTTTCAGGGAAGGGAAGATGAGAGGGGGTAGAAGCAGGGTGCAAGGAGCACATGTCGGGGCTGGAAGGACCCACCTCTGCCAAGGTGAGCGAGTAGCGAGTACGTGGGGGTTCAAGGCCACTTTCAGGGAAGGGAAGATGAGAGGGGGTAGAAGCAGGGTGCAAGGAGCACATGTCGGGGCTGGAAGGACCCACCTCTGCCAAGGTGAGCGAGTAGCGAGTACGTGGGGGTTCAAGGCCACTTTCAGGGAAGGGAAGATGAGAGGGGGTAGAAGCAGGGTGCAAGGAGCACATGTCGGGGCTGGAAGGACCCACCTCTGCCAAGGTGAGCGAGTAGCGAGTACGTGGGGGTTCAAGGCCACTTTCAGGGAAGGGAAGATGAGAGGGGGTAGAAGCAGGGTGCAAGGAGCACATGTCGGGGCTGGAAGGACCCACCTCTGCCAAGGTGAGCGAGTAGCGAGTACGTGGGGGTTCAAGGCCACTTTCAGGGAAGGGAAGATGAGAGGGGGTAGAAGCAGGGTGCAAGGAGCACATGTCGGGGCTGGAAGGACCCACCTCTGCCAAGGTGAGCGAGTAGCGAGTACGTGGGGGTTCAAGGCCACTTTCAGGGAAGGGAAGATGAGAGGGGGTAGAAGCAGGGTGCAAGGAGCACATGTCGGGGCTGGAAGGACCCACCTCTGCCAAGGTGAGCGAGTAGCGAGTACGTGGGGGTTCAAGGCCACTTTCAGGGAAGGGAAGATGAGAGGGGGTAGAAGCAGGGTGCAAGGAGCACATGTCGGGGCTGGAAGGACCCACCTCTGCCAAGGTGAGCGAGTAGCGAGTACGTGGGGGTTCAAGGCCACTTTCAGGGAAGGGAAGATGAGAGGGGGTAGAAGCAGGGTGCAAGGAGCACATGTCGGGGCTGGAAGGACCCACCTCTGCCAAGGTGAGCGAGTAGCGAGTACGTGGGGGTTCAAGGCCACTTTCAGGGAAGGGAAGATGAGAGGGGGTAGAAGCAGGGTGCAAGGAGCACATGTCGGGGCTGGAAGGACCCACCTCTGCCAAGGTGAGCGAGTAGCGAGTACGTGGGGGTTCAAGGCCACTTTCAGGGAAGGGAAGATGAGAGGGGGTAGAAGCAGGGTGCAAGGAGCACATGTCGGGGCTGGAAGGACCCACCTCTGCCAAGGTGAGCGAGTAGCGAGTACGTGGGGGTTCAAGGCCACTTTCAGGGAAGGGAAGATGAGAGGGGGTAGAAGCAGGGTGCAAGGAGCACATGTCGGGGCTGGAAGGACCCACCTCTGCCAAGGTGAGCGAGTAGCGAGTACGTGGGGGTTCAAGGCCACTTTCAGGGAAGGGAAGATGAGAGGGGGTAGAAGCAGGGTGCAAGGAGCACATGTCGGGGCTGGAAGGACCCACCTCTGCCAAGGTGAGCGAGTAGCGAGTACGTGGGGGTTCAAGGCCACTTTCAGGGAAGGGAAGATGAGAGGGGGTAGAAGCAGGGTGCAAGGAGCACATGTCGGGGCTGGAAGGACCCACCTCTGCCAAGGTGAGCGAGTAGCGAGTACGTGGGGGTTCAAGGCCACTTTCAGGGAAGGGAAGATGAGAGGGGGTAGAAGCAGGGTGCAAGGAGCACATGTCGGGGCTGGAAGGACCCACCTCTGCCAAGGTGAGCGAGTAGCGAGTACGTGGGGGTTCAAGGCCACTTTCAGGGAAGGGAAGATGAGAGGGGGTAGAAGCAGGGTGCAAGGAGCACATGTCGGGGCTGGAAGGACCCACCTCTGCCAAGGTGAGCGAGTAGCGAGTACGTGGGGGTTCAAGGCCACTTTCAGGGAAGGGAAGATGAGAGGGGGTAGAAGCAGGGTGCAAGGAGCACATGTCGGGGCTGGAAGGACCCACCTCTGCCAAGGTGAGCGAGTAGCGAGTACGTGGGGGTTCAAGGCCACTTTCAGGGAAGGGAAGATGAGAGGGGGTAGAAGCAGGGTGCAAGGAGCACATGTCGGGGCTGGAAGGACCCACCTCTGCCAAGGTGAGCGAGTAGCGAGTACGTGGGGGTTCAAGGCCACTTTCAGGGAAGGGAAGATGAGAGGGGGTAGAAGCAGGGTGCAAGGAGCACATGTCGGGGCTGGAAGGACCCACCTCTGCCAAGGTGAGCGAGTAGCGAGTACGTGGGGGTTCAAGGCCACTTTCAGGGAAGGGAAGATGAGAGGGGGTAGAAGCAGGGTGCAAGGAGCACATGTCGGGGCTGGAAGGACCCACCTCTGCCAAGGTGAGCGAGTAGCGAGTACGTGGGGGTTCAAGGCCACTTTCAGGGAAGGGAAGATGAGAGGGGGTAGAAGCAGGGTGCAAGGAGCACATGTCGGGGCTGGAAGGACCCACCTCTGCCAAGGTGAGCGAGTAGCGAGTACGTGGGGGTTCAAGGCCACTTTCAGGGAAGGGAAGATGAGAGGGGGTAGAAGCAGGGTGCAAGGAGCACATGTCGGGGCTGGAAGGACCCACCTCTGCCAAGGTGAGCGAGTAGCGAGTACGTGGGGGTTCAAGGCCACTTTCAGGGAAGGGAAGATGAGAGGGGGTAGAAGCAGGGTGCAAGGAGCACATGTCGGGGCTGGAAGGACCCACCTCTGCCAAGGTGAGCGAGTAGCGAGTACGTGGGGGTTCAAGGCCACTTTCAGGGAAGGGAAGATGAGAGGGGGTAGAAGCAGGGTGCAAGGAGCACATGTCGGGGCTGGAAGGACCCACCTCTGCCAAGGTGAGCGAGTAGCGAGTACGTGGGGGTTCAAGGCCACTTTCAGGGAAGGGAAGATGAGAGGGGGTAGAAGCAGGGTGCAAGGAGCACATGTCGGGGCTGGAAGGACCCACCTCTGCCAAGGTGAGCGAGTAGCGAGTACG
The DNA here is from genome assembly GCA_947471745.1 of Closterium sp. Naga37s-1. Classification (NCBI taxonomy): domain Eukaryota; kingdom Viridiplantae; phylum Streptophyta; class Zygnematophyceae; order Desmidiales; family Closteriaceae; genus Closterium; species Closterium sp. Naga37s-1. The sequence goes on from CANJKZ010000107.1 coordinate 905,654, forward strand.
TGGGGGTTCAAGGCCACTTTCAGGGAAGGGAAGATGAGAGGGGGTAGAAGCAGGGTGCAAGGAGCACATGTCGGGGCTGGAAGGACCCACCTCTGCCAAGGTGAGCGAGTAGCGAGTACGTGGGGGTTCAAGGCCACTTTCAGGGAAGGGAAGATGAGAGGGGGTAGAAGCAGGGTGCAAGGAGCACATGTCGGGGCTGGAAGGACCCACCTCTGCCAAGGTGAGCGAGTAGCGAGTACGTGGGGGTTCAAGGCCACTTTCAGGGAAGGGAAGATGAGAGGGGGTAGAAGCAGGGTGCAAGGAGCACATGTCGGGGCTGGAAGGACCCACCTCTGCCAAGGTGAGCGAGTAGCGAGTACGTGGGGGTTCAAGGCCACTTTCAGGGAAGGGAAGATGAGAGGGGGTAGAAGCAGGGTGCAAGGAGCACATGTCGGGGCTGGAAGGACCCACCTCTGCCAAGGTGAGCGAGTAGCGAGTACGTGGGGGTTCAAGGCCACTTTCAGGGAAGGGAAGATGAGAGGGGGTAGAAGCAGGGTGCAAGGAGCACATGTCGGGGCTGGAAGGACCCACCTCTGCCAAGGTGAGCGAGTAGCGAGTACGTGGGGGTTCAAGGCCACTTTCAGGGAAGGGAAGATGAGAGGGGGTAGAAGCAGGGTGCAAGGAGCACATGTCGGGGCTGGAAGGACCCACCTCTGCCAAGGTGAGCGAGTAGCGAGTACGTGGGGGTTCAAGGCCACTTTCAGGGAAGGGAAGATGAGAGGGGGTAGAAGCAGGGTGCAAGGAGCACATGTCGGGGCTGGAAGGACCCACCTCTGCCAAGGTGAGCGAGTAGCGAGTACGTGGGGGTTCAAGGCCACTTTCAGGGAAGGGAAGATGAGAGGGGGTAGAAGCAGGGTGCAAGGAGCACATGTCGGGGCTGGAAGGACCCACCTCTGCCAAGGTGAGCGAGTAGCGAGTACGTGGGGGTTCAAGGCCACTTTCAGGGAAGGGAAGATGAGAGGGGGTAGAAGCAGGGTGCAAGGAGCACATGTCGGGGCTGGAAGGACCCACCTCTGCCAAGGTGAGCGAGTAGCGAGTACGTGGGGGTTCAAGGCCACTTTCAGGGAAGGGAAGATGAGAGGGGGTAGAAGCAGGGTGCAAGGAGCACATGTCGGGGCTGGAAGGACCCACCTCTGCCAAGGTGAGCGAGTAGCGAGTACGTGGGGGTTCAAGGCCACTTTCAGGGAAGGGAAGATGAGAGGGGGTAGAAGCAGGGTGCAAGGAGCACATGTCGGGGCTGGAAGGACCCACCTCTGCCAAGGTGAGCGAGTAGCGAGTACGTGGGGGTTCAAGGCCACTTTCAGGGAAGGGAAGATGAGAGGGGGTAGAAGCAGGGTGCAAGGAGCACATGTCGGGGCTGGAAGGACCCACCTCTGCCAAGGTGAGCGAGTAGCGAGTACGTGGGGGTTCAAGGCCACTTTCAGGGAAGGGAAGATGAGAGGGGGTAGAAGCAGGGTGCAAGGAGCACATGTCGGGGCTGGAAGGACCCACCTCTGCCAAGGTGAGCGAGTAGCGAGTACGTGGGGGTTCAAGGCCACTTTCAGGGAAGGGAAGATGAGAGGGGGTAGAAGCAGGGTGCAAGGAGCACATGTCGGGGCTGGAAGGACCCACCTCTGCCAAGGTGAGCGAGTAGCGAGTACGTGGGGGTTCAAGGCCACTTTCAGGGAAGGGAAGATGAGAGGGGGTAGAAGCAGGGTGCAAGGAGCACATGTCGGGGCTGGAAGGACCCACCTCTGCCAAGGTGAGCGAGTAGCGAGTACGTGGGGGTTCAAGGCCACTTTCAGGGAAGGGAAGATGAGAGGGGGTAGAAGCAGGGTGCAAGGAGCACATGTCGGGGCTGGAAGGACCCACCTCTGCCAAGGTGAGCGAGTAGCGAGTACGTGGGGGTTCAAGGCCACTTTCAGGGAAGGGAAGATGAGAGGGGGTAGAAGCAGGGTGCAAGGAGCACATGTCGGGGCTGGAAGGACCCACCTCTGCCAAGGTGAGCGAGTAGCGAGTACGTGGGGGTTCAAGGCCACTTTCAGGGAAGGGAAGATGAGAGGGGGTAGAAGCAGGGTGCAAGGAGCACATGTCGGGGCTGGAAGGACCCACCTCTGCCAAGGTGAGCGAGTAGCGAGTACGTGGGGGTTCAAGGCCACTTTCAGGGAAGGGAAGATGAGAGGGGGTAGAAGCAGGGTGCAAGGAGCACATGTCGGGGCTGGAAGGACCCACCTCTGCCAAGGTGAGCGAGTAGCGAGTACGTGGGGGTTCAAGGCCACTTTCAGGGAAGGGAAGATGAGAGGGGGTAGAAGCAGGGTGCAAGGAGCACATGTCGGGGCTGGAAGGACCCACCTCTGCCAAGGTGAGCGAGTAGCGAGTACGTGGGGGTTCAAGGCCACTTTCAGGGAAGGGAAGATGAGAGGGGGTAGAAGCAGGGTGCAAGGAGCACATGTCGGGGCTGGAAGGACCCACCTCTGCCAAGGTGAGCGAGTAGCGAGTACGTGGGGGTTCAAGGCCACTTTCAGGGAAGGGAAGATGAGAGGGGGTAGAAGCAGGGTGCAAGGAGCACATGTCGGGGCTGGAAGGACCCACCTCTGCCAAGGTGAGCGAGTAGCGAGTACGTGGGGGTTCAAGGCCACTTTCAGGGAAGGGAAGATGAGAGGGGGTAGAAGCAGGGTGCAAGGAGCACATGTCGGGGCTGGAAGGACCCACCTCTGCCAAGGTGAGCGAGTAGCGAGTACGTGGGGGTTCAAGGCCACTTTCAGGGAAGGGAAGATGAGAGGGGGTAGAAGCAGGGTGCAAGGAGCACATGTCGGGGCTGGAAGGACCCACCTCTGCCAAGGTGAGCGAGTAGCGAGTACGTGGGGGTTCAAGGCCACTTTCAGGGAAGGGAAGATGAGAGGGGGTAGAAGCAGGGTGCAAGGAGCACATGTCGGGGCTGGAAGGACCCACCTCTGCCAAGGTGAGCGAGTAGCGAGTACGTGGGGGTTCAAGGCCACTTTCAGGGAAGGGAAGATGAGAGGGGGTAGAAGCAGGGTGCAAGGAGCACATGTCGGGGCTGGAAGGACCCACCTCTGCCAAGGTGAGCGAGTAGCGAGTACGTGGGGGTTCAAGGCCACTTTCAGGGAAGGGAAGATGAGAGGGGGTAGAAGCAGGGTGCAAGGAGCACATGTCGGGGCTGGAAGGACCCACCTCTGCCAAGGTGAGCGAGTAGCGAGTACGTGGGGGTTCAAGGCCACTTTCAGGGAAGGGAAGATGAGAGGGGGTAGAAGCAGGGTGCAAGGAGCACATGTCGGGGCTGGAAGGACCCACCTCTGCCAAGGTGAGCGAGTAGCGAGTACGTGGGGGTTCAAGGCCACTTTCAGGGAAGGGAAGATGAGAGGGGGTAGAAGCAGGGTGCAAGGAGCACATGTCGGGGCTGGAAGGACCCACCTCTGCCAAGGTGAGCGAGTAGCGAGTACGTGGGGGTTCAAGGCCACTTTCAGGGAAGGGAAGATGAGAGGGGGTAGAAGCAGGGTGCAAGGAGCACATGTCGGGGCTGGAAGGACCCACCTCTGCCAAGGTGAGCGAGTAGCGAGTACGTGGGGGTTCAAGGCCACTTTCAGGGAAGGGAAGATGAGAGGGGGTAGAAGCAGGGTGCAAGGAGCACATGTCGGGGCTGGAAGGACCCACCTCTGCCAAGGTGAGCGAGTAGCGAGTACGTGGGGGTTCAAGGCCACTTTCAGGGAAGGGAAGATGAGAGGGGGTAGAAGCAGGGTGCAAGGAGCACATGTCGGGGCTGGAAGGACCCACCTCTGCCAAGGTGAGCGAGTAGCGAGTACGTGGGGGTTCAAGGCCACTTTCAGGGAAGGGAAGATGAGAGGGGGTAGAAGCAGGGTGCAAGGAGCACATGTCGGGGCTGGAAGGACCCACCTCTGCCAAGGTGAGCGAGTAGCGAGTACGTGGGGGTTCAAGGCCACTTTCAGGGAAGGGAAGATGAGAGGGGGTAGAAGCAGGGTGCAAGGAGCACATGTCGGGGCTGGAAGGACCCACCTCTGCCAAGGTGAGCGAGTAGCGAGTACGTGGGGGTTCAAGGCCACTTTCAGGGAAGGGAAGATGAGAGGGGGTAGAAGCAGGGTGCAAGGAGCACATGTCGGGGCTGGAAGGACCCACCTCTGCCAAGGTGAGCGAGTAGCGAGTACGTGGGGGTTCAAGGCCACTTTCAGGGAAGGGAAGATGAGAGGGGGTAGAAGCAGGGTGCAAGGAGCACATGTCGGGGCTGGAAGGACCCACCTCTGCCAAGGTGAGCGAGTAGCGAGTACGTGGGGGTTCAAGGCCACTTTCAGGGAAGGGAAGATGAGAGGGGGTAGAAGCAGGGTGCAAGGAGCACATGTCGGGGCTGGAAGGACCCACCTCTGCCAAGGTAATTGTTGAGTGAGTGGAGTATTTAAGACAGTTTTGAGAGTAGAGAAGGTGAGAGCAATTAAAGGTGCGGGTCGTATAAGGATCACCCCTTCATTTTTGTTGTTCTGATGCTCTATTATTCTGTATGTCAGAAAACCTGCACTGGGAATGCCCGATTGATCATACGGAAGGTTATGGGCGGGGAGTTATGGACGCACTGACCCGCTAATTAAAATGTCATTTTATCCCAGTGGTGTAGTGACTAAGTTTTTTAAACCCTGCCCCCTCCGTTCCCCCATCCTTCCCCCCCCACGGTTACTTCCCCCTTTACTTCAGGCGGATGTGTATTCACTAGCAGCATACGACGCCCTGCTGCTGGTGGCTCAGGCAGTGCACAACGTGCTCTCAGGCGACGCCACCGACAGCGCTGACTCTCAGAACTCCCTGGTCGAACCCGTGCCTCCCTCTCAAGGCCCAGGGGCTTATAACGAGGATGGGGCCAACAGTGGGAGTTTCCCAGGGGATGGGAGTGGTGGTGTTGCTCGTGCTGCTGGTGCCGAGGGGAACAGTAGCAGTAGCGACGGGAGCAGCGGTGGCGCTGCAGCAGGTTCTGTCCTCGTTAGTAACAGTTCCGCTGCTGTCCAGGAGCCTGGCACGTGGACTCATGTGCCCATGCCTGTGGTGGCGCCTGTCGATCCTGCCAGCTCGCTAATCCCGATTCTGTCTGGCGCAGCTCGGAGCAATTGTGAGTGGGTTCAATGCGGTGTAAGTGGGTTGAGTGGCGTGTGAGTGGGGCTCATATGCCCATGCCTGTGGTGGCGCCTGTCGATCCTGCCAGCTCGCTAATCCCCATTCTGTCTGGCGCAGCGCGGAGCAATTGTGAGTGTCCACGCGAAATGAGTGAGTTTTTGAGACGTCTCAAAAGAGCAATTGTGAGTGGCTTGAGTGCGATGTGATCGGCTTGAATGGGGCTTCGTCGTACCTCGTTCTCCTTCTTTTCCTTCTCCCCCTATTTTGACCAAGCCCCAATTGTACTCCCTTCCCACTCACCCCTTCTCTCACCCACCACACGCACGCATAACCTCCTAGTCACACCGGCCCTGTTCCTTCACCTCTCATGCATTCCTCATCCCAACCATCATCCCACCCACCCACCCATCCACCCACATTCTCACACCACCCACCCACCCACCCACCCACCACCTCCCCTCCCTCCTCAGTTGGGCCGCTGCTGCGGGATGCGCTGCTCCAGGCGTCTGTGATGGGCGCCACCGGCAGGTGAGGGAGGGGCCTAAGGGTTAGCGCGAGCAAGGTGACTGTTTGACTTATTGAGTCAGAAGCAAGCAAGGTGACTGTTTGACTTATTGAGTCAGAAGCAAGCAAGGTGACTGTTTGACTTATTGAGTCAGAAGCAAGCAGCCCTGTTTCCCTCAATTGGGCCGCTGCTGCGGGATGCGCTTCTCCAGGCGTCTGTGATGGGCGCCACAGGCAGGTGAGGGAGGCCCCAAAGGGTTTGCACAAGTTGACTTGGTGAGTTTGAGTTGACTTCAAGTCGTAAGACTTGCTGCTCCCTCCTTGTCCTCACCCACCCACAATGTCCTTGGCATTGCATCGCATGGCACGGGATGAGATGTCTCAAGACATGCCTTTTTCCCCCCACCCTCCCACCCACTCACCATGTGCACTACTGCAGGGTGCGACTCACCCCTGAGGGGGATGTGAAGGACGGGTCGGTGCAGCTGCTGAATGTGCGGGGGAGCGAGTTCATCGTTGCAAAATTGCTCCTTTTCCCACACCCACCCACCCACCCACCCACCCACCCACCCACCCACCCACCCACCCACCGACCCACTCACCCACTCACCATGTGCACTGCAGGGTGCGACTCACCCCTGAGGGGGATGTGAAGGACGGGTCGGTGCAGCTGCTGAATGTGCGGGGGAGCGAGTTCATCGTTGCAAAATTGCTCCTTTTCCCACACCCACCCACCCACCCACCCGCCATGTGCACTGCAGGGTGCGACTCACCCCTGAGGGGGATGTGAAGGACGGGTCAGTGCAGCTGCTGAATGTGCGGGGCAGCGAGTTTGTCACTGCGGGGTACTGGCGCCTGGGGAAGGGCTTCACCACCTCGGATGTGAGTGAGCGTCACTGCTCTGTCACACTCACTCTGCTGTTTGCTGTGTCTCCGTCCCACCTAACTTGCTGCATCAGAAGAAACAGAAGTACTGCTTCCATCCCCATCCATCTCATCTCATCGTTTCATGGTTCTTCTCTCCCTGCCTACAGGACCCACTAGCTCCGGCAGTGCAAGCCAATAGCTCTTACACACTCAACCTGCTGTTCCCAGGCAATCTTGAAAAGGTCAGCCTGGGGGTTACAGTGTCGATCAAGGGGGGCCTTGTTGGTTATATGCTGTGCAAAGCAATGTGATGAGAGCAATGTGAGAGCAGCAGTTCACTCTGCTGATTCCAGATCTCTTCCCTCCTCCTCCCTCCCTCTTTCCCTTCTCCTTCCTTCCCTCCTCCCTATTTCCCTCCGGGCGGCTGGCCCGTCCACAAGTCCCGCTGTGCACAGCCATGTCTTTTGAAACGTCTCAAAACGACTTTTGAAACATCTCAAACTGACTTTCGAGATGTTTCAAAACTCTTTCCCTCAGGGTGTGGCCCGCGTGCAAGACCGACCCGCTGCGCACGCACAGCCATGCGGTGCGCGAGCCTACAGGCTGCAGTCTTCTTGCCGCCTTGTGAGGCGCCTCAAAAGGCGTCTCATGACTCTGCAGTCTTCTTTCTCAACTCATTCGTTTTTCTGCATTCCTACTCCCCCATCCTTCTTTCCTCCTCCAGGCTCCCTCAGGGTGGCTGGCCCGCCTCTTCCAAACAAGAAAGGCTACAACCAGAATCATCTCTTCTCATCCTCTTCCAAACAAGAAAGGCTACAACCAGAATCATCTCTTCTCATCCTCTTCCAAACAAGAAAGGCTACAACCTGAATCATCTCTTCTCATCCTCTTCCAAACAAGAAAGGCTACAACCAGAATCATCTCTTCTCATCCTCTTCCAAACAAGAAAGGCTACAACCAGAATCATCTCTTCTCATCCTCTTCCAAACAAGAAAGGCTACAACCAGAATCATCTCTTCTCATCCTCTTCCAAACAAGAAAGGCTACAACCAGAATCATCTCTTCTCATCCTCTTCCAAACAAGAAAGGCTACAACCAGAATCATCTCTTCTCATCCTCTTCCAAACAAGAAAGGCTACAACCAGAATCATCTCTTCTCATCCTCTTCCATCCCTCCTCCTCCTTCCTTCCCTCCAGGCTCCCTCAGGGTGGCTTGCTCGTCAACAGGACCCGTTGCGGATAGCCGTGCCGAACAAGAAAGGCTACAACCAGTTTGTCGAGATCCTGCCGCCCACCGCCGCCCAGGGAAACGACCGCTTCACGGGGTTTTGTCTGGATCTGTTCCAGGCGGCAGTGGCGCGGCTGCCTTACGAGCTCTCATACGAGTTTATGCAGTTTGGGGAGGGTGATGCCACTCCGAGCTACACTGAGATGGTGTATGCTGTGGCCAACCATGTGAGTGGGGTGCGCACGTGACACAGTTGCATGCACTTTTGAGCATTCTCAAAGGAGGCTCCAGTATGGCAGTATGGGGAGGGCGACGTCACTCCGAGTTACACTGAGATGGTGTATGCTGTGGCCAACCATGTGAGTGAGGGTCGCACCTGCGTGCTCACATGCAGCGTGCGTGCATGTGCGTATGCTCGCACGTGTGTTGAGTTTGGGGAGGGCGATGCCACTTCCAGTTACACCGAGATGGTCTATGCTGTGGCGAACGATGTGAGTGGTGGCACGCGCATGTGGCATGCTTCATTCATACATACACATATGCTTTCAGATGCAACCGGCAGCATGCGCGTCGCACATTTGTCTGAACAATTTAGACAATGCTTTGGCCACATCGCTGCTTAGGGAAGCGATGCCTCTCCGAGCTACACTAAGATGGTGTATGCTGTGGCCAACCATGTGAGTGGCTGGCATACGCATGCCACTTGCAACATATGAGCCTTATGATTCCGAGAGGGTTGGTAGCAAGTGAGATGGAGTGTATGTATGTGTATGGCCCGTTTGGAGTTGCCTGCACTGCACCTTCACTACACCACAAATAATCAGCTGTTCCTGTATGTGCTGCCTGCGTGCGTGCATGCGTTTGTGCGTGCTATATGTGCTGTATGTGCATGGGTGTGTACACTGCAGACGTACGACGGTGCCATTGGCGACATTGCAGTGCTCAATTTCCGCAGCGAGGCCGTTCGTTTCACCGTCCCTACCCTTTCCGTCCCTACCCTTTGTGTGCCTGTGTGTGTGTGCCTGTGTGTGTGTGCCTGTGTGTGTTCCTGCGTGTGTGTGCATGTGCACCACAGACGTACGATGGAGCCATTGGCGACATTGCTGTGCTCAATTTCCGCAGCGAAGCCGTCGATTTCACAGCCCCTATCCAAGTACGTTATCTCATCTCCCCTCAAACGTCACCTCGTTCAATTTCCCCATCCAAGTACGTTATCTCATGCTGCCTCATACTTTCGTGACTCTTCTCTCTACCACATTCTCACATCCGCATGGCATCATGCACCCACATTGTCACTCTCTCGTAAAATTACTCTCACAACCCTTGATTCTCCTACTGCCCCTCTCCTGCCCCTCTCCTGCCCCTCTCCTGCCCCTCCCCTGCCCCTCTACTGCCCCCTCTCCGGGAAAATGTGGCTGCTGCTCGCTTGCCTCATCGCATTCACCAGCCCCCTCCTGCCCTCCCCTGCTCCCTCCTCCTCCCCCTCTCCTGCTTCCTCCTCCCCTTCCCCTCTTCCCATTCCCCTCCCCTTCCCCTATTCCTCTTCCCCTCTTCCCCTCTTCCCCACTTCCCTTCCACCCCACCCACCCACCGCGTCCGCTCTTCCACCCAATCAGCAATCAGGGCTGAGCCTGGTGTCCTACGTGGCACCAAACGACAACCCCTGGATCTCCTACCGCCCCTTCTCCTGGCAAATGTGGCTGCTGCTCGCCTGCCTCATCGTGTTCACCGGCCTTGTGCTCTGCTTCCTGGAAAGTTCCCATCCCGCGCACCTGCTGCGGCGGGAGTATGACCGGCCGCACCAAGAAGCCATGTCGTACATATGGTGGGTGTGAGGGGTCATGTCGTACATATGGTGGGTGCGGGGGTGTTGTGAGGGGAGTGGTGTGTGTGGTATGCATGGTGTGTGACGCACACACGGACGGAACGCAATTGATGCGGCGGGAGTATGACCGGCCGTACCCATAGTCATGTCGTACATATGGTGGGTGGGGGAAATATGGGGGGAGGAGGGGGTATGATGGGTGAATTATGGGAGGACATATGGTGTGTGTGAGGAGAGGGTTTCCTTTTGATTAAAGACTTTGCTATAGTCAAGCAGCTGTACATAGGAATTTGTATGTAGTCAGTTTTTACATGACTTGGATCAAGTTGCTTATGGTTTCCCTCCTTCTTTCGCTCTCTTTCTTTGCTGTAGTCAGCTGTACATATGAACTTGTAGTACTTTCCCCCACATGACCTGGATCAAGCTACTTGTGCTTTCCCTCCCTCTTCCGCTCTCTGTTGGTGTGTGCGTACAGGATGTCCTTTGCGCCAGTTGGATTCGCCAAAGGTATGAATAAGCCAGCCGTAACCAGCTGTCTGATTCGATCGAAACGCACAATGCCGCTTCGTGTGGCATTCACAATTTTGGCAGCACGTTTTTGGAGAATATTAGAAGCACTTTTTTTAATTACTATTGCTGTTTTTTTTTTTTTTTTTTTTTTTTTTTTGTTCCCAGTTGCCTGGTTCACCCTCACAACTGTCGTGTCGTCCCTAGTTCCTCCTACGTTGTCGCCCTCCCTCACCGCAGCCCTCATTCTAGGTGACTTTTGAGTCGACTCAAAACTCACCTCACCCTCACGACTGTCGTGTCGTGTCGTGTCGTGTCGCCCCTAGTTCCTACGTTGTCGCCCTCACTCACTGCAGCCCTCCGGCCGAAACGCGCGTACGCTCAGGTTTGAATAAACGATTTCTTACCTACTATCCCTACTAGCCTAAGCTCTGCCATTAGGACAAGTTACCTGTTGGAGTAGGACGAGTCACCTGCGGATCCAGGTCGAAACTTTATACATATGCACCCCTCCACTTCTTCCTGCCCACCACCCTCTTTATTGAAATGACTTTTGAGAATTCTCAAGAGTGATTCTCAAGAGAATTCTCAAGAGTGATTCTCAAGAGAATTCTCAAGAGTGATTTTAACACTGCAGCCCTCCACTTCTTCCTGCCCACCACCCTCCCCCCACCCCTGCTCCCACCAGTGAGGGGCATAGTCAGAATGTCCCTTGGCCGTCTCCCCACAGACAGTCAACTGATTCGCTCATTCTCTCCTCCCTCCACCCACCCCTTCCACTTGCCTTCAGTGAGGGGCATAGTCAAGACGTCTCTCGGCCAGCTCCTCACAGTCACCTGGTTCACGCTCATGATTGTCGTCTCCTGCTCCTACGTTACCTCTCCCTCACTGCAGGTCTAATTCTTTCTCCACTCATTACCTTCTCATCCCACCCCGTCCTTCCCTTCCATCAGTGAGGGGCATAGTCAAGACGTCTCTCGGTCGGATACTTACAGTGACGTGGTTTGCGCTCATGATTGTCGTCTCCTGCTCCTACGTTGCCGCCCTCACTGCTGCTCTCGTTCTCCAGAAGCTGCAGCTCCCAATATCCGTACGTCCATTCTTTTCTTTCGTTCTTTCTTTCTTCTTTCCTTTCTTTCCTTTTCCTCATATAGTCTGAGTTCCGAAACGATTTAAAAAAAAAAAAAAAAAAAAAAAAAAAAAAAAAAAAAAAAATGTGGCTCCCAATGTCTCTGTGCGTTCCACATGTGATTTCGAGTTTTGACACCCCTTTCTCTCTCCATTCTCTCCCTCTTGCTCCCTCACGTTACCCATCACACCCCCCCTTCCCCGTCTCCTCTCACGGAGCATCTACGAAGCGACAGGGTCCCAGGTGATGGTGGGCTATCAGTACGGCTCCTTCACTTCTGCCAGCATACACTCTCGGGTTTTTCTCCTTTTTTGTCGCTTTCCCTGTTTCCCACTGATCTTTTCAGAGCATATACGATGTGGCAGGGTCCGAGGTGATGGTGGGCTATCAGTACGGCTCCTTTGTCTACGGCTATCTCGTGCAGCTTGGGTTTTCTCCGGTACGATATATGAGTGGGTGTTAGATACGAGTATTTAGCCGGTCTTCTAGTTGAGTGGTCAGTAGAACCAGGGCGGCGTCGGGCTTCTTTTCACCCTCTCTCCTCCCAGTCCCTCTCGTCCCGCTCTCTCTCGCGTTCCTCTCTCCCGTCCCCTCTCCCGCAGTCCCGGCTAGTGCCGCTGAACAACGAGCAAGACCACTATGAGGCACTCTCATCTCGTTGCTTCCTGCATTTTTTTCACTCCCCCCTCATATCATCTCTCCTTTCCGTCCCTCTCTCTTGCCCCGCCCCCCACCCGCAGTCCCGGCTAGTGCCGTTGAACAGTGAGCAGGACTACTATGAGGCGCTCACTTCTCAGCGCGTGGCCCTGATAGTGGACGAGGACCCCTACCTGAACGTCTTTGCCTCGCAGTACTGCCAAGTGCTGCGCGCCTCCCAGGCCTTCAACGTCCTCAACTCCGCCTTTGTGAGACAATGGGACGGGGCCGCTTGGGCACTTAGGGGCAATGCAGAGCATGTCAGGTACTACAAGGCAAAGCACCTCCCAGGCCTTCAACGTCCTCAACTCCGCCGTTGTGAGCTGCTGGGGGCACCTAGGGGCATCTAGGAGCATCTATGGGCTCTTGCGTGTATGGCAAAGCTCGTCACATGCCTTCAACATCCTCAACTCCATATTCATGAGCTGCACCAAGGGGGGCACCGAGACTAGGGGCACCTTTGGCCACTGGGGGACTTGGGAACTTGGCTTCTTGGGTGGGTGAGCTTTGGGTGGTGCATGGGCAAGCATCAAGAGACGCTCTCGTCGCAGCAGGTGTATTTTGAGGCGCCTCAAAATGCACCTCACTACACGTGGTGAGCATTGGGTGGTGCATGGGCAAGCATCAAGAGACGCTCTCATCGCAGCAGGTGTATTTTGAGGCGCCTCAAAATGCACCTCACTACACGTGGTGAGCATTGGGTGGTGCATGGGCAAGCATCAAGAGACGCTCTCATCGCAGCAGGTGTATTTTGAGGCGCCTCAAAATGCACCTCACTACACGTGGTGAGCATTGGGTGGTGCATGGGCAAGCATCAAGAGACGCTCTCATCGCAGCAGGTGTATTTTGAGGCGCCTCAAAATGCACCTCACTACACGTGGTGAGCATTGGGTGGTGCATGGGCAAGCATCAAGAGACGCTCTCATCGCAGCAGGTGTATTTTGAGGTGCCTCAAAATGCACCTCACTACACGTGGTGAACATTGGGTGGTGCATGCATGGGCAAGCATCAAGAGACGCTCTCATCGCAGCAGGTGTATTTTGAGGCGCCTCAAAATGCACCTCTCTACACGTGGTGAGCATTGGGTGGTGCATGGGCAAGCATCAAGAGACGCTCTCATCGCAGCGATGGCCATAACAGTGGACGGGGACCCCTACCTCAGCGTCTTTGCCTCGCAGAACTGCCAAGTGAGTGGCGCGCATGGGCAATCGCTGAGGTGGCGCATGCATTAGAGCTGACCTTTCCACCTTTTTTTCGCCCTCTCTGCCCCCATCAGGCACACCGGAGGGGTTCTCTCTCCTGGGCTGACATCTCCCATGTGATGCTGAAGCTGACCTTGGCTTCTCTCCACCCCCACATTCACCTTAACCAAGTCACCGCTCCCCTCCGCCCCCCCCCCTCCGCCTTCTTCCACCTTACTCTCTGCCCTCTCCCCCTTCACACCCCCATTTTTGAGTCGACTCAAACATCTTCTTCCACCTTACTCTCTGCCCTCTCCCCCTTCACACCCCCATTTTTGAGTCGACTCAAACATCTTCTTCCACCTTACTCTCTGCCCTCTCCCCCTTCACACCCCCATCAGGCATTCCAAAAGGGATCTCTCTTTGGGGCGGCCATCTCCCAGGCGCTGCTGGAGCTGACCTTTGCATTCCTCTCCCCTCTTCTGCCCGCTTTTGTCTTCACCTCTGCCCGTATAGGCCTTCCAAAAGGGCTCTCTCTTTGGCGCGGACATCTCTCAGGCGCTGCTGGAGCTGACCTTTGCATCCCTCCTCCCTCTTCTTCCCCCTCTTGTCAACCGCTCTACCTTTCACCCCTTGTTCGCATTAATCAGGCATTCCAAAAGGGATCTCTCTTTGGGGCGGCCATCTCCCAGGCGCTGCTGGAGCTGACCTTTGCATTCCTCTCCCCTCTTCTGCCCGCTTTTGTCTTCACCTCTGCCCGTATCAGGCCTTCCAAAAGGGCTCTCTCTTTGGCGCGGACATCTCTCAGGCGCTGCTGGAGTTGACCTTTGCATCCCTCCTCCCTCTTCTTCCCCCTCTTGTCAACCGCTCTACCTTTCACCCCTTGTTCGCATTAATCAGGCATTCCAAAAGGGATCTCTCTTTGGGGCGGCCATCTCCCAGGCGCTGCTGGAGCTGACCTTTGCATTCCTCTCCCCTCTTCTGCCCGCTTTTGTCTTCACCTCTGCCCGTATCAGGCCTTCCAAAAGGGCTCTCTCTTTGGCGCGGACATCTCTCAGGCGCTGCTGGAGTTGACCTTTGCATCCCTCCTCCCTCTTCTTCCCCCTCTTGTCAACCGCTCTACCTTTCACCCCTTGTTCGCATTAATCAGGCATTCCAAAAGGGCTCTCTCTTTGGCGCGGACATCTCTCAGGCGCTGCTGGAGCTGGCACAGAATGGGGAGCTGCAGCGCATTCGCAGCATGTACATCAAGGTGCTAATGCTGACGTGTCACTGTTGCTGCTGCTGACATGTGTGTTTTTTGGTTCCTCATATGCAGCGCATACGTAGCATGTACATTAAGGTGCGCTGCTGCTCCTACTAACATGTCACTGTCGTGCTGCTGCTGCTGACGTGGCACTGTCGCGCTGCTGCTGCTGCTGCTGCTGCTGCTGCTGACGTGTCACTGTCGTGCTGCTGCTGACGTGTCACTGTCGTGCTGCTGCTGCTGCTGCTGACGTGTAGTTTGATCATGCTGATGATGTGTTGCTTTTGGTTGGTGGAGAAGGTGCAGTGCAGGCAGATTGCGTACAGCAGCCCATCCTCCCTTAATTTTCTCCTACTCTCTCACCCCCCACCCTTCCTAACCCCTTCCAAATCCCTTCCCCTACCCGCATCAGAACACGTCCAACTGTGACAACGCGGCGTCGGTGATGGTGGAGAAGGTGCAGATCTCAGCACGTTCCCCCTACTCCACCCTTTATTCTCCCCTTACTTCCCCCACTATTCTCTTTCCAGAACACGTCCAACTGCAACAATGCAGCGTCGGTGATAGTGGAGAAGGTGCAGATCTCAGCCACCACTATGGCAGGCTGGGCTCATGATCGTCTATCCCCTCTATTCCCCAACACCCCTGCTACTCCCACACACACACCCATCAGAACACGTCCAACTGCGACAATGCAGCGTCGGTGGTGGTGGAGAAGGTGCAGATCTCAGCCACCACTATGGCAGGCTGGGCTCATGATCGTCTATCCCCTCTATTCCCCAACACCCCTGCTACTCCCACACACACACCCATCAGAACACGTCCAACTGCGACAACGCAGCGTCGGTGATGGTGGAGAAGGTGCAGATCTCAGCCACCACCATGGCAGGCCTCATGATCGTCTACGGCGCCTTCTCCCTGCTGTGCTGCGCGGCTTATATCGCCATCATCTTACACCGAGGACACCGCGCCCACAGGTGGGTGGGTGTGTGGATGGGTGGGTGGGCAGGGCAGGGCATGATCATTTATGGCGCCTTCTCCCTGCTGTGCTGCGCTGCTTATATCGCCATCATTTTGCACCGAGGACACCGCGCGCACAGGTGGGTTGGGTGGGTGGGTGGGTGGGGGAGGTGGGTAGGCAGGGCTGATGATCGTCTATGGAGCATTCTCCCTGCTGTGCTGCGCTGCTTATATCGCCATCATCTTACACCGAGGGCACCGCGCGCACAGGTGGGTGGGTGGGTTGCTGGGAATCCTGTTTTAGTCACAGCGAGCTGGAGCCTGATGTTTTCTGGGAGGTAGGTCTCCCAGGTGCCTCTGCATCTTGAGTCAACTCAAAACTCCCCTCTACCTTCTTGTTTGTCTTGCTGCGTCGTTTGGGGTCCTGTTTGGGTGGCAGAGAGCTGAAGCCTGATGCTGCTTACAGGGAGATGGGGGCGACGGGCGAGTTCACTCCCCCAACTGAGCCTGGTGGATGTGATGTGGGGGGTGAGGGCCCCTGGCGGGACAATCCCGAGGGGGCAGTGAGGTTCGATCGAATGGCATTGGATGGTGGGGAGGAGGTGACTGGAAGGTCAACTTTTGAGGATCTAGAAAGGCTAGTGGAGTTGAGTCGGAGGGTGATGGGTGGTGATGCACGGGAAGCAGATGTTGAGGAAACGGAGAGTGTGTTTCAGGATGCACGTGCTGCGGCTGATGATGCTGATGGTGGTGCTGATGCTGGTGGCGATTCTGATGCTGATGGTGAGTCGCATGTTGATGCTGAAGTGGATGGTTGTGGCGGTAACAGTGTTGAAGCAGATACGCAGAAGGATGGAGTAGGTAAGCAGATAGGCGAACAAGAGAGGAAGAAGGATGAATCAGATAAGCTGGAGGAGGATAGGGCAGGTATTAGAGAGGAAGGGTTTGACGTGGCAGGAAGGGAACGTACTGAAGAGGAAGCAAGTGAAAGAGATGAAGCATGTGAAGGAGACGGAGATGGAGAAGAGGAGGAGGAGGAAGAAGGGGAGGAGGAGGAGAAAAGCAAGGAGGCATCGGCACTACCGGCAGCTACGACAGCACTGGCAGCAGCAGTGACATTGGAACCACACTTAGCACCAACACCACTCGCAGCAGCAGCAGCACAAACCACAGAAGCAACCCCAGCAGCAAGAGCGGCAGCTTTAACAGCACTGCCATCATTTTCAATAGCAGCAGCAGCAGCATCATCATCATCACCATCACCACCTTCAGCAGCATCGGCGGTTCCTCGCTCAGCAGCGTCAGCAGCATCGGATGTTTCCTCCTCCTCCACTGCTGCAGCAGCAGGGGTATACACCGTGCCGTCTTTTGAGGCGCCTCAAAATTCAGTTGCTGCTGCTGCAGAAGGGATATGTGGGACGTCCCAACACTCCACCTTCTCCTCTTCCTCCCCCTCGTACTCCTCCTCAGTCACCTCCTCCTCTGCAGTGGCTACTGCAGCAGCAACAGGGTTATACACGGTGCCGTTTCCGCCTGATCTGCCGACCAGTTTTGAGACGTCTCAAAAATCCTCAACAGCACCTGGTACTGCAGCAGCGGCAGGGATATACACAGTGCCGTTTCCACCTGATCTGCCGACCAGCATCTCACCTCGAAACCACGAGCAGCGGCTTGCAGGTTTGAGCTTATCTGGGGAAGGTTTAATCAGGGAAGGTTGGTTAGCAGGAGGAGCAGTAGCTGGAGCAGCAGGAGGAGGAGGAGGAGCAGGAGGCAGGGGAGCAGCAGAAGCAGGAGCAGCAACAAACAGAGGAGGAGCGGCAGCAGGGGCAGCAGCAGCGGCAGCAGGAGCAGGAGCAGCGACAGAAAGAGGAGGACGAGCAGCAGCAGGAGGGGTGGCTGGTTCTGCTGCATCCCCTGTTCCACTGCTCGAGGCAATTCGAGCGAAAATGGCAAACTGGAAGGAGAAGTTCCAGCTGGTGAGTGGGGGCTTGTGTGTGGGTCTGGTGTAATGACTGCTCTTATTGTTACACTCTTCAGGAGAGAGAGGATTCCCGTTTTGGGGCAACCCGAGCAGAAAGGTCCAACTCTCAAATGTTCCGAACTGCCTCGCCTCCTACTGTACTGTGCTTCAGACTCCTTGTCTTCCCACCTCTTTCCTCCCCTATTCCCCTTCCCCGTCCCCCCTCCCTTTCCAACCATTCTTGCTCCCCACACTCACAATTGAACGTGCTTACACCCACACTCAACATTTCACTTACGCATCCTCACACGCACTCACATGCACATACTCACACCTGAATACTCACACTCACTCTTACTCACACTCACTCTTACTCACCCGTATCTGCGTCGGCAGGGAGAGGAATGGAGCCGGGTTCGCAACCTTGCATCCTACGAAGATCTTACCGTAACCACACCATCCTCCTCCAGACTCACACCACCATCCCCCAGACTGGCATTACCATCCCCCCGAGTGATGTCACCATCCCCTAGGATGGCGTCACCATCCCCAGGTTCGGATAGGCTGCTCCGTCGATCCGATTCCAACCAATCTGTTCCGAACCTGACGCATTTAGAATCTCCCACCAGCAGCATTCACCACCACCACCACCACCGGCGTGGCTCGTTCGGGAATCTGCAGAGCATGGAATCTCCCAGGAACCTTCTGCGCCCGGAGCCTTCCCGGAACCTGCAGCGCCTCGCATCTTTCCGGAACCTTCAGCGCCCGGATTCCTCCAGGAAGAACCTCCGGCGGTTCGAATCTTCTCGGAACCTTCACCGGTTGGAATCCTCCCGGAACCTTCGACACACCAGGAGTGCGGCAAGTATCCCCGACACCCCCAATATCCAGGCTATACTCGCAAATAACCCAGCTGACGCTGTGAGATTCCAACAACGCCAGAGCCACAACGGAAGGGTTTTGAGATATAGCCAATCGGTGATGAGCACGTCAGCAGCTGCGGCTGCAGTGGCAGCATCATCGTCTGGTGCTTCTTCCAGTGCTCGTGGCATTGCCAGTGGCAACGCTGGTTCAACTCCTACCAGTGTTGCTGCTGCAGCTGCTGCTGCTGTTGCTGCAGCTGACGCTGCCGCTGCTGCTGCTGCTGTTGCTACTGGAGCTAGTGCTGCTGTTGATCACAATGCATCAGCATCACATGAAATCAGACATCAGTTCGAGAGACCTCCCACCCTCCACACCCACTCTCTCTTTCCAGAAGCCTTCTCTCCTCGCTCTCCACACCCCTTCAGCAAGAGCAGGACTTTCAAGTGCAACCCTGCTGCTTTCGACCTAACCAGCACAAGCCCATCCAGTCATCAACCGCCTCAGTACTACCACCGCCCGTCAGCCCTCATTGCAACAAACCCCCGTTACAGCCTTCGTTACAACCCCACTCTACAATCCCCCACGACACGCCCATTCTCCAAGAGCAAAACCTTCAAGTATACCAACAGCAGCCTCACCAGCCCTTCCAGCCGAACCCAGTCCAAACCTCCTCCCAGAAAGCACCTGTCTAGCGGGAACCTGTCCGGTCTGCCTCTGCAGCAGGGCACAGACCTGCCCAGTCGAGCCCTCCACCAGGTTCCGCCTGGAAGGGGTCTGTCTCGGCACCTGTCAATGAACCCTAGGACCGGTGCAGGTGGGATGGATGCGCTTACCAGGTATGGAGGTGCAGGTTCGGCAGGTGTGGTGATCAGGGATGGACGATCAGGGAATGTGCTGGTCAGAGATGCAAGATCGGCAGATGTGCTTACAGCAGCAGCTCTATGCTCCACAGACAAAGGCAAAGGCCCGGCTTTGGAGGAGGGGTCCCAATCGCCAAGGCCCAGCTTGCCTTCGCGTGCTGCAGAAACCCTGAGGGTTGCAACTGCGGCACAAG
The DNA here is from genome assembly GCA_947471745.1 of Closterium sp. Naga37s-1. Taxonomy (NCBI): domain Eukaryota; kingdom Viridiplantae; phylum Streptophyta; class Zygnematophyceae; order Desmidiales; family Closteriaceae; genus Closterium; species Closterium sp. Naga37s-1. The sequence continues at coordinate 924,826 of CANJKZ010000107.1, forward strand.
CACAGAGAGCGGTGGCTGGGGCAGGAGAACAACAGAGGGATGCGGTTGGGGCAGATACTGAAAACTTTGTAGGTGGGGCAGATCCGCAGGCATCTTCCTCTGGAGAAGACTCACAAGCAGCGGTTTTCGGGCAGGATCCACAGGCAGCAATCTCTAGGGCAGATTTGCAAGCATTTGCTGGTGGTGCTTATAGCGAGGCAGGGCCTGGTTTTACCAGTGAGGGTGCTTATAACGAGGGAGGGGGCGGGGCTTATAGAGGGACCCCATCCCCTGGAGCGTCCAGGAGGGGACAGCTGTCAAGGCAGACTCTGCGGGGGCATGGAATGAGCAGCTTCAATGACAGCATGTTTGCTGGTGGTGGTGGCAATGCTTGGGAGAGTCGTTTTGCTGGTAGCAGCTCTGTGGAGAGTAGGTTTCCTGGTAATAGCAGCTTCAGTGAAAGCATGCTTGATGGGAGTGTGCGAGAGGAGGAGGAAGGAGAGGAGGAGGAAGAGGAGGAAGAGGAGGATAAGGAGGGAGAGGAGGGAGAGGAGAGGGTGGGAGATGGTGGACGTCAGTTGGGGAGTGGTGGGCATTATTTGGGCAGTAGTGGGAGGAGTGTGTCGGTGACAGAGGCTACAGGATCAAGCAGTGAGAGGTGCGTGTGCCTGTGCGTGCAATGTGCAATGTGCAGTGCCCATTTGTTTATCTATGGTGCAGTGTGCGATGTCCGATGTGCATTTGTGTATGTATGCAATGTGCAATGTGCAATGTGCGATGTGCAATAGGTGTGACTTTGCGCATACCTGAATGCGTACACCTACATGGCTTGCAGCTCTTATTCTACCCATTATATATATACATATATATATATATGCCTTTTTGTAATCAAGCGTCATCGCCTACTGACTTTTTCTCTCTTGATTTGATTATAGTGCTGATGCACGACAGTTACTGTCTCCATGTATCAATTCCCTCCTCGCGTTTCTCCTCACCACTACCCTCCTCCCCTCTCCTCCTCTCTCCTCCCCTCTGTCGGTGCGTCTTTTTCCAGGCCTCCTCCCCTGCGGCACACGGTCAGCACAACAGCCATCAGTCCGCCCCATCCACCTTCCACCCACATCACCAGCACCACCAGCACCGCAACCACCACTGCCTCTGCCACTCCCGACAGCCCAGTAGTCCCCTCAGCTCTCTCCACTCCTCCCTCTCTAGCATCCTCCCTGGCCTCTTACACTCCCACCAGTGCCTTCAGCTTCAGCCGAACGTCTACTGCTACCAGTCTCTCGCTTACACCGACCAGGAATGTTGCTGCCGCTGCGGCTACTACCCGCGCGCTTGCTGCTTTTAACGCTTTCAGCTCTGGGGGGCTGGGAGGTGTTGGTGGTGGCGCAGGTGGTGCAGGAGGTGAGGTGGCCAGAAGCATTGGTGTTTCTGGGACTGTTGAGGTGAGCAAAGATGACAGTGAGGATCGTGGTGGGATGACAGGCATTCCACCTGCAGCGATTTCTCATCGAGGTGATTTGCAGGCAACATTTGAGACCAGTGGTGACGGAGCAACGGTCAAGGGGCAAAGCTCGTCCAAACCTACACTTCCAAAGAGAAGGTTGGGATTTTCCTTCTCCAGTTTCACAACTGTCAATAGAGCAAGCGATCTGTAGTACATTCGTTTAGGTTGGTACTTAGGTACAACAAACGACCCAGCGTATCGCGTGCACAGTAGAATGTACATGGATTGTAAGTTATAGATGCTTTGCGTGTACCCTTCCGTGTTGTATCGCTGGGTCCTTATTGGACTTCGAATGCAGATTCGAGATTTCCAATAGCGGTGACTGCCGACGTGGATCTGATCGAAACTTTGCCACGCAATCACTGCTTTCCCAAGCGTGATCATCCCTAACGACACGCGAGCCGCTGATGACGAATCTCGCGATTGTCGCCATGTCACGGATGTCGCCTCCAACGTCACTCCAACCTCCTGACCGTGGAAACAGCAAATTTCAAGGATGTCCGTTGACGGCCGGATGCTCCTCGGTAGTCCCGGTTAGGTGCTGATCACCGTCCGATGGATGAAAACCTGTCGAACCCTCTGATCCTGATCCGGACTTGGTAACCACTCTGGACCTCCTGATCTGGCTGGTTAGCCAGGAGGCAAATGTGCGTGGGTCTTCTGCTAGTGTACGGTTCTTCTTCTGCCAGACAAAGAACACATCGAACTGTTAGCACAGATCTGCTGTGCTTCCTAGACTGGTCTGGACAGCCATAGCAGGCCCAGACAGCCACCGCAGGCACAATATTTGCCAGATAGATTCCTAGATTATTCTTTCGTTTTTCCGTCTTCACGGTTCTGACGAACCCTTCAACCGTCCTATGCTGTGCTGAGTGCACTCTAGCAGGTGCTGTGCTAGTGTCCACTAACAGGTGTTCCCGTTTAGTCGAGCAGACATGGCCCAGGCCGTTAGTGCCGCTTGTTCCGTCTCCATAGGCTGTGCGTCTGTTGAGAGAGGCAGCGATTTCGTTAGCCAGAGTAGCAGATTCTCGTCTTGTGCTGCTGTTCGCGGAAACGGTAAATTGATTCTGTCTGGATCGAGCTCCAGGACATGGCAACGCCACGCTGTCAAAGCTTCGTCCACAGGAGCGTTGAATGTGGTAAATTCAGCCACCACAGGGCCTCCGGCTGCTGACTCCGGCGAGAAGAAATCTCGGAAGAGGTGAATTATAGAAAGAGGTGAAATCTAGGAAAAGCTGCAACAGCGCGGAGTGTAGCATTATAGAATCACACATTGCGATGACTCTTTCGCCAAATGTCGTCACTCAGAATGGTTCAACATTTCCTTCCCTCATCTTCGGATCCTATCCGTGGTTCTCTTCGTCATTTGTACTCATGCACAACGTGCGATTTTAATTCTTTTATGTCCACTACGCAGGAGGCCCGGCCGTGGTTCTCGAATCATCGGAACCGGCTCAGCTGTGCCAGAGAAGATCGTGACCAATGATTTCCTCGCAACCCTGATGGAAACGTCTGACGAATGGATCGCCACCCGTACCGGCATTCGGAACCGCCATGTCCTTTCGGGTAAGCTGCTGCGACTTCGTGTAAGCAGTATCCCTAACACCCTCCATATTAGTGTCTTATGGAATATTGAAGGAAAGAACGAAACAAAGAAGCAATGCGACGGAAATTTCCTTGAATTCCAGTTCCATGAATCCTCTCTCCGTCGCGCTTTCTCACCACGAACTCCGAAAGCGACCCCACTCACTCTCCTGTCCCCCACTCCCGCCCCTTGTCTTTCCCCGCCTGCCTTGTTACACATTCATGATCGCCGGCGGTTGACACAGAGAACGAGTCGATGACCGGCCTGGCCACAGAGGCTTCGCGGAAGGCTCTGGAGATGGCTGGCGTGGACCCTTCTGACGTAGACCTGATCATCTTCTGCACGTCAACCCCCGACGACATTTTCGGCGGTGGTTGCCTGGTGAGTTAAAACGTGGATCCTGGTTACGATCACTGGTAACCATTTTCATTCGCAAGTCAACCTTGACGACGACGACGACATTCGGCGATGGTTGCCTGGTGAGTTTCATGCGCAATTCGTGCACTATGTCTGCGATCACTGGTTACCATAATCGTCATCTGCACGTCAATCCTCACCCATTAAAATTTAGGCGGTGGCTGCCTGCATGATTTACTGTCGGAAAGAAATCTGGTGATCTTATGGGGATCAACCCCTGGAGGTCTGCACGTCAGCCCCTGACGATGTCACCGGCGATCTGGTTGCCTCGTTATTGTGGCGATCATACGAGAACGCACGTCGCGGGCTCAATCCGTAGACGCGGTCACAGATACATGGGTTTCTGACGGACCCTCTGGTTACCATTATTGTCGAGTTGGTTACGCGACAACTTGCCATCGCCTCCAAATTAACCTTACAAACATCAAAGGTGGAATTTGCCTGGTGAGCATCGTTCGTAGGTGAATTCCGCCACCTTGTAACATGTCCCCACTTCTCCGTTCCGACTTGTATCATCCCGCCCCTGAGCCCTGTTTGCTGGTAGAAGTATTTCCACCTTTCTTCCCCGTTCTCTGCTCTCGTGCTGCCAGGTTCAACGGGACCTGGGATGCAAACGGGCTGTGGCGTGCGACATCACTGCAGCCTGCAGTGGCTTTGTTGAATTGACTCAAATCTGATTGCTGATTACCTTTTCCCCGCCGTTCCCTGCTCCCGTGCCGCCAGGTTCAACGGGACCTGGGCTGCAAACGAGCTGTGGCTTTCGACCTCACTGCAGCTTGCAGTGGCTTTGTCCTCGGCCTTGTCACCGCCTCCCGGTTCATCCAAGGTACCACCAGAGTCCCTGCATGTTCGTATCTCGGTTAAGAAAGATAATGCCTCGGTTTCATTACAGTCAGTTCCATGTAATTTGCCACTCCTGGCCACCAACTTACTGCACCCTTAAATTTTCCCCTCGTACCCCTCATAAGCTGCCTCGGGGGTTTTAAAGCATTCATGATCAATCCAACCCCGCAGGAGGCAGCTCGTAGTGAGAGTTTGTTGTTGACACGAACAATACCCCTCCCCCTATATGGAGTTATGTGACTGCTCCTCTTGCTTCGTATCCATGCTCCTCACTTGTCCACCATCTTATGCCACTGAACCAACCCAACCCTGCAGGAGGCGGGTATGAGCGAGTGCTTGTGGTGGGGGCGGATGGGCTGTCGCGATACGTGGACTGGTCAGCCAGTTTGTCTCAGCACGTGGACTGGTCCTCTTGCTTGCTCCTCTTGCTCTCTGCTTATACTCCTCGTGTTTCCAATCTTATGCACTGAACCAACCAACCCTGCAGGAGGCGGGTACGAGCGGGTGCTTGTGGTGGGGGCGGATGGGCTGTCCCGATACGTGGACTGGTCGAACAGTTTGCCTCAGCACGTGGACTGCTCTTCTTAAGTCTTGCTCCACTTGCTCTCTGTTTACGCTCCCCACTTGTCCAACCTTATGCACCGAACCAACCAACCCTACAGGAGGCGGGTACGAGCGGGTGTTGGTGGTTGGGGCGGATGGGCTGTCCCGATACGTGGACTGGTCGGACAGGGGCACGTGCATCCTGTTTGGCGATGGCTGTGGGGCCGTGTTGGTGCAGGCTGCAGGCGAGGGGGAGAGTGACGGCATGCTGGGCTTCGACATGCACAGCGATGGCATCGGCTCCAGGTGGGGTTACTAGGTTAGCACGCACTCAGCAGTGTATTGAGAGGCCAAGGTAAGCTGAATGAATAGTCTCTATCAGAGGGGTCATGAGTTTCCAGTCAGGATCCGCATGCAACGCCAGAGTGCGTGGACTGGTCGGACAGGGGCACGTGCATTCTGTTCGGCGATGGCTGTGGGGCCGTGCTGGTGCAGGCTGCAGCTGAGGGGGAGAGCGACGGCATGCTGGGCTTCGACATGCACAGCGACGGCTACGGCTCCAGGTGGGGCCACTAGGTTAGCACTCGGCAGTGGTTGGAGGGATGGATGGAGGGGGATTAAGGTAAGCTGGATGGGTAGTCTCTCTTAGGGGGTCTGAATTCTGCAGGCGAGGGCGAGAGCGACGGCATGCTGGGCTTCGACATGCACAGTGATGGCTACGGCTCCAGGTAGAGTAGTTTTCCCTCACGCCCATTCAGGGTGCAGTGCTCTCACGTGTCTTCAAGCAAGGTTGCAGCAGAGGAGGGAGAGACGGTTCGCTCGGATTGTAGCGTTTAAGACATGGCTCACGGTACATCATCCAGGGACTCGAGGTCTGGCTGCAAACAGTTACTAGGGGAGTGGCGATGGCTTGCCTGGACTCCATATGCATGGCGACGGGCATGGCAATGGTACATAGTTCTGGGAACTCCTTGGCGCTAGGTGCATTGCATTGGTGATTCGAAGCCTGACTACGAGCAAGCAGTGCCTGACAGTGATGGTTAGCACTGTGGTCCAGCGTAACGACGACGGCCCAGCATAGACCCGATCCATAAAAGGCGGGCCAATTCCATAGCTAACCCCTGGTCTCAACTCAATTGCGACTGACTGACTCCCCATGAATTTCTTCCGCAAGTGCACCAGCCTGCTACAGCTTAACGCTGGCTCCAGCAGCGAGGCAGCAAGCTGCTTGCTCGACCATAAACCATGCATTTCATCCTCCCCATCTCTCCCTCCTGTCAATTTTCTGACGCACCCTTGCCAGGCACCTGCACGCGTGCTTCAGTGTGACACCGGCGCCAGAAGAGAGCGGGTCTATTGCAGGGAGGGCGGTGGCGACCCCCATTGTGATGAACGGCAAGGAGGTCTACAAGTTCGCTGTCACCTCCGTGCCCCAGGTATGCGTCTGTCCATAGGCACCTCCGTGCCCCAGGTATGCGTCTGTCAATAGGCACCTCCGTGCCCCAGGTATGCGTCTGTCGATAGGCACCTCCGAGCCCAATGTATGCAACACAACCATTATAAGGCAGGTATCACTGCCATGGTCTGAGACCCCTCAAAAAACACTTCCATTGCCCATAGCAGTCAAAAGAAAGGGCAGGGATCATGACCTTCTGATTCGTGGCCATAACCAAATCAAACATGGACGGACTCATAGAGCCTTCACTACCATGACTCTTGTCACTGTGACATGCCCCCCTCAAAGTACAGATGTATTGCGCGTGTGCTGCTGAAAATCTCTTCCCACTTTAGCCCCATTCTTCCCCTACCCCTCCTCCCTGTTCCCCCTCATACCGTCATGCCATACAGGCAGATTCCCGACCTGCTGTATGTTGTCATTTTTCACCTTCACATCTTCTCCCTTCCCACAAACAACCACACCCTGCCTCTTGTCCCTGCAGGTCCTACAAGCAGCACTTCAGGAGGCAGAACTCTCAACGGACGACATTGACTGGCTTCTGCTGCATCAGGTAGCTGTCTTGTTTTGCACGCACTCAAGTAGCACATGGAAACAACAGGTAACCTGTTCCTCTATTATGGACTGTAGGCACCTGGAGCAATGGGGTAAGTACCAACTTGCACGAAAAAAAACATAAGTCCAATCAGAAGTTACCACACACTATTAGGCTCGTAATGAAGTTCGCTTACTTACATAACGGGCCTCCTACGATTCAGATCTTCACTGCGCATCTTACCAACCTAAACATGTTATCTACAGTAGATGCCGTGCAGCTGTGCATTGCTGTTGCACCTCTTCCCTCCAATCCAGGTGTCAAAGTCTCCTTTCCATGCCACTCGGTTCTGCTCCTCAGTCACTATTGCGCAACTAACTTCACTATTCCTTCTGTGTCACCATCCAGGCCAATCAACGGATAATGGATGCTGTGGCAACTAAAATGGGCATTCCTCACGAGAAGGTGATTTCAAACGTAGCCAGTTACGGCAATACGAGCGCAGCATCCATCCCCATTGCTCTTGACGAAGCTGTGCGCAGTGGTAAAGTGAAGGCCGGAGATATTATTGCAACGGCCGGTTTTGGTGCTGGCCTTACATGGGCGTCCGCAATCGTGCGATATGGATAGGCAGAAAGTTTTTGAAATTGTAGCGGGAGGGGGGGATTCAATGTTTCAGATTTAACCAGGTAGTCATTTATGAGGGCCTCAATTTTTTGCTCAATAGCTCCGGTCCTAAGCTACAAATGTGTTCTACCGGCACTTGCATGGGCGCTCCCCAAAGTCGAAGTAAATTCTTTTGTTTCACGCCAACCGGGGATGTAGCTCAGATGGTAGAGCGCTCGCTTAGCATGCGAGAGGTACGGGGATCGATACCCCGCATCTCCATGTTTTCTCGTTATGGAGTTCCTTATGTTTCTATTGCTGCCATGTAGCCCTTGAATCTCTCTGGCACGACCGCTGTTGCCGAGTGGTACGGATGGTGAAATGTTCGTCAAAACGCGTTTGGTGAGGTGTTCTCCTCCACCCTGCCCAGATCAGAACTCTCTGACACCAAGCAAATAAACTGTGACTGACAGTTGTTGTGACTGAGGGTGTTCCCGCCCCAGACCATCACATTCCCCTCGAGCTGAAAGTCAGGGGACCGAAGCCGAACCTGTTCTATATTCCCTCACATCAGGCAGGTTTGGGTTCGGAGACAGATTATAATAAGTTCCCTTGAAAGTTTCTTTCGGTGTTCGGTTCTGAAAAACTATAAGTAACTTGAGATACAAACTGGTGTTCCTATTTTCTTCAGGTTCTCGAGCACAGTTCAACTCTGTACAGAGTTGACAAAAATATTTCGTTTTGAGGCAAACGGGTCAACTCTGTTCCAAGGCTTCGCGCATATTCTCTTCCATTTCGGCGGGAGTTTCATGTAGTTACCATTCGCGTGATGGGCTGCTAGTGTATAGTTACCATACGCGTTAAGCGATTTACCAAACGTGTTAAGCGAGTTACCAAACGCGTTAAGCGAGTTACCAAACGCGTTGAAATCGTTACCGTACGCGTTATACTGCCCCATGTAAGTTACCATTGACATATTTTCCCTTATTCCACCTACCCAACCTCATCCGAGCCAGAGCTGTCTCGCTTTGATGTCTTCCCCGTTCTTCTCTGCTGTCCCGTCTTCCCCGTTCTCTTCCCACAAGGCTCGTTCCCCCCAAGCTCACACTCGCGCACCTCTCTTGTCGCGGTTCGTCGTGAGTCCGCGTCAAAGTTTCCGCTTCTGCCTCTGAAACTACGTGCTGGCTTCGGTCCAGGTTTGGTCCGCGTTCGGCGCCCCCTTTCACCCAACCAGGGCCCGTGCCTAGTTGCGCTAACCAAATGCGCACCCATACCTCACTTGCCCCGTCACCCGTACCGCCGAAGTTGCCGGGGTCCCGGAATACCTAAGCTCCCGAACCAAGTTCCGAAACTCCCAATCTCCAAGCCCGACTTCCAAGGTGTATGTGTAGGTAGGGTGGTATAGGTGAGAGTGCATCAGTTCTGCTCTGCCGGTTTTCTCGAATCTCTCCAAGCCCTGCCGAGGCAAGCAAGGCCCAGAGAACAAACCTGTACAGTAGTGGCAGTTCCTCCGCCCATACCTGCCCTGACCTAGAAGTTCTCGATGACTACCGACGCACCCACACTTCACGTCTTCTTGGCCTATATTACTTCCTCGTCCGTCCATCCATATTTACGTCTTTAGTCTTATCAAGTCTGCTTCTATGCTCCCTATGTTTCTAGGCATCCTCAGTGAAGATTCTGCCGACTAAGTCGCTTGTTAGTGCCAGCGGGTTCTTGCATTTTCGACTGCTTGGACTCGACACAGCAGGCACGGATTCTCGCCGCTTTCCTAGCCACCTTCCTTCCTCGTTCCCCAGTTCGAGCCCTATGCTGCTGGCTAAGTCTTATCTCGTTAGTATGCGGCCTCGTCTAGGTTATACACCCTCATCTTCTACGTAGAAGTTTCTGATTTATCCCCGCACGTCGACTTATTTTGTGGGAAAGCCGACGTCACCGCAGGCGACTCATCGTTGCCCGTCGCACTTCCTGTCGCACGTCGCACGTCGCACGTCGCCGAGCGCAATGTCGCACTCACGCGATCCGGATTCGCCGAGCACCGCGCGGCTGAACCCCGGCGGAGTAGCAAGCGACGCCGACGACAACGCCGATTTCGTCAACTGCCCGTTCGGCCTCGAATCCAGTCACTGCTTTGACGACACCGGCAGCGGCGGCGGCGGTGGCGGCGGTAGCAGAAGTGGCTGCAGCAGCAGAAGAAGCAGCAGCGACGGCATCAGCGACAGAATACATTGTCTTAACATAGACTCCGCCCACGTTAGGTTAAAACCGATCAGGGACGACACCGTTACCATCACGCTGGACCCCGTTTCTATCACTCCCGACTCCGTCACCTCCGACTGTTGCGGCAGCAAGGGCGGTTGTCGCAGTGACTGTAGCACCGTCGTCCTGCGACCGAAATCCGTTGAAGATCCCGCCATAGTCGCCATCTCCGGCTATCCTGACGTTTCTCCTGCTTCCGTGGGCGTCGGTTCGGAACTATGTCGCCGGCTTTCCTGCCTCCTGCTGCTTTTTCTTGGGTGGTCGCTCGTTGTCGTCGTCAGCTTCGTAACGCTGCCGTCTATCGCCACCGTTCGGGTCGCATTGCAGTCGCCGGAGTCGCCTGCGACGCCTTTTGGTGGGGTCGCAACCAATGGGAGCGAGCTCAGCGGCATCAACGAGAACGGGTTCATGAGCAGCAGAAATTTTCCGGGCAGCTTTAGCAGCAGCAGCAGCAACGGGAGCAGCCCGAGCAACGAAACCCTAGTTGTGGATCCTTCAGGTCAAGAATATCCCACCAACGACAGCAGCAGCAACAGCAGCATCGGCGGCGGAAGCGTATCGTTATTTGCACCAGATAATTCCCTCTTCAACGCATCTGCGACAGAATCCAATTCATATCCGCCTCATTCCGAATCTTCCAACAGCAGCAAGACAGCTGTCGCTTATGCGACCCTCCACTTCCCCCACAGCATCTCAGACCTCCAATCCATGCGATCTACACTCAACCTCTACATGGCAGCATACCCCACCAGAGTGTATTTCAGTTTCGTTAACTTTTACCTCTTTATTCAAACCTTTTTAATCCCAGGAACCCTCCTCTGCAACATCTTAGCGGGGTCCCTCTTTGGCTTCCCGCTCGGGCTCTTTACTATCTCGCTCTTTATAACCATCGGCGCGTGCCTCTCCTACGCTGTATCGCTTCTTATTCTTCGCGATGTGGTGTACTCGTACTTCACGGAGCGCTGCGATTGGCTGAGACGCGAAGTGCAGCGCAACCAGAGCTGCCTCGTTTATTATATCATCTTCCTTAGAATCACACCTGTGCTTCCCTCCTGGGTGATTAACCTCTGTGCTCCAGTAGTTGGAATTCCCTTCCCAACCTTCGTTATTGGCACGTTCCTGGGTTTCTTCCCGTACAACGTGGTGCAAGTGAAGGCTGGGTGCGTACTCTCTACAATCAACTCCGTTACAGACCTCTATGACCCCGCCACGATCGCCATCTTCTGCCTACTGGCGGTGCTCACCCTCATTCCTATCCTCGCTAAGACAAAATTTGCTAAGAGGATGTGGGACAGGATAGCACACAGGAGCGGGAAAACAGGGACGGAGGAGGAGCAGATGAATGTGGAGGTGGAGGGGTTGAAGGGCGACTTGAGAGGCGAGGGGTGCACACACTAGCATGTGCTGTGGCTTGAAACAGTTCGCATGTGGAGGTGGAAGGGTTGAGGGTAGATGCGGGACGTGGGTCTGATGCCTCTGTATAATCCAAGGCCAGTTATGAGAATGGAGGAATGGAATCAAGCTCTTGAAAGCAGCAGGTGACTATGGAGGTGGGGAAGGACGGAGAGATGGAAGAAAGGTTGGAGCTGATGGTCATTGATTCATTGAATGGCTTCGAGAGATGGGGCTGGATGGAAGGAGATAAGGGGTGGGGTTTCTCTGCCAAGAAGGACGTAAGCTGGCCTTTCTTGCAGTAGCAGCAAGGGCTTGCTGCATAGGAGGAAAGAAGTGCGACTGACCTCAAGAGATGCTCACATTTACCATATGGTTACAAGTTTGAGTGCAGTCCTTCGTTAGGGCGTTTAAGGACGCCCTGTGTGGGTGTTATGCTTGTAGGGACAGAAGGAGCTGTAGTGCAGTGCTTTTGCATTATTCAGTTCCATCTGTATTCATGTTATGAATTATTTCATCTTAAAATCTTCTAGTTTTATACCGTAATCCCCTGTATAGTAGACCCCAGGTGCTGTGTAAAAATCATGAAAAAAATGGGGGTGGGTGGGTGCACTATTTTGAAATATTTTCAGTGCACCCAGGTGTAATATTTAACACCAAACCCCACTACCGTATTTTGTAATATTTTGGGTGCTATATCCAATTCGACATAAAGGGGGTGTTACCATTGGGGACCCTCTCTAGTAGACACAACCCGGATATAACACCCATGGGTGCCTTATTTCGGCGGGTCTAGTATACGGGGGACTACGGTACAACTGCTGTAATTGCATACCCTCCACTTAATCCACTAAATGACAATGTATTTGCATGTCACCTCTACGTATTTACATTCTTCGCCAAGCAAATGCATTACTCACTGTACAGAGGAAGCACCCATACACTCGCATCTAGTGCAAGGGCTGTGTGTTGAACTGTCGACGAGGAGGAAGCTTCCTCAGGATATACAACACAAGGATGGTTGGTATTACCTCCACAGCCTGTAACCAGAGGTACAGTGCAATCGCAGTGTTATACGTAGAAGCATGAGGAGAGAAGCTCGATAATAGACTCGGATCCAAGCGAAGAAACGATATCGAAAGACCTTGATGCGAGAACAGTAAAACAAAATATGTACCTAAACCAGATACGGATGAAGAAAACATTGCAGACCAAACCCATGCAGATGCATACTGATTATCCCATTCACATACCATGTAGTATATGACATTGAAGACGGGAGCGTTGACTTTATCCAGCGGAACTCGCTCACTGATGCCTGAGAAAGCGACCTGAATGGTCCAGCACCACACAACAAAAGGGTGCAAGGAAGTTGATAAGTATCATAGCAACAAAGCACACAAAAATGGAGGAAACACTGCGAGCAAGATGTGTCAAGTAGCAGGTGTAACTGACCAGTCCCAAGGCTCACAACGCAGGAGCACCAAAAGGAACCCCAAGGGTCAACAAGAGCATCAAAGGGCTGCGGAGATTTCGTTGATTATCTACCTCCACCCCCCTCCCACCCCCCTAGAATTTGCATAGTGCAACGAAGGTGCTTTTGCAACAGCTGCACAACCCTCTGCCAACCCAACTCTCCACGAAACCACGTAATGAAACCCCAACTCGCCATAATCCCTCCCAGCAAGTCATAAACCCAAGCTCACAATGAATGCTCGAATCGTGAAGCTCGTGAAACCAATGGCCGTGACAAGGCCCACCTGGGAAGGGACAAGGGGCGGAGCACAGGAGCATTCATCCCGCACATCGGCTTGTGACTGACTGTTATGTCAACTCATATCCAACTTGGAGCACAGGAGCATTCATCCCGCACATCGGCTTGTGACTGACTGTTATGTCAACTCATATCCAACTTGGAGCACAGGAGCATTCATCTCTCCCATCACGACATCATCCACAACCCACTTCATCCTAGGGCGCCCAAAGAATCGGCTCGGAAGGCGGCTAAGACTTTTTTTTTTTTTTTTTTTCTCGGTGTCTGAAAGATGGAGCACAGGATCATTCATCCGGCCCACCATTGCATCCACAACCCACCTCCATCATCTTCTGATTGAATGTTATGTCAACACATATTCACATCCGTAACCCACCCACATCATCCAACTTGGAGCACAAGAGCATTCATCCCACCCATCACTACATCCACAACCCACCTCCATCATCTTGTTTCTTCTCCCTCTCGACTCCACCGGGAACGTGTTCAGCATGACAAACAGCCTGCAACCACCAGAATGAAATCATAACCACGAAGTTGATCCTGCAGATGAGATGGGCTGCTTTGAAATGCGGCAAGGCAATATATATATATATACTAAGCCTCTGATAATTCTACTGCGAATAGGCTCACCGTCCACCATAGAGCATGAAGCCAAATGCTGCAGTGAATGCCACGCCTGGAGGGAGACGGAGAGATATAAGGCAATGAATGGGAGGTAATACTGAAATTTCAGCCAGCAAGGTCTCCAATATGGAGAGAATGCAGAAACAGGGTTCATAACATATGAACCGACTAAAATGTCTTATCTCCCACAGAAATCATGCTCGCTACCTGCTCTTCCTTCTACCTGCTCTTCATGCTACCTGCTCTTCCTGCTACCTGCTCTTCCTGCTACCTGCTCTTCCTGCTACCTGCTCTTCATACTACCTGATCTGGCTGCTACCTGCTCGAAAGAGCTTGGTGAGGAGAACGAGTGGGTCTGCATGCTGTGGCACATATTCCATGTAGATCCATGCACCACCCTGTTGTGTGGGATGGTGGGCACGCACGCACACATGAAAGGAAAACATCAGACTGCAAGCATTCAGTATTGATGCATCTACTAGGTCCATGTAGATCCATGCACCACCCAGGCATGTGGGACAATGGGAACGCACAAAAGCACGAGCGCATCAATATTGAGACGTCCCCACCCAGCTTGGTGAGGAAAATGAGCGCGAAGCACTAGTAAACCCAATGACATGCATGAACACAACGATCCCTGTACTGGTACTGTCCACACCTGTAGGATGTAGATTGCAGCGTTCAAAATGCCAAACGTTCGGCGGAGATCTTCGGATTGTATGCCCCGGGCCTTGCGGGATCAAGGCGAAACCAGCGGCAGGGGAAAGAAAAGAAAAACGAAAACAAAAGAAAACAAACAAATGAGGGCAAAAAACGTCGCGTGGAAGGTCAAACACGCCTTTTCAAAAGGCTTCAAAAGAGGCACTCATTGAGGATGGTAGCATTCTAAGGTATGTGCGTTACCATTCTAAGGTACCTGGTGGTAAATCTCCGCCCAGAAGTTGATAAACATTGTATACGTGGTGAAGAAGAAAAGACTCCGTGAATCCAGGTTTGCTGCTCTTCGCAACCAAGGCGACTTATGAGTCAGTCCAAAACAGATCTACACACCTGGTGGTAAATCTCTGCCCAGAAGAGGATGAGCAGTGTGTACGTGGTGAAGAAGACGAGACTTGGAACGTCCAAGATAGCCACTTTTAACACCTGAAACAGACAAATTAGGCGAAATGGTAAAGGAAAACCCACTAAATGGCATGAAAGGACATGAAAGCTGCTAGAGGCGGCAGAAAAGTGAGGTCCCTTGATCAAATTATAACAATCAAGTTTTCAGATGCCCTGAAGCAGAAGCTGAAGGCGGGATAACGGCAGATGTTTTTAGCTTTTCAACGGAGCTCACATAGTCATCGATGCCCTGCACTTGCTCCCAGAAGAGGAAAACTGCACACCTGGCTGCAGACACATGCAAGGTAGAAGTGCAAGCATTCACGAACAGCGGAAGGGCAGAGGAACGGGAGGGGAAGGGGGGTTGTTTTGACGAAATCTTTGCTTTTGCATGTCTCATTAGACTCGCTTTAGCATGCCTCATGAATCGCAAAATAATCGTTACATGCAGCAGTGTGCCGATATAACTAGGTACCGACCTGCGCAGAGAACGAAGTTGAGGAGATGAAACACCTTCTGTGTCGTCCAGCCGTACTCCGGCACCCTCAGTTGAATCCGCGCCAGTTGCACCTGCAGCGTTGACACACATAAAAAGGGAGAGGACGACTGTGAAGGCCTTCAGAAACAACCGTACTCGGGCACTCTCAGTTGAATCCGCGCCAGTTGCACCTGCAGCGTTGACATATGCGTAAGCATTGCAATGGAGGAGTTTTCCTGGAGCTTCAAAAACAGCCGTACTCGGGCACTCTCAGTCCAATCCTTGCCGGTTGCACCGGCAGCGTTGACACATGAAGCATTGCAATGGAGTTTTCAAGGCCCTTCAAATACAGCCTTACTCGGGCACTCTCAATTATCCGCGCCTGTTGTGTCAGTTGAAACTGGGCTAGGCAGTAAGATTCCCAGCATCGTTGCATGAATGTATCGTGGAACAGGAATTATCGAAAGCGTTCATGACAACAAAGTCCGCACGCACCAAGGCTACGATTCCCACAAACGCGTACGATGCGGCCAGGCCTTCATACGCGTCCTTCTCAAGCTCTCCGACACTCTCAAGGTTTGTAGCGCTGGCATCGCTGTCTGTTCCATTTCTGGCGAACATATAAGGGTTGATTCCTTGCCTGCTCCAAGCATCTACCAACCATGCTCTATCCATCCAAGTATCCATCATGGATTCTTCTGTCTTTAGAGTAACGAAGGAACCTTCCTGGAAGTGAGCCGGGACAAAACGCGATGCAAATATGATGAGGAGGAAGGGATGTTCTCGGCAAAGAGAGAAGCTGTGTTGTTCTATTTCTTACTAAGAAGAACAGCTACACCAAGGCGAACAGGAAACACTTATTTTTAACCTGCGGCTGAACTGCTAAACGAGATCTACGGCGATACGCGGTCAGTTTAGCGAGCTGCGGAAGTGAAACGACGTCTTTGAAAGGAGCAACTGCTTACGATAACTAGGGGTAGTGGTAGCTGCTCAGAGTATACAAAACGTGCTAGAGTGGTAAGTCGAACCAATCTAACAGCGAGTGAATTCGGAACGACGGCAGAATAGAAGCACGTTGAATGCTCTAATTAAATTCAGGCTGACGAAAGAGTAGAAGCACGTTGAACGATGAGTACAAGTCACGCCAGGGGAAACGGGAGGGGAATTAGGGGGAAATTGGTGGTGGGGAGGAAGAAGGGAGAAGCCGTATCTTCCCTCTCAACCGCCGCACTGAAACATCATAGACCGAAGCGAAAAAACGAAAACAAATGCACTCAAGGAAAGGTTCTGCCGTGGATAACGGCTAGTTTTGACAGAAGGCGACGTTCAGGACTGCCCCCGACGGAAGTTGGCCAGCAACCTTGTACTGTACAGTAGTAGCGAAATTTGGAGAGTCGAACGGCGACACATTCGGTTTTGAAGCGACGAAGCTGATTAGCGGGACTTATTGGCGACAGTTACGATGACTTGCGATGAGAAATTGAGAATGCATGGTGATGGCGTACGCACAATTGTCCGCCACAGGACGCGGATGGTTGGTGTCAGGTCCTTAGCGCCTCGTCACTGCTGACACATGCCAGAAGTGAGAGGGTTTATTCCGCCGCAGACATTGACGCGGAGACTTCACTTCGATAAGAAGAATCTCGCTTTGGAAATAAGCGATGCACGTCATCCTTTATTCCACATGTTGAAATTTCAGCGGAAGTCCCAGGCACTCATGGATTGCACCAAGACTTGCCCCAATCTTTAGTAAGCAACTCATGTTAGTGGGCTGCATGCTTACATCACCAAAACATACTCACGCACACAGACATTTACAACCCTTGTGCACATGTACAACCACAAACAGGCCTGTGCATGCACGATGCATACATGCCTAAGTTCCCACCACAACCACGCCAAAGTTCATGTTCAAAACCTGATGTCATCCCCCACCCTTGCCCCAGTATAGGGGTGGGCTATCGGATGGTCACAAGGCATCATCTGACATGTTGCCAGTGGGGCCGAGAGCCGTGCATAGGCTAAGCACGAGAGGGCACTAAGAGGACAAGAAGATGAGAGGGTCAAAATGGAATAATCCAAGGCTAGCTGCCTTTGTGGACGGTGCTGGTGCTGCTGGTGCTTTCAGGGGTGGCAGGGCCTAGCGCAACACCGCACTGATTTATTTCGAGCCAGCTTCGAAGTCATAAGGGCCGAGCTGGTTACTGGTGGTGGAGGTGGCGGTGGCTATGGCGCTGGCTATGGCGCTGGCTATGGTGGTGGCAGTGTCAGTGGTGATGGCTGTTCCGGTGTTGATGCTCGGCCATAAGGAGCCGCATTATACTCTCCAGCAATGGTCCATCTATGAGCCGCCTCAAGAGTCAGCCTAACAAGCACCGTCAGAATGCGTCGGGGCCGAGTTGGGTGCTGGTGCTGCTGCTGGTGGCGGCAGTGGCAGCAGGGGTTTTGCGCACTCTGCGGCACAGGTCTCTGACCACCTTGGACATGCACGTGCGGAACTCAGGCTCAGGCTGCACGTGGTGATCACGTGTTGGGCACATGGTGGGGAGGAAACACAGAGGCACACAGAGGAAGCAGAGAACAGAGGAAGCACAGAGGCACACAGGGGAAGCAGGAAGGAGGAATCAGAGCCAAGCAGGATGAAGCAGAGGCAAAGGAAGGTGCAAGTTGGTGGATGATAAGAGACAGTTTAACACAGGTTGTTTCTGAATCAACTCAAAAGGGCTTCACAGCAGGAAGAGATGGCACGGAGAGAGACAACACGGAGTTGGGGCAGGGAGAGAGAGTGGGCATGCACGCAATCATGCAGACAACATACTTACCCATGTATGCACACATACCCATGCACCCATCCACCTGTGCTCGCATGCACCCTTCCGCACCCGCACCTGGATGCGTCGTGCCATCACTTCAGCGTAGTGCGTCAGATACACAAGAGTGATGGCCCTGCCTCTCCAATCTGGGGAGATACACATGCCCAGCCAGGGCTGGGCTAACCATGCGCTCTAGCTCCCATGCACACATACACCCACCCCGGAGGCACACCGCACTTAAGCACTCAAACATGAGCTCACAGACGCACCTGGATGCATCTTGCAATCACTTCCGCGTAGCGAGTGAGAGTGAGAGGATCAGGCACAGGCCCAGCCAGGGTTGGGTCCACCATGCGCTCTAGCTCCACCACATCGTGCAGCAGAGGGGCCGCCCAGCGCACCAGTGAAGACTCCCACTTGGGCTTGGATCTGTAAGTAGTGCGGGGGGAAAGGATGATGGTAAGGGAAGTGTGGAGAGATGGGGACATTGGCCCAGCAAGGGTTGGGTCCGCCATGCACTCTAGCTCCACCACATCGTGCAGCAGAGGGGCCGCCCAGCGCACTAGTGATGATTCCCACTTGGGTTTGGCGCTGGGGGAGGGAAGAGTCGGGGGGAAGGATGGGGGAGGGTGAGGAGGTGAAAGTATGGGCCCATCCAGCCAGGGTTGGGTCCACCATGCGCTCTAGCTCCACCACATCGTGGAACAGAGGGGCCGCCCAGCGCACCAACGAGGACTCCCACTTGGGCTTGGATCTAAGGAGGGGCGGGGAGAGTTCGGGGGACAGGGAGGCGTTGGGGAAGGGTAGGAAGGCCACAAGAGGGGGAGTTTGTGGGTGGGTGGGATAAGGGGCAGAGGATGGGGGGGGCTGGATGGCAGGAAGTTTAATGCAGCGAATCTCTAAGCTCGATGGAGTCTATGGGAAGAGAAGAAGCAAAGGATCACAGCTTAGGGAATGAAGGGCACTAACATAAGGAAAGGCAACTTACGGGTCGACGGGCTTTCTGCCTGTTAGCAGTTCCAGCAGCACCACTCCGAAGCTGTACACGTCGCTCTTGGCTGTGTACACCCCTGACATGGCATACTCGGGTGCGTTGTACGCGTACCCTCCCACCAACTGCTCTGACAGTGTCTGCATTTGGAGGTGTTGAAAGGGGTTGGGAGTGGTGGGAGGGGAGGGGGAAAAGCAAGGGAGACATGTGAAGCTGGACACGTCGCTCTTGGCTTTGTACACTCCTGACATGGCATACTCGGGTGCGTTGTATGCATAACCCCCCACCAGCTGCTCTGACAATGTCTGCATTAGGAGGGGTCCCAAGGAGTAGGGAAGGGTTGGGAGAGGGGAGGGGGGAACAAAAGCATCAGGACCTGTACACGTCACTCTTGGCTGTGTACACTCCTGACATCGCGTACTCTGGTGCGTTGTATGCGTAGCCCCCCACCAGCTGCTCTGACAATGTCTGTATTTGGAGGGATTGGGAGGGGGTTGAGATGGGTTGGGAGGGGTTGGGAGGGCGATGGGAAAGGGAGGGCGATGGAGCACAGAGCAGCACACATTACTGAGCCTCAACACCAGAGAGGTGGAGCACAGCCAGCCCGGCATCAGGAATGCACGGGCTCATGTGGTCGTGCAGCAGGATGATGGTAGCACCCATACCCTAGCCCCAGCATGGATGCCGTACCTCACAGCACCGGGCAGCACCGAACAGCACTGAGCCTACCTTAGCTTCTTTGGCAGTGGGGTGGAGCACAGCCAGCCCAGCCCAGCTCACATGGTCGTCCAGTAGGATGATGGCAGCACGCATACCATGGCCTCAACGCACTGAGCAGCACACATACAGTAGCCTCGGCGACCATACCCGAGCCTCGGCGACCATACCCGAGCCTCGGCGACCATACCCGAGCCTCGGCGACCATACCCGAGCCTCGGTGACCATACCCGAGCCTCGGTGACCATACCTGAGCCTCAGCGTCAGTGGGGTTGAGCACAGCCAGCCCAGCATCGGCAATGCGCGGGCTCATGTGGTCGTCCAGCAGGATGGCTCGTGATGAGATGCCCCGATGCACTATGGCTGGCACACACTCCTCGTGCAGATACCTGTGAGGCGGGACGGGGGGAAGGGGGAAGTGGAAGGGGAAGGGGGAAGTGGAAGGGGAAAGGGGAAGGGGAGGGAAGGAAAAGAGGTGGTTCATGCTGGCGTCCAGCAGGATGGCTCGTGATGAGATGCCCCGATGCACTATGGCTGGCACACAGTCCTCATGCAGGTACCTGTTGGTGGGGGGGGGGATTGTGAAAGGTGGGTGTCCCATGTCATGAGCATGCTCCTGCTGCCATCGTGCAGATGCTCGTACAGACTGCCCATGTGGAAATGAACAAACACCAGCATCCTCTAGCCCCACCGTTAAATTCCACCCCTTATCCCCCTCCATTCCACTCACTCCAAGGCTTGAGCACACCTGACAGCGATGCCCACACGTGTGTCCCAAGTCATGAGCATGCTCCGGCTGCCATCATGCAGATGCTCGTACAGGCTTCCCAGGTGAAAATGCTCAAACACCAGCATCCTCTCGCCCCCGTCCACGCAGTACCCCACTCACTCCCCCATCCTCGCTCCCCAGTTCCCAACCCCACACCATCACCAGCACTCACTCTAGTGCTTGAGCGCAGCCGACAGCAATGCCAACGCGCGTGTCCCACGTCATGAGCATGCTCCGGCTGCCATCATGCAGATGCTCGTACAGACATTCCCTCCCTTCCCCCCTATTCTACTCCTGGCCCTACCCCGCCTCCCCACTCACTCTAAGGCTTGAGCGCAGCCGACAGCAATCTGCACGCGCGTGTCCCACGTCATGAGCATGCTCCGGCTGCCATCGTGCAGATGCTCGTACAGACTGCCCAGGTGAAAATGCTCAAACACCAGCATCCTCTCCCCGCCGTCCACGCAGTACCCCTGCAGCGGCACCACGTGGGCGTGCTGCAGCCGCGCCATGTTGGCCGCTACTGCTTCAAAGTCCGAATCCGACTGGCCCTCCACTATTGCTGCCTCTATCCGTCTCACTGCCACTTCCTGGTTGGGGGAGCGATGGGTGGGGAGGCACAGGGAGGGGAGGCAGGAGGAGGGGAGGCAGGAGGCACGAGGGCAGGGAGAAGGAAACAAAGAGGGTATGTTTGCTGGCACGGGATAGAACACAAGCATCAGCTCGCCACCATCCATGCAGTACCCCTGCAGCGGCACCACGTGGGCGTGCTGCAGCCGCGCCATGTTGGCCGCTACTGCTTCAAAGTCCGAATCGGATTGCCCCTCCACTAATGCTGCTTCTATCCTCCTCACCGCCACTTCCTGTTTGGGGGGGTTGTGACGAGAAGGGGGTGGGGAAGGGAGTGAGAGAGAGGAGGAAAGAGGGGGAGAAAGGAGGGGGAGTGGGTGTGGGGGGGAGGAAAGAGGAAGAGGAACAGGCAGGGGTTGAAGCCCCTGCAGCGGCACCACGTGGGCGTGCTGCAGCCGTGCCATGCTGGCTGCTACTGCTTCAAAGTCCGAATCGGATTGGCCTTCCACCACCGCTGCTTCTATCCGCCTCACCGCTACCCCCTGGTAGGTTGACGGTGAGGGAGGAGGGAGGAGGGAGGAACGGGGAGGAGGCAGGCAGGAGGCAGGAGAGGAAGAGAAGGAAAGAAAGAGCATTTGTTTGCTGGCATGGGCTCAAAAACCAGCATCCTCTCGCCGCTGCAGGGAGTTTTTGAGAATTCTCAAAAACTCCCTCCAACGAGAGGAAGAGAAGGAAAGAAAGAGCATTTGTTAGCTGGCATGGGCTCAAAAACCAGCATCCTCTCGCCGCTGTCCACGCAGTACCCCTGCAGCGGCACCACGTGGGCGTGAGAATTCTCAAAAACATATATTACAGGTAGAGTCACTCTTGAGAATCCTGAAATGAAACGAGAGGAAGGTATGTCCGTTGCCACATGTGCTGCTTGTGTGTGCTGCATCGTACACCCCACGCACCGCACTGAAAGCTCTTGGCACCCCTAGTCACCCCGCTCACCGTGCCATCAGGCAGGTCGCCACAGTACACGGGTCCCAGGGGGTGGTCCCTCAGCCTGGTGTGCGGGGAGAAGTCGTCTGTTGCCATCTGCAGCTCACGGGCATGCTATTAACCAACCCCAAAGCCCTTTACACCCCACTGCACCGCACTCAGATCAACTGATACCCCTAGTCTCCCCACTCACCGTGCCATCGGGCAGGTCACCGCAGTACACGGGTCCCAGAGGGTGGTCCCTCAGCTTGGTGTGCGGGGAGAAGTCGTCCGTTGCTATCTGCAGCTCGCAGGCATGTTACCAACCCACCTGAAAACCCCCCCACCACACTGCGCCGCACTCAAACACACCACAAACCCCTCCACTCACCGTGCCATCAGGCAGGTCGCCACAGTACACGGGTCCCAGAGGGTGGTCCCTCAGCTTGGTGTGCGGGGAGAAGTCGTCCGTTGCCATCTGCAGTTCCGCCAGGGCGAATCTCCGCACCCCTGGCACTGCCACCCCCCGCCTCCCTGCTCCTGGCGATTGCTGCTGCTGCTGTGGTTGCCGGGGTTGCAGCTTGGGTGCTGGGAGGGTAGGATTGAAGCGGGGAAGTTGGGAAACGCGGGAGGGGGGAAAAGGGAACGGGGAGTAGAGGGGGAAATTCAGGGGTTGTGGTAGATGGGAGACGGTTTATGGAGATGGGAGACGGTGTACTACGATGGAGGTCTTGTCTCCCCTTGCATAGTCCACTCCACTTTTCTTACAGGAAGGCGGAAGAAACGGCTTCTTACAGGAAAATTTCATGCTCAGACGAGGAAGCTTCCATCCACTCTCTCCAGAAGGTTCCTTGTTGCTGCTTGCTCGTTTCCCCGCCCCCCCTCCTCCCCATCCTATCGCCCCTACTCCCCACCCACTCCCACCCTTACCCCCACTCCCACTCCCACCCCTTCCGCCCTCCACTCTCCTCTCCTCCTCCTCCGCCCCTTCCTCATCCTCGTCTTCCTCTTCCTCCTCCTCTTCCTCCCCATTCCCGCTCCGTCTCTTCACTCCTCCTGTTCTTCCCTCTCCTACAGCCGCCACCGCGTAAGAACCGCTATCAGCAGCAGCAATAGCAGCAGCAGCAGGAGCAGCAGCAGCGTCATCATCCCCTCTCCCCCCTAAGCTAAGAAAAGACATCACAGTCCACTCCCTACTCTTCCTCACACTCTCATCCTCCTCCCCGCCTACCTCCACCGCTCCATCATACCCCTTCCCTCCTGCTCCTCCTGCCCTTCCTTCCCCTTTCACTCCTCCTCCTCTTCCTGCTCCAGCACTCACACGTGTCAATCCCCCAGCTCCCACCACTGCCACCATAGCTCCCTCACGAACAATCAACTCCTCTCCGCCCCTACCTCCCTGAGTCGTCTCCCCATCCCTAAACGACCCAACCACACCGCTCTCCACATCCTCCTCCTCATCCTCAACCGAAGTCACCTCCACCACGCTGATATCCCCAATCTCCACTCCAGACGACAGGAACGAGGACGGTAAACCCCATCCACCCTCCCCCTCTCCCCAACCACCCCCGGCAGCCCAGGAACCTCGGTAATCTGGCGCTGCTGCTGCTCTATCAGCGTGAAACGAGGAGACCGAATAGGCAGCAGCCGGGGGAGAGGATCGCCCAAAGTTGAACCAGCCCCGCTTGGGTTTCTTCCTGCTAGCACCAGCAGCAGCATCAGCAGCCGCAGCAGCAGCAGCGGCGGCGGCGGGGGTGACAGCAGCGGTGGTGCTGGTGCCAATGCTGGTGATGCTGGTTCTGGTGGTTGTATGGTGTTTAAAGTCGGGATTGTCATTGTCAGTGTTGCTGACGCTCATGTATCGTTTTCTGAAGCAGAAGAGGAGGGTGAGGAGGAGGGCGATCAGGAGGAGGAGAGCAACACCTGCCGCTATGCTCACCACTGTAGCAGTGGACATGCCTAGTACGCTCGTACCCCCACTGTTGCTGCTCTCACCACTGCTACCGCTGCCGCTGCTACCACTGCTGCTGCTACCACTGGAGCTTAAATCTGCATTGTTACTAGTGCTGGTGCCATTGCTACTGCTGCTGGGTGGTGGAGTGTTGGTTCTGTTGCTCGTACTGCCCGGATTGCTGCTGTTCGTGGTTCCAGGAGCAGGGGGTGCAGTGCCGGT
Source organism: Closterium sp. Naga37s-1 (assembly GCA_947471745.1). Classification (NCBI taxonomy): domain Eukaryota; kingdom Viridiplantae; phylum Streptophyta; class Zygnematophyceae; order Desmidiales; family Closteriaceae; genus Closterium; species Closterium sp. Naga37s-1. The sequence goes on from CANJKZ010000107.1 coordinate 948,927, forward strand.
GGTGCTGTTGCCGGTGCTGGTGGTGCTGTTGGTGCTGCCGGTGCTGCTGCCGCTGCTGTTGCTGGCTGTGATGGGGACTGTGAGATGGCAGAGGGTGGGGGGGGGAGAAGGAGAGATACGCACGGGGGAGTGCAGGGACAGAGGCACTATTTGGGGGAGTCGAAGCAAAGATGGATGGAGAAATCAGTGAAGTAGCAAGTGCCCTTAGGGTTCACCTATTCACCAGCCACGAGATTTGAGACGTCTCAAAACGCACAAGGAAGTGCAGAGCCAGAGGCGCTAGCAGGAGTCGTCGAAGCAAAGATGGATGGAGAAATCAGTGAAGTAGCAAGTGCCCTTAACCTTCACCTTCACAGCTGTACTGCCTTCACCTTCACAGCGCCCATCCCAAACAGCTCACTATAGAGGCGCTTCAAATCCCAGCTCCATCAGTCATTAACCACCAGCCATGAAGCGTCCACCATCAATCCCCACCCACCTCCGTTCCTATCCAGCACCACCATGGGCAGCCGCACTGCCTTCACAGCACCGATCCATAACAGCTCACTGTTGAGGCACCTCAAATACCCGCCATTCCAATCCATACGTCAACCATCATCAACATGACCCACCCACCTCCATCCCTATATTAGCATCAACCACTCCCAACTCACCTCCGTTCCTATCCAGCACCACCATGGGAAGCCGCACAGCCAGCAACTTCACAGCGCCCATCCCCAAGACCCTCCATCCTCACCCATTAATATCCCAGCATCGCCACATCCCATCTCACCTCCGTTCCTATCCAGCACCACCGTGGGAAGCCGCACAGCCAGCAACTTCACAGCGCCCATCCCCAAGACCCTCCATCCTCACCCATTAATATCCCAGCATCGCCACATCCCATCTCACCTCCGTTCCTATCCAGCACCACCGTGGGAAGCCGCACAGCCAGCAACTTCACAGCGCCCATCCCCAAGACCCTCCATCCTCACCCATTAATATCCCAGCATCGCCACATCCCATCTCACCTCCGTTCCTATCCAGCACCACCGTGGGAAGCCGCACAGCCAGCAGCTTCACAGCGCCCATCCCCAAGACCCTCCATCCTCACCCATTAATATCCCAGCATCGCCACATCCCATCTCACCTCCGTTCCTATCCAGCACCACCGTGGGAAGCCGCACAGCCAGCAACTTCACAGCGCCCATCCCCAAGACCCTCCATCCTCACCCATTAATATCCCAGCATCGCCACATCCCATCTCACCTCCGTTCCTATCCAGCACCACCGTGGGAAGCCGCACAGCCAGCAACTTCACAGCGCCCATCCCCAAGACCCTCCATCCTCACCCATTAATATCCCAGCATCGCCACATCCCATCTCACCTCCGTTCCTATCCAGCACCACCGTGGGAAGCCGCACAGCCAGCAACTTCACAGCGCCCATCCCCAAGACCCTCCATCCTCACCCATTAATATCCCAGCATCGCCACATCCCATCTCACCTCCGTTCCTATCCAGCACCACCGTGGGAAGCCGCACAGCCAGCAACTTCACAGCGCCCATCCCCAAGACCCTCCATCCTCACCCATTAATATCCCAGCATCGCCACATCCCATCTCACCTCCGTTCCTATCCAGCACCACCGTGGGAAGCCGCACAGCCAGCAACTTCACAGCGCCCATCCCCAAGACCCTCCATCCTCACCCATTAATATCCCAGCATCGCCACATCCCATCTCACCTCCGTTCCTATCCAGCACCACCGTGGGAAGCCGCACAGCCAGCAACTTCACAGCGCCCATCCCCAAGACCCTCCATCCTCACCCATTAATATCCCAGCATCGCCACATCCCATCTCACCTCCGTTCCTATCCAGCACCACCGTGGGAAGCCGCACAGCCAGCAACTTCACAGCGCCCATCCCCAAGACCCTCCATCCTCACCCATTAATATCCCAGCATCGCCACATCCCATCTCACCTCCGTTCCTATCCAGCACCACCGTGGGAAGCCGCACAGCCAGCAACTTCACAGCGCCCATCCCCAAGACCCTCCATCCTCACCCATTAATATCCCAGCATCGCCACATCCCATCTCACCTCCGTTCCTATCCAGCACCACCGTGGGAAGCCGCACAGCCAGCAACTTCACAGCGCCCATGCCAAACAGCTCATTATCGAGGCAACTGAAAACCCAGCTACATTACCATCTAGCATCACCACTCATCCACCATCAATCCCCACGCACCTCCATTCCTATCCAGCACCACCGTGGGAAGCCGCACTGCCAGCACCTTCACAGCGCCCATGCCAAACAGCTCCAGGCGCTGCTTCCTCCTCCCCAGCAGCACGTCCAGTGCATGCCCCGCCACTCCCACTGGCAGTGCTTCCGTGCGGCCGGGCGGCAGTACTGCGCAGGAGGCAATGACACTCCCGGGGCGGGTGGCGTATACGGCCACTTGAGTCTGGTTCACGTTCAGACTCAGCGCCAGCTGCTCTTCAAGGCTCTGTGGGGGGTGATGGGGAGGGGAAAAAACGGGAGTAGGGGCATCATATTTTGAGAAGCTCTGGCCAAAACACGTGCCTCTTTCTCCCCAGCAGCACATCCACCGCATGGGCTGCCACTCCCACCGACTTTTGAGGCGCCTCAAAAGTACTCTCTTCCTCCCCAGCAGCACATCTACCGCATGAGCTGCCACTCCCACCGGCAGCACAGCCGTGCGGCCGGGCGGCAGCACTGCGCAGGAGGCTATCACACTGCCAGGGCGTGTCGCGTATACAGCTACTTGGGTCCGGTTCACGTTCAGACTCAGCGCGAGCTGCTCCTCTAGGCTCTGAGGAGCGGAAGGGGAGCAGGGGGGGGGGGTGTGATGGGGTGGGGAATGGGAGTATCGAGAGTTGAGATGTCTCAGAACACGATACTGGTACCCTGTATGGTGAAGTCACAGCTAGCTACCCTCTCCTCACCTCTCTGGTGACGTCATTGAACCTAGAGAACTCCATGCCCAGATGAACCTCCAGCAGCAGCGGGTACGAGCACACACACAGCTTCTTATGCCTCCTCGCCACGCTCCCCCCAGCACACGGCTTGCACCCCACCGGCACCGGCACCAGCGCTTGCGTCTCATTCTCCGGAACTGATGGATCCAGGTAGAAATACCCATCCCCCTCTTCCCCCGTTCCTCCGCCTTCCCCCCGTTTTCCCCCGTTTCCTCCACTCCCACCCGTCCCATTCCCAACGTGCGTCCCGTTGGGGAAGGTTACAGGGGGGACAGGCGGAAGAGAGGGGGGCGCAGGCGGGGCGGGGGAGGAGTGATTGCCGTGGGGAGCGGCGGGGGGAGAAGAAGAGGAGGGGGGGGCGAGCGAACCTGGGGCAGCAGGAGGAGGAGGAGGGGAGGGGAGAGAAGCAGGAGCATCCGCCCCTCCATCATCCCCCCCAGGGAACCCAGGCAGCACAGGGGACGGCGGGGGGACGGACGGGGGGGGCGGGGGCGGGATGGGGGGCGGCGGAGGGGATTCGGAGGGGCCTGCGGGCGCGGGGGGAAGGGCGCCGTCGTAGAGGAATTGCTCAATATCGGAATAGGAGAGGGGGAGGTAGCCTGAGAAGGCGTTGCCTCGGATGTCAAGAAAGGAGAGCGAAGGGAGAGTGCCGAGGGCGGGGGGGAGGTTGCCTGACAGCTGGTTGAATGCCACCGCACTGATTTGCAGGGGAGGCGTGGGGAAGATGGGGGCGAACGGGGGGCATGGGAACAGATGGAGGCGAATGGGGGGAGAGAGGGGGGAAAAGGGGGGGAGGGAATGGGGGAAATGTGAGAGAGTTGGGAAAGATGGGGTCGATGCCGAGAGCTTGGATGCCAAAAGGGAGGGCCAGACGGGTAAGAGGAGCACAAGGATGAAGAGGCCAGGGACGGAAGGACGGAAGGGCGGAAGGATGGAAAAACGTCGTGTGCCATTGTAACGAGGTGACTTTTGAGTCGACTCAAAAGAGGAGCACAAGGATGAAGAGGCCAGGGACGGAAGGACGGAAGGGCGGAAGGATGGAAGGACATGACACAAGGAAGGGAGGGGCAAGAGGTCAGATTTCAAACAAGGAAGTGAGGCAGTGTGCTTACAGGGAGGCATGGCAGTGTGCTTAAATGGAGGGAAGGGAGGTGTTCTTACAAGGAGGTGAGGGGCGGTGTGCTTACAAGGAGGTGAGGGCGGTGTGCTTACAAGGAGGTGAGGGCGGTGGCGGAGCCTAGAGCATCTGGAAGCGCTCCTGTGAGGTTGTTGTACGACATGTCCCTGTACACGTGGCGTCCAGGGGTTGGCGCATGGGTGGGGCACGAGGAGAGGAGTGAATGTACTGCGAAACACCAGCACATGGGGCACAATGGGGAACGTCCACAGCAGTAGCACAATGCGGGAGAGGAGGACGTGGACTGTCAAAATAGAGCCGTTGATGAGCTCAGTTCGCTTCTGGAAGTTGCAGGAACTGGTGAGTTTTGAGACGTCTCAAAGGACGTGGAGTGTCAAATAGTGCCGTTGATGAGCCCAGTTCGCTTCTGGAATTAGCAGGAACTGGTGAGTGTGTGGATGGTAGCGGTGATAGGGGTGGGTGGGTCGGTGGGTGGGTGGTGCGTGGTGGGGAGGAGGCAGTAATGGTGGTGGGTGGTGCGTAGTGCGGAGGGGTGAGTACAGGTCGGAGAGGTGAGGCAGGCGGGCAATGGCAGGGTCGATGTAGCCCGTGAGGGAGTTGTTGCTCAGGTCCCTGGGATCACACACACACACACACACACACACATACACACACACACACACACACACACACACACACATGGTGGTGGGGAGGGTGGTGAGGAAGGGTGAGTTTAAGTTGGAAAGGTGGGGCAAGCGGGTGCTGGCAGGGTCGATGTAGCCTGTGAGGGAGTTGTTGCTCAGGTCCCTGGGATCACCCATACAGCATGTGGGGGAACAACTCAGAGGAATGACATGGCATGGCGTGGCATGGCGTGGCATGGTATGGCATGGCATGGTATGGCATGGCATGGCATGGCATGGCATGGCGCGTGGAAATGCACAGAAGCTCACAGTGCCTTGGGTGGCACGGCATGGCGAGTTACACTGAGTGCATGGCATGACATCACATGGCATGCCAGGGCACAGCCCAGCACAACACAGCACAGCACCGCGCCACAACGCACAGCAAAGCAGAGCAGCTCACAGTGCTACGAGCGACGATAGCTTGATCAGGCGCGGCAGATCGCCCTCCAGCTCGCAGCTTGATAGGTCTCTGGCACATGAGAGAGAGGGGAGGGAAGGGGGGAGGCAAGGGGAGGGCATGGGGGGAGGGGGGATATGTGGTGGTGGTGAAGGGCGTTCAGCAGGCGCGATAGGTCGCCCTCCAGCTCGCAGCTCGACAGGTGTCTGGCACGGGGAGGGAGGGAGGGAGGGAGGGAGGGAGGGAGGGAGGGAGGGAGGGAGGGAGGGAGGGAGGGAGGGAGGGAGAGAGGGAGGGAGGGAGGGAGAGAGGGAGGGAGCGAGGGAGAGAGGGAGGGAGCGAGGGAGAGAGGGAGGGAGGGAGGGAGGGAGGGAGGGAGGGAGGGAGGGAGGGAGGGAGGGAGAGGGAGGGAGGGAGGGAGGGAGGGAGGGAGGGAGGGAGGGAGGGAGGGAGGGAGGGAGAGAGGGAGGGAGGGAGGGAGGGAGGGAGAGAGGGAGGGAGCGAGGGAGGGAGGGAGGGAGGGAGGGAGGGAGGGAGGGAGGGAGGGAGGGAGGGAGGGAGGGAGGGAGGGAGGGAGGGAGGGAGAGAGGGAGGGAGGGAGGGAGAGAGGGAGGGAGCGAGGGAGGGAGGGAGGGAGGGAGGGAGGGAGGGAGGAGGGAGGGAGAGAGGGAGGGAGGGAGGGAGAGAGGGAGGGAGGGAGGGAGGGAGGTGGGGAGGTGCATCGCAAAAGAGAACAGGCAAGGGCGGGACCACTGGTGCTATTGTCTTGCATGAGAAAGGCGACGAAGGCGGGAGAAAGGGGGAGAGAGGGGGGCGGGTGGGCGGAGTGCGCGCATACAGAGAGGAAAGCGCGGGGAGACGCGCAATTTCCGGCGGAATGGTGTTTTCCAGCGGGTTGTTGCTCAGGTCGCTGCGGATCAGGGGAGGGCAAGGGGGGAGGGAAAATGGGGTAGGGGAAATGGGGAGGGGGAACAAGAAAGGGTGATGGAGCGAGCAATGGGGAGCAACGGGGAGCAATGGGTGCAGAGGAGAGGGAGGAATGGGGAGCAGTGGGAGCGATAGGGAGCAACGGGGGGGTGCATAGCAATGGCTTACAGAGAGCAATGGCTTACAGGGTGCGATGGGGGGGGGGGGGCATAGCAATGGCTTACAGGGTGCGATGGGGGGGGGGGGCATAGCAATGGCTTACAGGGTGCGATGGGGGGGGGGGGGCAAAGCAATGGCTTACAGGGTGCGATGGGGGGGGGGGGGGCATAGCACTGGCTTACAGGGTGCGCAGGCCTGTGAGCGCGGAGAGGTCGGCGGGGATGCCGCCCTTGATGGCGTTGTTGCGTACTACGCTGCGCGGGGGGATGCGCGGGAGGGGACACAAGCGGGGCGGGGGAAGGAAGGGACGAAGGGACGGGGGATTGGAGGGGGGCGGGAGAAGGCAAGGAAAGGGAGAGAGGGGGAAGGGAGGGAGGAGAGAGGGCAGGTAGGGGTCAGTAGCAGAGTGGATCGGGGAGGGGGGAGGGGAGGGCGGCGAGGGGACTGGAGTCCGGGCTGTAAGGCAATGCACGACATGGTGTGACATGAGGTGGCATGGCATGGCATGGCATGTCATGGCGTGGCATGGCATGGCATGTCATGGCATGGCGTGGCATGTTATGGCATGGCATGGCATGGCGTGGCATCTCAGGGCATGGAGGGCATCTTACAAGGATCGCAGTTTGCTGAGTGAGCTGACAGACCCCGAGATGTACCCGCCGATGTCGGAGTCATGCGGGCATGGCACCGGATGGCATGGGCATGGCAATGGATGGGATGCAGAGTGACTTACAAGGATCGCAGGTTGCTAAGCGCGCTGACGGACCCGGAGATGTACCCACTGATGTCCGAGTCAGATAGGTTGCTGCGAAGGAGGGACGGAAGGCGAATGGAAGGCAGGGAGCGATGGGAACGAGGGCGGTGAGAAGGTGAACCATTTGACTGATTTGTTTCTCCATTCTTGCTCGCTTCCCACCATTCTCTCACGCTACCCGCTCCTATCCGTGTTAAGCCGAGCAGCGGCGGCTGAGGCAGCAGCAGCAGCAGCGGCAGCATTAGCAGCCAGAGAGACGTACATTTCGATCACTCGTTGCGGGTCGGCCGACACGTCGCACGTGATGCCGTGCCACGGACTGCCCGCGTTCTCACTGCCGTCGCTGCCGCACGGATCGCCCCACGTCCACGTCTGCAGCGTCGCAGAACGATTGAAGCCGCTGTAGATGTCCCCCAAAGCATCAACTGGTGGGTGGACGTATGAGAGAGGGGATTTGGGAGAGAGGGGAGAGAAGGAGAAGGGAGGGGAGGTTATTATTCTGAAGGCTCGACATTCACTGCAATTAACACCCCACGTCCACGTCTGCAGCGTCACAGAACGATTGAAGCCGCTGTAGATGTCCCCCAAAGCATCAACTGGCGGGAGGGCGGGAGGGCGGGAGGGTGAGAGAAATAGGATGGGAAGGAGAGAGGGAGAGAGGGAGAGAGGGAGAGAGGGAGAGAAGGAGAGAGGGAGAGAGGGAGAGAGGGAGAGAGGGAAGGAGCGATTGAAGCCGTTGTAGATGTCCCCCAAAGCATCGACTGGCGGGTGAGCGGGAGGAGGAGAGAGAGGGAGAATGGTGGAGGGTAGAGGGAGAGGGGGAGAAGGTGAGAGGGGGAGGGAGGAGCAAGGGCGAATCATGGGAACGGGACGGGCAACCACCAGCAAACATTTGCAAGCGCCACCACCAGGTGTCCTTGGGCGTGCGAACACGAGCACCACGCGCAACCAACAGCAGCCGACTGGGCGAGTGAGCACACTCACCGTCTTTCGCGGACGTCAGCGCAGCCGCGAACCTTATACTCGCGGCGACAGTAATCGCAGCGATTAGAACGGCGGCGTGGAATGGAATACATCGGCCATAAGGTGACACGATACGGAAGGGAGGGCGAGCTCGGGATGCGGTTCTCAAGGCGCCAGCGCCGCTCGAACGCGAAGTTCTCGAGGCCATTAAAGACAAATCGATGGAGTTATGTGAGGAATTTTCGGTGCTACAGCCGGTGTTGCCAACGCCTTCGAGGCGCACGGCGCTACAGGCGCGCTAAAGTCGTGCTATCAAAGGCGGCGTTGAGAGATACGTGCTGGTTAATATCCACCACGAGTGCTAGTGTGCGATACTTGCGGAAGACTTGCTAAATCTAAGAATATGTATCGACTGCGTGTACTAGTATCGAACAGCTGCTGAAATTTCCTAAGATCTCAGAATGCGTATTGACCACGAGTAGTGTGCGAGACATTCTAGATCTCGCCGACGTGGCGGTAGCGACGACATGACCGAGTAGAGAACTGAAGACGAGGTGTCTCTTGCAATTCTAAATTCTCGAAAACTATCTTTCGTAGTCTAGAATCTCTATATCTTTCTCTCACGTGAAAAACGGACGTTGTTTCAAGATCGAGACGCCTCTTCGTGTGAATAGGGTGCGTGCGAACACACCGCAACCGAACTTGGTATGCCAGGTTACCGTCTGTGCCTTCAGTAGTGACTTCCGAATCGGTTTTGTTTATTTACTAGATAACTAGGTGTGTACGAACATTCGCTTTCACCAACACGTCTCAGAGCAGCTACAGCGCTACCCAGCGGCGCTCCTATTCAGAGTACAGGCGATACAGCAATGGAGGGTCAAGCTAAGCGAGCCAACCTGCCGGGGTGGTGAGAAACATAATGCTTTGCTTGCAGTAGTGGCGTGTCCGGGTGACCGCTGACGTGTGGACTGACAGAGAAGGGTAGAGCAGAGGAGAGCAACAGTGGCGGCGTGTGTGACGCGCAAGTCCTAGCAGACGAGTCTAGAGCCCAGCCCAAATGCGGCGCTCAAATAAGTGGAGCCATAAGATTCGGCGAGGTTTCGTTTCGAAGGCCTCTGGCACGCGATGGTGGGTGGGTGGTGCTGGGAATGGCATGCGCGCTAACCCAGTTTGGGAAGTAGCGGTGATCATGACTTGCAGTTCGTGTATCAGAGTAAAATACTCGGTTGGTTGCGATCCATAACGGTAGCACTTGAGTACCGTGTCGAACATTGAAGAAACCCTTTTAACCGAACTATAAGTATGGTTGATCAGCGACTTGTCCCTCGCGACAAGCATTGACTTGACGGAGGTGCACAGAATTGCAGACTGCTCATCGTTTTTGGCGCGAAAGAAGTGGGAACTCGAAAATTTCGCGCATCGAGCGGCTGCTGGCGACTCGATTTCGCATAGTGATTGGCCGCATGTAGTCACCGTTGGAGCGCGGTGCGTCAGACCAATGCCCTCGTAAACCCCGATAGCAGTCAGACTGGACCAGAATCAAGGACAGAAAGCTTGCTGCAAAAGCAGACGGAAATACCGGTAAGTGCACAACGCATTGTATTTCCACTTACGGTATAAGTGCTTCATAATTGGTTCACACCTGCTGAAAAGTTGGAACTTCACTTCAATTCACTGAACTATGCCATCACCTTAGTTTGCTTGTAATTACCCCATTTGGAAGTACTGTGAACAGGCCAATTGATGGACCAAGACGGGGCTTGAGAAGAAATGCTGTCGTACAACTTTTGAGGACAAGTTGGTTTCAGATACGGTCGTCAATGATGGACATGGTCCAACATCGTAAAATTTCGGTTGGGAGAGACGAGTGGCATTATAACATCCCTTTTTAACAGGCATGGTCGCATGCCAACTGTCACGAACCTTGAACCCTATCCAGGACCGCTGCCCGGCCAGCAAAGAAACCATTTGTATAGGCAGCATTCTTGAACATAACCTGCAAGGTCAATAATACGTACGTATTCAACATGAAAACAACCGTTAAGGGTAAACGGGATGCAGTACAAATGCAACCCATACCCGCCTGGCCAATGCTAGCATAAAGGCATGAAATGGAAAGTGTCGTCGAATATAATCCGTACCAGGGTGTGCTGAAGATTCAATGCAAGCTCCTCATTGGCTTTGCTGGCACTAGAAGATTGATCCGCAGTCGCAGAGTCACCACTACATTTCTGTAGTTGGTGATGGGGAACGCAAATGCCAGAAGAATGCGGATGATTGAAGCAACCATGAGGCACGAAGGGACAAGGGGGGCATGCGCATGGAGCCGACGGGGTAGGCCAGTGGGGGAAGACGTTGATGAGAAACTGAACGGAGAGTACAGACAGCAATTCAGCCGCCTTCATGTGCTCTGTCAGCATGCCCAGAATCCGCATGATGGTGATGGAGAAATGGATGGTGAGAAAGAAGAGAGAAGAGAAATGGACGGTTGAAAGTGAGTTACCCCACCTTCATGTGCTCTGTCAGCATGTCCAATATCCGTGTCGTGCAAGTTGCCACGTCATCGCCCGGTGGCCCCTTTGGTACGGCAGCCGCTGTCTTCTTCTGAGAAGCTGCAGCGGCGAGGGGAAAGCCACACCCCACCCATGCAAGTAGAAATCAAAGAATAAGAGTACAGAAAGTCATGGCCCTAGTCAGTAATCCCTAGTCGAACCACCAGTTCACACATCCAGGGTTATACGGAGCACAGAACAAACTATTGGCGCATTCCACACACATTTTTTATTCTCCTGCATACCAACCCACCCACCTGACTTCCCCTTCCCAGCTGCAGCAGCACCGGCCTTGGGGGCGTTGCCATTGCCACCAGTATTAGAACTGGCACTGGCACCGCTGGTAGTGCTGGTGGCGGCACTTGTAGGTGCAGAGGCGGCATCTCCTGCTGCGGCAGCGGTGGAAGCGGCGGGGAGAAGAGAAGCGAGGTCGGGCGGTTGATCCTTGCCCACCACCACGTTGGCCTGCAAAGCAAGGCATTGGGATTACCATTACATTGACAATTGAAGATAAGCATGCGTTTTGAGACGTCACAGGCACAGGTTTCTCAAAACCTGTACCTGCTTATCTTCTAGCGTTTTGAGACGTCTCAGGCACAGGTTTTAAAAATTCTGCTGCGGCAGCAGTGGTAGCGGCAGGGAGAAGGGCAGCGAGGTAGGTCGGGCGGTTGATCCTTGCACACAAGCGTACCTCATCCACGAAAGCAGGTTAAGAGAAGCCATCAGAGCCTTGAGACGCCTAAGCTTGAGGCGCTAAAAAAAATGCCTCAACGTATGAACACCCACCCACGCACACAAGCATGCGTCTAGGTCCACATGAGCCGGCCCAGGCCAGCCACCAGAGGTTTGAGGCACCTGAAATCATTTAGAGGTTTTCTGAGGCGTATCAAATCAGCATCCATTCACATAAGCATACCTCAACGCGTCCACATAAGCCGTCCAGAGGTTTAAGGCGCCTGTAAACATAGAGACGTTGTTTTGGCACATCAAATAACTTCGTGACCCTCAGACAAAAGCATACCTCAAGGTCCACATAACCGGGCTCAGAGTGGCCAACAGTGCCAAGGAAAGACTCAAACGCCTCTCGAGTCAACCTGTGCTGCTGTGCATAGGAGGGCATCTCCCACCTCACATCACCTTATTATCAATGCACACGGGCATACCTCAAGGTCCACATAAGCTGGCTCAGAGCGGCCAACAGTGCCAAGGAAAGACTCAAACGTCTCTCGAGTCAACGCTGTGCATCGCAGGGCACGGGGATGGAAGGGAAAAAGGGGGGAAAGGGATGGACTTGAGAGGGCTGTTGAACCACATAAGCCGGCTCAGAGCGGCCAACATTGCCAAGGAAAGACTCAAACGTCTCTCGGGTCAACGCTGTGAATAGGAGGGCAAGAGAGGAGGAAGGGGGAGAGGGGGACGGACTTGAGGGCTAGAAGCGGCAGTAAGGTGTACAAAAACGGGGACGATTAATTGCAAATCGACCAAAACATGCAAGAAGAACTAAGGGCGTTCTACTTGCGGTATCAATTCAGCTCCTTATTTTTCTATGTGGGAAGAAAATTGCCGTATACTGACTGATAGTGGCGCCTTACCAACAGTGGCGTCGTTGGAGAGAGGGTGGAAGAGCAGGTGCTGCTGGGAGGCGAACCCTTGATCCAGCAGCAGCACCACGTCTCTGAATCACATGACACGGGAAGGTAGTGCATGGCAGGAGTGATAAGAGGATGAAGCGGAGGAGGAACGTGGCGCGGGGGGTTCTGGAGGAAAGGGGAAGCACTGACTGCATGAGAAGCCTTGGTCCAGTCCAGCAGCAGCAGCAGCAGCAGCAGCAGCAGCACGTCTCTGAATCCCATGACGGGGGGTTTCATGGCATGAGGGATGGATGGGGAAGGTGTGAAGATTGAGGTGGGAGAGGAGAGGCCTGGATGTGGTGTGACATTTGTTTGAAGGGTGAAGCCTTGGTCCAGCAGCAGCAGCAGCACCACGTCTCCGAATCACATGACACAGGGGGTCATGGCAAGTGGGATGGGTGAACGAGGCGGGAGGAGAAACGTGGGAGGCTTCTGGGGAGAGGAGAAGCACAAGCACAGACCGCCTGCGAATCCTTGGTCCAGCAGCAGCAGCACCACGTCTCTGAATCACAAAACACGGGGGAATGTGTGGGAGGCGGCGGGAAGTGTGGGAAGGAGGGAGGTTGAGTTAAGGGTAGAGAACAGAGGCCTGGGTGTGGTCCACTCCACCCTGTCTGGTGACCAACTAATCAGCACAGGCAGAGCTGTTAAAAAGGGCCAGGGGAGTGACGCAGCAGCCAGCAGGCACCTGCCTGTCTCGTCAAAAGTTCTGGTCCTGTCTATTTGGGTCCAGCCTGGTTTGGTGACCAGCCAGCCTACAAAGCCATTGCTTACTTGGCGGTATCGTTGAACAGAGCCAGAGGAGTGACGCAGCCAGCAGGCACCTGCCCGTCTCGTCAGAAGTTCTGGTTCTGTCTGGTTGGGTCCAGCCTGGATTGGTGACCAGCCAGCCTACAAATGCTCACTTGGAAGAATCGTTGAACAGCGCCAGAGGAGTGACGCAGCGAGCAGGCACCTGCAGCACAGTGGTGAGGTTCTCATGTGGTGCACTCATTGCACGCACCGCAAGTTAAGTCCAACCAACCTATCAAGCTATTGCTCACTTGGCAGAGTCGTTGAACAGCGCCAGACGAGTGACGCAGCCAGCAGGCACCTGCAGCACGGTGGTGAGGTTCTCATGTGGTGCACTCATTGCACGCACCACAAGTGAAGTCCAACCAACCTACAAAGCCAATGCTCACTTGGCAGAATCGTTGAACAGCGCCAGAGGAGTCACGCAGCCAGCAGGCACCTGCAGCACCGCAGCCAAATTCTCGTCTGGTGCCATGCGCAATCCTCCCTTGCCCAGCCCCAGCCTCTGCGACAGCACTGAGGAATCGGCAGAGGACACAGAGAAACAATACACGGGTGCCCCTGACTGAATCAAAGCAGCATTTCCCTTGAGAGAGGACTATGCGCAGCGCAGCATAGTCCTTCTTGAGTCAGGCTCTCGCCTGGCCCCCCGCCCTTGCCCAGTTCCAGCATCTGTGACAGAACTGGGATGGAGGAAGGGAGAAAGCACAAGAGGAACAGACAGAAACAGCACAGGGGTGTCCGTGAATCGAAGGCCAGTCCCAGCCTTGTTTTGAGTCGACTCAAAACAGGGGTGTCCGTGAATCGAAGGCCAGTCCCAGCCTCTGTGAAAGCCCCTGCAGCACTGTGGTCAGGTGTACACTTTCGACGACACTAAAGTGGGGTGTACAGTTTGCATGGGTCAGGTATAGAGCAGTGACGAAGCATCCTTACACTTGAGATCAATCTTGGTCTTGGTGAGTGCAGAGATGAGAATCAGCCGACCCTTCTTGTCCTGCCACAACGCATTCACAAACGGATTGAGGAAATGCACTCAGGTGACGGTGCCGAATCCGGTGCAAGGTCGAGGATTGAGAAAATGAACATAGACCAAGGGAGAAAGCAGAGCCATGCCATGATTCACTCAAGAGGGGGGATGAAAGAGAAATGCATCTTGCCTTAAGAAGAAGGTTCTTGGTAAACTCCCCTGTAGCTCCTGTCACCTGTGCAGCCTGCTCCTCCACTGTAAGCACCGGCGGATGCGAATAGAGTTGGTAGGTGATACCCAGCTCCTGCCAGCCACGCGGGAAGCAACAAATCAAAGGACTTTTGAGTCGACTCAAGAGTCTCCCCTGTAGCTCCTGTCACCTGTGCAGCCTGCTCCTCTACTGTAAGCACCGGTGGATGCGAATAGAGTTGGTACGTGATACCCAGCTCCTGCCAGCCACGCGGGAAGCAACAAATCCAATCAAACCAAATCAAACCAAATCAAATTAAATCAAATTCACTGCAAGGACCGTCGGATGTGACAACAAACCCCCATAAATAAATGAAAATCCCGAGGTGACTTTTGAGTCGACTCAAAAGTCACCTCAAACCCCCATGAATGAATGAAAATCCCCGTGAAAAGGAGGACTGGGTGCGACCAACTGAAGAGATGTAACAAACTCTAATGACAGACAGACTATAATGCCGGATCCCGCAACAAACGCATAAAAATCGGCAAAAATGGAATCACATTGGATCGTTTTAGGAGAACGTCCTGCTTCGCGTGAGCCGGTTCTAACGACACAACGACGCTCTCGCGAAACCCTGGCGACGACGAACCAAAACTTGAATTGGCATTGCCCTAAAAAGGCTTTCACAGGCGTTTTGCGCCGCATAAGCGATTCCTACGACATCATCCTCTTGACGGCAATGATGACCTTGATATTGCCGACAAATGAGCTCACAGTTTCGAGCGAGACGTTCCGATATTGACCATGCAGACCTTGATAATGCCGACGGCAGCGCTTACAGTGAATCGTTTCAGGAGCGCGTCCTGGTTCGCGTGAGCGGCTTCTAGGGACACCATGATGCTCGCGAAACCCTAGCGAATGGCAGATTGGCGAAAAAAACGCGGACGCCAGTGAACGGCTGACTTGCAGGCCGAACCGCGGAAGCCTAATACTGCTGGCCGAGCCGCTGTATCAGGCTAGATAGAGCTAGAAGAGCTCCTTGATTGGATGGGCGGTATTTTGACAATAGCCAAAGCTCACCCTAAAAGCCAGGTGGTTCAGGGGAGAAGGATTTCGTGATCAGGTATACGCGGTACGAGCATTGGACTGGTTTTCAAGATCTAACATAACGCTTGTATTATCAGGGTTCTAATAGTTGAGTACTCTTTTCCACAAGTTGTACTCCACAATATCCCTTCACAAGAGTTAATTTGCTAGCAGCTTTAGCTAGGAAATACATTTTAGCTTTGGTACGAAATGGAATAGGAGCCGGTTTTAGGGTCCTTCACAGCCTTGAAGTTGTCAACACTCATTCCAAAGTGGCCCAAAACGGAGTTCCCAAGGTCCTTCAATTTGCCTGAATCGCACACAAACGAAAGACAGAAACCACAAAAAACCGAATCACGCATTTTACTCGACATAAAAGGTACCGTAACGAGGGAAAAAATCAAAACAAGGAAAACCACAACGCTTACCCAACATTTCCTCTTTAAGCTTTTCCCTCCTCTCTTCGACAATGGGCTCCAATCGCCTGGCAGATGATCTGGCTTGTGCGTTGGTTTTGTCCACTTCCAACGCTCTCTTATAATCTAGGATGGGTGGTGGAGGTAGGTAGTAAAAGAGTGCAAAGGAGAAAGACAAACATGACATACAAGCGCATCATTGCCTTCACTTCACATAACCCAGCTACCACGCTCCACATACCACACATCGCTCTCTCCCAGCGCCTCTTCCAGCTTCTCCAGCTTCTCCCACACCTGGACCTGTTGCATAATGGCTTTCACTTCACATAGCTCCGCTACAGAACCACGGCAATCCAGAGCCCTGAAAAACTGCCGCCATACACACCCAACTGCCATACTCCCTTTCTCCACACATGCATCCCTTTCCTTCCACAATAAATCACAAGGTTCGTTGGTTGGCTTCAAGCCGCACCCACTCACCTCCCAGCGCCTCTTCAAGCTTGTCCAGTTTCTCCCACGCCTGTGCACGCCGCATGATCACCTTCACACAGCCTAACTGGCTCACTCCCTCCCCTCCCATGCATGTGGAAACACATGCATCAGTCCCCTTCCAAAATAAAACAGGCGTACTTGGAGCATTTTCAAGAAAACCCATGAAGTCACATGCATCTGTCTCCTTCCGTAAAACTCACGTAAAACTCACGAATCCATGATCCTGGTTGGTTGGCTCCTAGCCCCCGACTCACCTCCCAGCGCCTCGTCTGGCTTCTCAAGCTTCTCCCACGCCTGTGCACGCCACAGGATCGCCTTCTCATAGCCCAGCATCCACACTCCCTCCATCCACACATGCACTTCTTTCCTCGCAGAAACTCAAAGGGTCTCAGTAAGAGCCCCACTCACCTCCCAGCGCCTCTTCAAGCTTGTCCAGCTTCTCCCATGCCTGTGCTCGTCGCATGACCGCTTTCACATAGTCCGGCTTCAGATCAATGGCTGCGGTGCTCTCTGTAACACACGCATCATAATCCTTCTGCAAAAACCAAGGGCGAAAGGGAGTGTGAGGAGCAGGAGGAAAAGGCCAGCTTCTGGTGATGGGTGTGACTTTTCAAGCCCCAATCAACTCCTCTCTCCAACTGCACGTGACTTATAGAAATTTCTCAAAGCCTTCTAAGTGGCCAAAATAACAGCTCTCTCGCTCTCTCACCAGCTGCAGGTGGCACACGGCTCTGTTGGCATGGTAAATCGCTCGTGACTCCTTCGCCTCTGCATGCTCTGCTCCAGGCGCTGCTGCCAGATTGCAAGACAAGACCCTGCAAGTGGGGAACTTCGAAAACTCACCAGCTGCAGGTGGCACACGGCTCTGTTGGCATGGTAAATCGCCCGTGACTCCTTCGCCTCTGCGTGCTCCGCCCCAGGCGCTGCTGCCAGCTTTCCTCGGGAGCCCCCACCCCACCAGCCCGAGATCCCACCAACTGGAAATTCCAAAAACTCACCAGCTGCAGGTGGCACATGGCTCTGTTGGCATGGTAAATCGCTCGTGACTCCTTCGCCTCTGCGAGCTCCGCCCCAGGCGCTGCTGCCAGCGCATTGCTGTAGCTCTCCAGGGCTGCGTTATAGTCACCCCGCTTGAACTCCTCGTTCCCCCTCGCTTTAATCACCTCTGCTTCCGCCAGAGCTTTCTGAACGGCCGGGATGCGCGATGAAAACGTTTGGAAGATACACCCAAGGAGAAAGGCGGGGCGGGGGGGAAGAGGGGAGGCGTAAAGGGGTGGGATGGGGAGCAGAGGGGAACAACAAGTTGTGAGTACAGAATACGGCGATTCCGCTAACCTTGCGGAACTTCTGTCGAGTCAACCTGAACTCGAAGCATGGAGAAGATGGAAGAAGAAGCGGCATTCTGAGAACCTCTTCCCGAATCACCCTGATCCGCTTCTCCTTCCCCCTTCAGCTTTTCCCCCTTTTCCCTTCACCTTTCTTCCCCCCTACCGCTCACCTTGCGCAGCTCCTCTTCTGTAAGCGCATCTTCCAACACCTCTTCCGCCCTCTCCCGGTTCACCTTTAGGGTCTTCCCCCTTCCACCTTCCCCCTTTCCCCTCCATTCCCCTTCCCCCCCACCTCACTTCCGCTCACCTTGCGCAACTCTTCTTCTGTAAGCGCATCCTCGAACACCTCTTCCGCCTCTTCACCCGCTGCCGCTTCTCCGCCAGACCCCACCGCCAAATCACTGAGCGCGTCTTTAAATCCACCCTGCTCCCCAGGAAGGTCCTCCCCTCCCCGTTCCGCCTCCCCTTCCCCCGCGGAGTCCTTTTCCCTCGCCTTCACTCCTTCCCGCTCTGCCCCCCCTCCCCCCGCGGACTCCCCTCTTCCTTCCTCCTCCTTCTCCCCCGCCTTCACGCCTCCCGCCCCCGACCCACTCCCAGCAGCGCCGTTTTGATTCGCCTCGAAACCCGCAGCCGAGGATCGCCGTCCATCGCCTCCTAAATCCGACGGTTCTCCGGCAACCTTGGCTCCGTCAGATCCACTTCCTGATCTCGATCCAACGGTTCCCGCATCCCCAGTTGAGATCCTGGCCGCCGACGCACTACTTTTATTTTGAGCGGCTGTACTTTGAAGGTTACTATTCTCGACACGTGTATCCTCGATTTCCTCAATTTCAACCATCCTGCCGCGAATCTAGAAACCTTGGAAAATCACGACAGGCCAAAGACCTGCAAATTATCTCACAGTTGCGCTCACTTGATCGCAAGAGAAACCTCGTTCCCGATTCCCCTCCTGTAGAATTTGCTCCAAGAGTGAGCATCAAGGGCTTGAAGTACACTGAATGGCTGACTCCCTAGAAAACAAGGATCCCAGAACCAACATACTCGTTACACGGTGACCTCTTTATACACCGTACACACCAGAATGTTCGAATTTCTTCAGACAAACCTCACGGCAATCGCGCGATCTCTGAGGCTGAAACCTATTCGTGATCGCAATGGTAACTATTTCTCGCGAGTTATTCCTGCACTATATGCAATATGTTCCGGGGAAATTATACGGGTAGTCACAATTAAGCCCGTTTTATCGCGTTTGATCACAGGGCTATCACAGTAGATTCCTATCGCGGGTGATCACAGTGCTATCACGGATGGTCACACCTCGCCCCTAAAAGCTATCACGTTTGGTCACTCGATGAAACGATAATAACCAATTTGAAACCACAAAAGAAGCTGTAGAGATTTTGGGGAATCCCAATATTGATTGCTTGTTACCTCGCGCATGGGAATGAAATAAAAAAAAACCCTATAAGATGGCATGCCCTTCGGGAGGCATCAACCCTAAACGCCACGCGACAAGGTGTTTAGGGTTGATGCATCCCGAATTAAATCTCATGCGAACGGGTTTTAGTTTACCCGTCATGTGTTTCGGAATAGAAATTACCCTTCGAGCTTTACCCGTCTAAAAGTGATATTCTTAGGAACATTATGCATCATTCGAACAGTTGACAGTCAAATAGTAACAAGAATTTGCAGATGTTTTTAACGAGTTACCGAGAGTTGTCGCGAAAATATTCGTTATACTACGGACAAAACGGCGCGCGCGAGAAAACTTTCCTTGAATCCCAGCAGTGACTTGAGTAGTTTCAACTTTCTATCGACCGTTTCAACGAGTGACCAAACGTGATACATTTTCGGGGTGAGGTGTGACCATCCGTGATAGCACTGTGATCACCCGCGATAGAAATCTACTGTACTGTGACTGTTTGTGATACCCTTGTGACCAAACGTGATAAACTGGATTTAATTGTGACATTCTAGATAATTTCCCTATTTTCCGTCCGCTCGAGCCATTCCCGCGATACAGAGCGGTTCGCTGCAACAACTCCAGAGATAAACTGCATTGCCAACTCTTGCAAATAAAAGACTGCTACTTCAAATATCTAGTATCAAAATTTGTACAAGAGGCTACAAGCATGCAGCCAGATTTTGTATCACAGGACAATTTTAGTCCCGCTGCCTCACAGGCGTCCCTACAGCTGTGGAGCATCCTAAAAAATAAAGAGTATGGATTGGTGTGGTGGTGGTCGATCATGTGAGGGACAGCCATGCCCCTCTATCTGATGGAACGCTTCACGTCCGTTTCCAGTACTGTAGAGACCATCCTCCCTCTTGAAGGACCACGCTAGGATACACCGGAATCGAAACGCTGCGCCACCACTCCTACCAACTCCCCATTCAAGGCGCCTAAAAAAATTGGACTTGCTACCATACTAGAGGTCGTTGGTGTCGTTTTCCCCCTCGATGAAATGCACAGGTACCACCGGGATATGGTGCCACCACTCCCACAGCCTCATCCTTCAAGGCGCCTCAAAAACTTGGTAGATTGTTGCAGCTAGTAAAAGTCTCTGGCATCATTCTCCTTCCAATGAACTGCAAGGGAACCATAGGGATATGGCGCCTGCCACCACTCCCGCAGCCTCCGCCTCGTTTGGTCTCTCGTGTGAACACGTCGCCTAGAACAAGCAGCGCCACCACTCGCACCGGGAGAACGACCAGCACTACGACCCTCACTGGGAGAAAAGCAAGGCGGATGGTTAGTAGAAATCGGCATCGTTCTCCCTCTCAATGAACCGCACTGGAACCACCGGGAGGTCGTGCAACCATGACTCTTACCAGGAGAACAGGCTAGTAGAAGTCAGCATCATTCTCCCTCTCAATAAACCGCACGGGAACCACCGGAATATGGTGCCACCACTCCCGCAACCTCCTTACAAGCCGTCGCGTTTGGTCTCTCCGGAACTCCATTTCTCGTGTGAAAACGTCGCCTAGCACCAGCAGCACCACGACCCGCACCGGGAGAACGGCGAGAAGGATGGCCAGGACTATGTGCACGGCGATTAGCTCGTCCGTGGCTGTTGGGAGCTCGGAGAGGGCAAGCGCTCGTGCTTTGAGGAGTGCGATGTTGAGTGCTTGAATGGCTGCTTCCACCTGTAGGGCACAGGGATAAGAGAGGAAGGAATGGAGTTAACGGGAGAACATGGAGGACTGGTACGTGGATGGCAATCGGCTCGTCTGTGGCTGTGGAGAGCTCGGAGAGGGCTAGCGCTCGTGCTTTGAGGAGTGCGACGTTGAGTGCTTGTATTGCTGCTTCCACCTGTTGGAGGGAGCCAGGTGGGCATCGTTTGGAATATTTGGATTGTGCATGGAAGGGCTATGAACATGACAACCAGCTCTCCACAGCAGAGCATGCACAGCAGTGCATGTCCTGTGGTTGTGAGGACTTTGGGAGCAGAACGGATGTCTCAACTAAACGAGAAGAGCCTCACCTGAAAACAACAGAGACGTAACCTGAAGCAACAGAATCCTCATCTGAGCAAGAGCAGCCTGCAGCACGACCAGCTGCTCTAGAAGAAAGTTTCACTCATCTAAGGAAGTTTCATGTGAGCAAAGGAAAGTTGACCCAAGTGACGCAAAGCTCACCTGAGCGAGAGCAGCCTGCAGCACGACCAGCTGCTCCACAGCAGAATTTTACCTGAGAAATTTTTACCTCAGGCATAATTTTGTTGCATGAAAAAGCTCACCTGAGCGAGAGCAGCCTGCAGCACGACCAGCTGCTCCACAGCGCTCTGATTGGGCGGCGTGATCACCACCACCTCGTTTCTCCGGTTCGGCGGGCGGCGTCTGTCGGACTGTTGCACGAAGCGGAGCCACATCATGATGACCGCGTTGGTCAGGAGGAGAAACGGGATGACGTACCCGAGCCAGTCCCTGAGGTTCGGATGATGACAGATGGAAGGGAGTGTGTGAGCTAAGGCAAAGGCAGACGACTCATACAAACAAGGTCCAAACAAGGTCCTGGACCAGTGGGTGATGCCCAAGGATTGCAATGCGGAAAAAATCAGAACGCCCACACGAAAGCTTACTTGTAGATGATGTAGAGTGCAAAGGCTAGAAAGACAATGGTCTTGATAGGCTCCTCCCATGAGGCTAACGACTGGAACCACTGCCCTAGCAGCATGGCTGGCACTAGTAGCTCCTGTGGTAGGGAGGGACGGTGGAAAGGAGAGGGAAAGAGGAACATAATGTTTGAAGCCATGAGGCTCACGACTTTTTGAGTCTCAAAAGCCATGAGGCTTACAGCTAAAACCAGTGGCCTAGCAGCATTACTGGTACCAGCAGCTCGTGTGGTGGGGAGGGAAGAGCGGAAAGGAAAGATAACGGAAAACATGGAAAAAAGAGTGGTGTTTAAGCACTCCCACGAGGCTCGGGACTGGAACCATTGGCCTAGCAGCATCACTGACACAAACGCCATACATGCATACAACTAATCTCATTCAGAGTACTACAATAAATGCTTCCTTTCACACACCACACCTTCATGAGAGCCACGTTCGTCCCAATGCCCTCCACCTTCACCTCCTCGACCGATCTCTTTGCCTTGGCCACTTTACTCGACTTGTCTCTCGAGTTCTTAACCGCCCGTTCAAGAGCCGTCATCTCCCCTACAAGCACATCCCCTACAGGCATAGACGGGCATGAACCCACTCCCAGCGCCCCTGCTCCTCCTCCGCCCATCAGCCCTGCTGTGCCGGGGAGGAATGCGGCTACTGCTGCTGCGGCTGCACTGCCTCCTTGCTGCCATCTGCTCCCTCCTGCTGCTGCTGCTCCTGCTCCTGCTGCTGCTCCTCCTGCTTCTCCTGCTGCTCCTGCTGTTCCGCCAGTACCTCCTGCTGCTGCTCCCCCACCCTCCTCCTCTCCTGCGCCCCCTCCACCTCTCCCTCCACCTCCCCCTCCTCCCCCGCCTCCGCCTCCTCCCCCTCCCCCCCCAAACCCGGCATTTCTCACAGCTGCAGCAGCCAACTCCCCTAGCTTCTCCAGCTGCTCCCGTTCCTTTTTTGGGCTGCCAGAGTCCGCCTTAAGCACTCCCGCCATAGCCCGCAAGATTTTATCCCCGCCCGGAAGCTCGTCTGCTGCAATGAAAGTTAGGAGGCTCTCAGGGGCGGTAGGGAGGGCTTTTTGTAAGCTCCACACGGCTTTAAGTCGCGCTATACCCCTCACGGCTTTGGCTATAGCCTGCCTGCGAGCCGGACCTTCTAGCTTGTAGGTCCGGACAAAGGAATGGACGGCTATGATTTCGCGGATGATGGACAGCCAATAGTCTCTCCGCATGTGTGCTGTTAGCTCTGGGAACTCTAGGACCACAGGCTCGGATCTGAGAAGGCGCCAGACCAACAGACAGAAGGGTGTCATGGGTGGGAGGGACGTGAAAGAGCAAAGGGGAAATGTTGGTGACGATCAGAGTAGACGTGTGCGGTTAGCTCTGCAAACTCCAGAACGACAGGCTCGGATCTGAAAAGGTGACAGACCAGCAGAGAGAAGGGTGCCATCGGTGGGATGGGTGGGAAGGTTGGGATGTGGAAGGGCAAAAGGGGGGCGGTGGTTAGTGAAGCTGCGAGTAAATGTGTGTTGGCAGCCCCAAGAACTCCAGAACCGTCTGGTGGATGTATGCTGTGAGATCAATCTTCTTTACTGCACACTCAGTCCTAACCACTGCCTAGGGCTCAGCATCTTGAGTTTCGAGGTTCAGAGGTTCAGGGATTGAGGGTTGACTTACATGGCATGGCTTTTGTACATGATGGCCTTGTCGAACAGCTTCGCCCCCCACGGGCCAGTGAGGTCCGGCTTGACTGTCTGATGGAGGTCTGCTGCCAAATCAAACTTCTTTGCTGCGTCGTACGAGACGACACCACTGGGCTCGAAGTATAGGGCGCAGTCCGTGAGGGTCAACCGACCTAATTGGAAGAGAAATTGCAGAAAGAAGTGGTAGGGTGGGGAGGAGTGAGATGGCGTGGCATCAGGTAAAACTTCTTTGCTGCGTTGTACGAGTCGGCAATGCAAGGCACTGACGCCTATGTGCTGCAGCACTGGCTGCGTCGTTGCCCATCCATCCCTACCATTGGCCTCCTTGCCCCTCACCATCCCAAGGCCCAACGAAACCCTGATGACCAACATCTAATACAGAGGTCGAATTGAGCTCCCACCTGGCCAGGCACTGACGCCTATGTGCTGCAGCACCGGCTGTGTCGCCTGTCCGTCCGTCTCTATCACTGCCTCCTCGCCCCTCACTATCCCTAGAGCCGATGCCAACGCTCCAGTGGTGGAGTTCTTTATTGTCTTCACAGTTCTGTTCGAAAAGGAAGGGGAAGGGGGAGGGGGAGACGACAAATACGATTTTAACCAGATAATGCTCATGTCTCTTGATCAGTTATTTGTCATCCCTCACTACTTGAAGACCTAGTATCATACGTTTCACAACAGAAACACTCGTGTTCCTCAAAATCAAGCAGTTTGCTCACTTTTCGAGTTTGCTCACTTTTCGAGCTCGCTGAGGTAGTTATTGTAGATGGCGAAGGGAAGGCGGCCGCCCTGGCACTCGTCGGTGAGCAGCTCAAAGAGCGCGTGCACCGTCACACTGTCCGCCACCAGCGGGATGGCTGGAGCTAGCCGGGCGAACGCGTCCATACACACACTGCTCTCCACGTCCATCTGAGAAGGAAAGGGGGGAGGAAGGGACAGGCAGACGGGGAGCGGTGTCTGTTTCTTAGTCTCCTCAAAAACTGGTTGGAGGCAGGAGGCCAAACGCGTCCATGCACACACTGCTCTCCACGTCCATCTGAGTAGGGGTGGAGATGGAGAGGAGTGAAATGTGAGGAGAGTGAGGGGGAAGTATGAAGGAACTTCGAGACGGCCGTGAATGTGAGCCATCAGTGGGATGGTGGGACCAGGCGGGCATCCGCGTCCATGCACACACGGTTCTCCACGACCATGCACAAACTGCTATCCATGTTCATGCAAACACCGCTATCCATGTTCATGCACACACCGCTCTCCATGTTCATGCACAAACCCTATCCATGTTCATGCACACACCGTTATCCATGTTCGTGCACAAATTGCTATCCATCACTTCCTACCTGTCCCGTGGGCTGATTCCATGACGGCCACCTGGCCATCGTGGCCACCTGGCCATCGTGGCCACCTGGCGAGTCTCGCCTCCCACGCGAGCATCATGTCGAACGTCCAGCGCCGGAAGTCTTTGTCCTTGAGGTGCTCCATCACCTGCGTCGCCACGGCCAGCGCGCGGAAATCCCCAAGGCCCCAGGAGATCCCAAGGCACCTCAAACCCCTACCTGTCCAGGCAGCTGATTGGCTGCGCCTGCAACCCCTCACGCGAGCATCACGATCCACCAAACACCAGCAGCTCTCACAGGCCCACCAGAGAAAAGAATTTCCAGAGGGAAAACGCTGGTCCTTACAACCCGAACCATACCCTACCTGTCCTGTGGGCTGATTCGAGGCGCCCGGCGCCTCCCACGCGAGCATCATGTCGAACGTCCACCGCCGGAAGTCTTTGTCCTTAAGGTGCTCCGTCACCTGCGTCGCCACGGCCAGCGCGCGGAAGCAGCAGTACTCGAGGAAGTTGCGCGCGTACCGCGCGGGCTCTCGCGCGCTCGCGGGCGCCTCCTCCTCGAAATTCGCTTTTAGCTCCTCCGGTTTGAGCATCAGGACTCTGGAACGGGAAATACGGAAGGTGGGATATAGCGCGGACGCTACCAGGTGAATTACGTGATGAAATAGTCTGAAGTGACGATGCTTACTAGGGTTAGATGGGAAGAAATTCGGATAAAGAGCAGCAGCGACGCGTGAACAGCTTACGACATGCAACGGGTTTCTACGAATCAATAGAAACGAGCTGCACGGTGCATACCTCGCGCATCGGCCAACAACCACGTTAGCCATCGACGAGAGCTCCTTAATCCACTTCCCGCCAGCGCGCTCCTGCGTACTTAAACTAGCGCTCAGCTGCCCTGCGCCGCCGGTCGCAGCAGCTCCATCTCTAGGACTGCGTATAATAGTCTCCCATCCCAGAAGCTCAGATTCACTCATGTAACCTGCCATGGACGAAAAAGCGTCCGAGGAATTTCGTGGAGGGGAGGACCCAGAACCGAAGAAACCCTGACCTCCACCCCCAGATGAACCTTGTCTGGGTCCGATTCCGGCCGCGCCGCTGATTCTGTCGATAACTTGCGATGCCTGCTGCTTGATGTTGGAAATGTCCTGAACTGCTTGACGAAACGCGCGGTGCGGTCGCCATGGCTCCTTTTCTGGCTTCTGAGGCGTCTCGTACGGTGAAGATGGTGACCTTAAATGTTCCGAACGTAACGGCTCGGCTTCTAAGCTCATCGCGGAGGACGATTTCACGAGGCGAGGTTCGGTCATGGAGCCTGACGAACGCGCCGAGCCTGACAACAAAGGTAAACAGATCCAATTCTTCGGTTCAGCTACTTCGTCCGAGGAAAGAGCTCCGGCACACAAGAGAAAATCGCCTGGTGGTACTACGTTGCTCGAGTTGCTACCAGGGAAGCGTAGCGTTGAAGCTTTAGACTCCTGTAATGTACGGCTGTTTTCTCTGCTAAACCACTTGAATCGAGCGCGAAGACGATCTGAAATCGAAACTACTCCATCCAGCACGGGAGCATCTGTCGGCTTGGCAGCGACGACCGCAGCAGCGCGGATCGAGGCTGGAGCAGCGTGGAGATGCACACGGTAAGATGAAGCACATGGAAAACTAAGGCTGACAGAAGCCAGAGTGACAGGTGCTGAAGGGTGTTTGTTACAGATGAAGGTTGCAGGGAGCTTGAGGGAGCCTAGTGTCTAGTTTTGCGGTGGTTGATTGCAAACCTAAATGGTTTCTGTGCGTTGATAGTCGGTTCAATACGGTGAGAGTGAAAACTGAACTGGGCTGGAGTGATGCTGTGTTCCCATCAGGCTTTTCTGATTGGCTTGGGCTCATTGTGACGCGACCCACTTCCGCCAGGCGGAGCCTTGGAGTTGCATTTTCGTTCGAAGTCCCAGAGGTGGCTTGGCTCGCCTTGGAGTTGTTGAAGTTCGCAGATTTCTCCACTGGAATTGCTTGGTGGGAAAAGATCATATTGGGGCCGAGCGGTGCCAGAAAGGTGTTCAAAGTAGGGCCGGTAAATCTCGACCGTAGGATTTCAACCCGGAGCTGACCAAACGACTCGGCGAACAAGCCGAACCATAAGTAAAAGAAAATTGTTAAAACGAGCCGAATTTTGTGTTCATTGTTTTTTTAGGGTTTTGACCGCCGTCTACTACAACGCGCGCGTCGCCTTCTTCTGGAATTAAAATTCGGGGTGTGAAATCGTGAGTACGTAACAACATAATATATTCTGGGTGATACATATCACCTACCCGATCGGAAATGCAGAAGAAAAAAAAAATTACCCATTCTGAAACGGATGCGACTCGGGAGGCATCAACCCTAAATATCAGGGAGGGCCCCTTATTTAGGGTTGATCCATCCCGAAATTACATCCAGGTTCCCTATGAGTTTTTGTTTTTTCTGGCTGCCCTAGAGTTCCCGGTAGAGTCGGCTCGCTAAACGATACGCGAGCGAAAATGCGAGCCGATACATGCCACTAGTAACATAATTATGTGCAATAAACAAAGACCCCCTGTTAATCCCTCGTCGCGCAGTGGTTTGGTAAGTTTCGGGCCTCTCGGCCCCTGGTCGATCACCCCTCTGGCACTGTTCGGCCCTTGTATGATCTTTTCCCTTGCTTGGTGCTCGTTTGAGCTGAAGGGGTGGGCCTAGAGAGCCAACGGAAATCACGCACCTGATTGCCGTGCCCTGGTGGTTTTTGGGTCTGCCGTTTTGAAAACCTTTGGGTTTGGTTTGGACGGTCTGTGTTTGGCCGTCGAACGCATTCGCCTTTTATCTGCTCTCCCAGCCAGCCTCAGTTCGCATTGTAAGGTTCGGAACGGACGTGCCAAAGGTAAGGCTTGTTGATCAAGCCAGAGCGGATTACCGAACTTCAATGTCGGTGTCGTTAGACGACGCGAGAGACCGAGTTTTGAGTCGCGCAGCGTTGATTCGCGAGCATCTCGTCGTAAGAATCTGGCAGATCTTTCGCGAAACCCCATGGGCGACACATAATTCCGAGTTCCAGAATGCATGGTGCTTGGTGCTTGCATGGCGCTTCGTCACGTCACACAGTGCGGGGCTCTAGTCAGCCATCACGCTGACGTGGCAAGCAGAAGAATGCGCCGGGGAATTGCTGGAGCCAGACCTGCATGTCGTTGATTGCGGTAACCCACGCTGGTTCCAGGTTCAATTTGCCTGACAAATTGGAAGTTAACTCGTTATAAAAAGGTTCGTCATGAATGGAATCCAGAATTTTAAACTCTGTTATTGCACTAAATTTCCTGTCACAGTGTAGTCCGATTCCGCTTCTACCAATTCGCCAAAGGTTGCATTGTCTTCAGGTCAGGAGGACATCTCTAAATCCTTACCAACCGTTTTGTTGCCTTGAAGCACCGTTCTGCAGCGCAAGCCGCATTGAAGAAGCTGTCAATAACACACACCTCAGCAGCGGGCCAAGCAGATTCACATTTTCCATTTCAAGAACCGTGACCAGGACGCCTCTTGTTCCTGACACCACGTAGCTACCATAACTACTTACTGCTCTTCACGCGAAAAGAGATTTTAATTGTCTTCGTATTCCGGCTCAAGGTTTACATTTGAAATACCCGTAGTCGAACAAGCAGTCGGGTTTTGCGAATTTACAATATATCCTCGTACACCCATGGGACCGTTGGCGTCAGAGGAGCGATCGCTCGATGTAGACGCGTTTGTTGCGGCTTCAGCCGACCTGGTCAGCACTCCGAGTAAGCCAGCATCATGCACGCACCTATTTGGTTCTTGAAACGCCTTCGTTGCGGCTTCAGCAGACCTGGTTAGCACCCTAAGTAAGCCACAATCGTCCACGCACCTGCACCTACGGCATGTTTTCTCGAAAGGTTTTTTTTTTTGGAAGAGCTTTTGCGAGCTTGATTCTTTCGATACCTTTTTCTGAACTTTCACCTTGTATTTGCGGATGGTTTGGTTAGCTTTCTTCATCATAGACGTGTATGAACTTATGGCGAGCGGTATGAACCGATAGTGAGGCGTATGAACTCATGGAGAGTTTCATGAACTCATGGTGAGTCGCATGAACTCGTGGTGAGTCGCATGAACTCGTGGTGAGTCGCACGAACTCATGGTGAGTCGCATGAACTCATGGTGAGTCGCATGAACTCATGGTGAGTCGCATGAACTCGTGGCGAGTCGCATGAATTCATGGTGAGTCGCATGAACTTGTGGTGAGTCGCATGAACTTATGGTGAGTCGCATGAACTCGTGGTGAGTCGCATGAACTCGTGGTGAGTCGCATGAACTAATGGTGAGTCGCATGAATTCATGGTGAGCCTTATGACCTCATGGTGCCTATTATGAGCCGTGTGAACCCCAGCATAGAGTGATTATACGTGAAAACTGCTCCCTACGTCTGTTTAAACGAGATTGAGACGTCGCAGAAGTCTCCCTGTTACGTCAAGATAGCTTGTTCTGACGTCCATCTCGTGTTTTTATCTTGTTTTTTTCTTTCTTCCGTTACCCCCGTGTTTCCTTTAACCCCCGTGTTTTTCAGCCTCGGATGATGGGTCGGTGACTGCCTTCTTGAGCAGCTTCCCCCTGCCGCTCATTCTCAGGTACACTGCACATTCATGTGCATTGTGCAGCGTTCTGTGTATTCTGCAATCCGTCCTCTACCGTTCACTGTACACTTGCAGATCGCCATATTCCGTCCACTGCAAAGCACACTGGTTGCACTGCACACCTGTGCTCATGTGACTCCTAACAGCTCTTCAAGTACACTACACTACACCACACTTCACACCTGTACTTCACAAAGTTAATATTTATAACTACTTGATCTGTGATGTATCCTATCGTGCAGCGCAAAAGTTTCAGATTTCCAGGTACTGTATGTTTGGTCACGGCCGTCATAGAAATCATATCCTGTTTTTGCCGCTTCTCTCAACCTTTTTCAGGGCATTAGACTCTGGGTCACCATCACAGACACGTGGCATGGAGGGACTGGAGGAGGAGGGGGAGGAGGGCGAGACAAAGACGGGGGTGTCAGAGGCAGCAATGCAGCTGCAGCAGGCAGCCGTGCAGGCTCTCTTTAGGGTTTTCAAGTCCAATGTTGTTCTTCCCGTCCTTCCAGCCCTTCTGGTGGGTAAGAAGGTTCATTCATGTCATGTCCATGTCAATGTGCATGCATCATAGACCGGAATTTATGTCTCTATTTCGTGTATTCTCCCGCTGTACTTCCATGGGGGGCATGTGATAAAAAGCTCCTTTCTTCTATTCAAATCCATACAGCTTGGGCTCTTCAAGCCATGCTAATGTGGGCCGAACCATGTGCGTTTCCTGTGCCTCTGCTGCCATGCGTGTGCATGTGCAGCCATATGCGGAGAAAGGGATCCTCTCACCCTCTTTAAACATCTCCCTTATAAGACACTGAAAAATCGTTTCCTGTGCCTCTGCTGCCGTGCGTGTGCATGTGCATGTGCAGCCATATGCGGAGAAAGGGATCCTCTCACCCTCTTTAAACATCTCCCTTATAAGACACTGAAAAGTCGTTTTCTGTGCCTCTGCTGCCGTGCGTGTGCATATGCAGCCATATGCGGAGAAAGGGATGCTCTCGCCCTCCCCAGACATGCGCCGCCTCTGCTGCTTTGCGGTGAGCTCAACGCAAATCCACGCGCTTTACCATTTACTGTATTTCTCTATTGTTTGCTTGCTTCATTGTTTTGTTGTTTGGGTATTAACCCAGTTGGAACGCATCCACCCACTGGTGACTTGAACACTCTGGAGTTTTTTTCCTGTTTCCGTTTCCTTCTTCCTGTCCTCTTATCCAACTAGCTCCAGCGCAGAGGCAGGGGAAGGCCATAAGTTAAATCTAATGCACCTTGAGCTTCCTTTCTCTCATCCTGTCAGCTTCAGCGCATGGCAGAGAGAGAGAAGGGGGAGAGGACGAGATGCAGGAGGTAGGGGATCAGGAGGAGGTGAAAAACCTGAACAAACACGCCATCATGCTTCTCGTACCCTGTCCCTTCCTCTCTACCCTTTCTCTCATTCCCGCAGCTTCAGCGCATGGCAGAAGGGGGAGAGGAGGAGATGCAGGAGCTAGGGAGTCAGGGGGAGGTGGCAAGGCGAGTGGTGGGGGAGGGTTTAGTGCGGTGCTTGGGCGACGAGCACCTGCCTGTGGCTGCTGCTGCCACTGACGCGCTTGCTGCCTTCTGCCGATCGGCCTTGGGAGTGGTACGTTGGATTCTGGGCATGTGAGTTTGTGGTTTAGAAGCGTGTGACATGGTTTGGTGCGTTGCAATGCGGTGCTTGGGCGACGAGCACCTGCCAGTGGCTGCTGCTGCCACTGACGCCCTCGCTGCCTTCTGCTGATCACCCTTCTGCTATGATTGCCATGTATGGGGTGTGTGACGATTGGGCGGGGTGTGTGGAGCCTGTGTGTTGTGTGAGCTTGTGTGAAAGTGCACATTTGAATCTGTCCAAATTTCGGATAGGTTAACACATTCCCCTCAATTTCACACAATCTTTAAATTCCTCACTCTTCACAATTCCTCTGTCTCGCGATGCTCCCATCCTGCAATTCCTTGCAGAGCCCCATTTTCAGCAGTGATCACCTGTACAAGCTCACACGCTCGTCGCACTCACAGGTATATCCGGGGGCTTCCATCTTTGGTTGTGCTGCCTTAGTTTCTTGAGCAGAACCTTATTACTAACCAAATTGTCGACTTGTTTTGTTCCTTCTTTGTCCACCAGTTTCTCTCTGACCTTTCTGGCCACTATCGTTGCCTTTCATTGTCCCTTCGATTAAGTTCTTCTCTTTTTCAAAGGGACAACTGCTCTTGTCCATCACTCACTTGCACACTGTTCTTATTCGCAGGTGCTTTTACCAATCCCCCCTGTTTCTATCCTTGCTCACATTGGCTTCTCCTCGCCAGGTGCAGCAACGAGTGGTGGAAGCAGCACTACGTCTGGCCAACCAATCGCAGCACGCCATGTCAGCAGTCGAAAAGCTGGATCTGCTGGAGCCATTGGTTGCAGAGCTGCAAGGGGTGGCAGGGATGGGAGTCAGTGGAACGGAAGGGGGAGGTGGTACTGGGGCAGGTGCAAGTGAGGAGGGGGGAGATGCTCTGGCGGCTCTTGCAGCATGTGAACTCGTCTCAGAGGTACAGTTTCCACCTCTGGGCATCGTTCCAGATTTTTTCTGGAAATAAGCTTTCCTGCTTATTTCTTTGTCGTCTGTGCAAACCTGATATTTCTTTGTCGTCTGTGCAAACCTGATATTTCTTTGTCGTCTGTGCAAACCTGATTGCAATCTGCTTCCTTCCCCCACTCCACACGTGCCTGCCTGCCAGTTCACGAGCAGGCGTGAAAAGCTGCTTGACCCTCACACGCAGACAGCATCTAGACCAATCACTGGGCGAGCCCTCCTTCTCATCCCCCTTACGTTGCATTCTGCTGCGTTCCTTATGTGCCTGCCAGTTCACGAGCAGCAGGGTGGGTGTGGAGCTGCTAGAGCCTCGCATCGACGAGATTCACGAGGCACTCGTTCAGATCTGCACCAAGGCATCCACGCCAGCACTGGCAACAACAGAAGGAGAAGCACCATCATCATCAGCAGCAGCATCAGCAGCAGCAGCACGACCAGCAGAATCATCGTTGCATTTGGGCCTGGATCTGCTCCTGCCGGCTGCTCTCAAGTGTGCCGCGCGCCTCACCTCGCCTGCCACACCAGGAGTCATGGCTCCCCTCACCTTAATCCGTACGTGCCTCCTCTGAACCTTGACTCGTATGCAATGTTCCCACACCTTGATCTGCACGCCCCTTGTACTCTCATCTCATTTATATGCCCACCTCTCTTTCCCTGTCGGCATTTCCCTGTTCGTTGCTCTCTCCCTCCCTCCCCTGTGCCTCAGAGGCGGAAGAGGGGGCAGTGCTGTTCGATAGCATGTGTGGGGGGAATAGGGACGCAGTGAGGACCTGACGTGTGGGTCAACTGCACTCAACTTCTTAAACCCGCTCTTGTTGGTTCCTCCTCCTCCCCTGTGCCTCAGAGGCGGAAGAGGGGGCAGTGCTGTTCGATAGCATGTGTGTGGGGCATGGCTATCGAACAGCCATGCCAGCTCTTCCGCTGGGGGCGCAGTGAGATGCGGGCTTTGAAGTTGGATTAACAGCCTTCCTTGCATCTCTTGCCCTTTCCCTCCCCTGTGCTTCAGAGGCGGACGAGGTGGCAGCACTCTTTAATAGCCTATGTGAGGCATGGGGGCGCAGTGAGGATCTGTTTTGTGGGTCAACTGCACTCAGCACACACCCCTCTCTTGTTGGTTCACTCCACTCCCCTTTCCTCCCTTTCCCTCCCCTGTGCTTCAGAGGCGGACGAGGTGGCAGCACTCTTTAATAGCCTATGTGAGGCATGGGGGCGCAGTGAGGATCTGTTTTGTGGGTCAACTGCACTCAGCTCATACCCCTCTCTTGTTGGTTCACTCCACTTCCCTTTCCTCCCTTTCCCTGTGCTGTGCTTCAGAGGCCGACGAGGTGGCAGCACTCTTCAATAGCCTATGTGAGGCATGGGGGCCCAGTGAGGACCTGTAAAGGGGTACCTCGTGATGCTGCGTCCTCAGACCTTTTACCCTCTCTTTTTCTCTTACATCCCCCGTCCTGTGCTTCAGAGGCGGACGAGGTGGCAGCACTCTTTAATAGCCTATGTGAGGCATGGGGGCGCAGTGAGCAGCACGTGCCGGCTGAGACAGTTGTAGGGTTCTTCGATGCCCTCGCCACCTATGCACGCTGTGAGTGCATGAATGCGCCCGCTGTGCCGTCTGTGCCTGCTGTACTGTCTGTGAGGCATGTGTGAGGCATGGGGGCGCAGTGAGCAGCACGTACCAGCTGAGACAGTTGAAGTGTTCTTCGATGCCCTCGCCACCTATGCACGCTGTGAGTTGCTGCTTATGATTTGAAGTTGCCTACTTTGAAGCCTCCCTCTTACCTTTTCTCCTGCCTGTCTCTCCTCCCACATCCAACACCTTTTTCCTTCCTCCCCCTCCCTGACACATTGTCTCGCTGCCAGCCACACACAGCACTTGTCTGCTTCTCAACCCCCTCCCACCTTCCTCTCTCCTCTCATCCTTGTCCCTTCCAACAACTTTCTCCTTCCAGCCACACATGGCACTCGTCTGCTGCTCAACCCCCGTCGCCACATCATCAGTTTCGTTCTCAAGCACGCGTTCGGCGGCTGCGGTCCCCACACTTCCCTGCACACTGTGAGTGTTCCTAAGCCTACCTGCTTGTGTCATCAGTTTCGTTCTCAAGCATGCGTTCAGGGGCTGCGGTCCTCACACCTCCCTGCACACAGTGAGTGCTTCGTGAATGTTTCCAGGGCAGAGGGTGGCAGAAGCACATGGTGGCAGGGGCTCATTGTGGCAGGGGCGCATGGTGGGTGCCAGGGTAGGTGGTGCTGCCAGGTGCATGCTTGCCACCCGTTTCCTGAGCATTATTTAAAATCGCTCACATGATTCAAATGTCCCCACTTCCCTCCTCGTTCCCCCACCCTGTATCTGCAGTCGTCTCGACATGCGCTTTCTTTTCTTCCGTCTTTGGAGCAGACAGAGTGGAGGAGAGCGAACCAGTGCAGATGGTGCCAGTGCATGCCACCCATTCTTCAACCCCCCCCCCCTCCTCCTCCCACTTTGCTTCACTCCCCTTCGTCTCTGCAGGCCTCTCTACATGCTCTCGCCTCTATATTCGGAGCAGACAGAGTGGAGGGGGGCGAGCCGGTGCAGATGGTGCCAGTGCACGGCACCCACTCTTTACCCCCCTCCTTTCCTCCCACTCTGCGCCACTCCCCTTCCAACACGCAGGCCTCTCTACATGCGCTAGCTTCCGTTTTCGGAGCAGACAGAGTGGAAGGGAGCGAGCCCGTGCAGATGGTGCCAGTGCATGCCACCCACTCGGGAATCAGCGGGGTGGATGAGGGGGGAGGGGGAGGAGCCGGTGGGGGAGGTGAAGGGATGGATTTAGAGGTGGGGGACGATGGGGAGACGAAGCTCAAGGAAGAGACGTTTGCTGCTGCGGCCAAAGCACCAGGAGGACCCACCCTGGCGGTGAGTGAGTAGCCTCTGTTTTTGACGGCCCTAAAAAATCATTCTCCACCTGCGGGATTGTAGTCGTCACTCGTTGTTTGGTGAAATTATGAGTATGGTCTCAAACCAGTTATTGGCGGGTTAATGGCTAAAGTAACCCTTAGTTGACACCGGGGCATCAAATGTATCCTCTGCCTGTTCTAATGAACATAACCCATGTGTTATGGTTTTTGTTGTTGGGTTCCTCTGTGGCATGGCATGGCATGGCATGGCATGTCATGGCATCGTATGGCATGTTGTGGGTGTGTGGCATGGTGCTGCATGGCACATGGGATTGTGCCTTGCACCTGGCAGGGCGTGTTCGTCTCTCTGCTCAAGCGCTCTGAGGAGATCCGCGTCGCTGTGAGTCTCACAGTCACACTCACACTTGCCGACTCATTCAGTTCACATTTTTTGGTCGAGTCAAAGTATCTGGCAGGGCGTGTTCGAGTCTCTGCTCAAGCGCTCCGAGGAGATATGCTGTGAGTCTCTCAGTCACACTTACTTGCCGGCGCACTCGTGCAATTTCCGTTCTGAGTCGAGTCAAAGTGTCTGGCAGGGCGTGTTTGTCTCTCTGCTCATGCGCTCCGAGGAGATTCGCGTTGCTGGCAGCAGTGGTGGAGAGGGATTGGACGGCAGTGGAGCTGTGTGGAGGACTGGGCTTGTGAAGAACCCTGAGGCTGTCTCAAACACCTTTCTCAAACACCCTGGGCTTGTGTCTCGTTCTTCGTCTCTGCTCCGTGAATCTCTGTTGCTATCTTTGCAGGTTTACCGTCTGCTGGCAGCAGTGGTGGAGAGGGAGTGGGCAGCCGTGGAGCTGTGTGGGGATTGGGGCCTGGTACAGATGGTCGCAGATGCACAGGCAGAGAGGCACAAAGCAGGTGAGCGCTGGGAATGCTTGTCTGGTGCAGATGGTGACAGGCTTACACGCAAAGAGGCACGAGACTGATGAGGTTGTGAACCCGGAAAGTGGGCAACAGAGGGGGTGCTTATGCTCAGGCAAGTGGGCGGCAGTGGAGCTGTGTGGGGACTGGGGCCTGGTGCAGATGGTGACAGACGCTCAGGCGGAGAGGCACAAAGCAGGTGAGGGGCACGATAGGTGACGGGGCATGCATTGTTGCACGTTGGGGGCGGCATTGGGGGAGCATTGAGGGGGCACTGGAGGCGTTGAGGGGGCATTGAGGGGGCACTGGAGGCGTTGAGGGGGCATTGAGGGGGCACTGGAGGCGTTGAGGGGGCATTGAGGGGGCACTGGAGGCGTTGAGGGGGCATTGAGGGGCCACTGGAGGCGTTGAGGGGGCATTGAGGGGCCACTGGAGGCGTTGAGGGGGCATTGAGGGGGCACTGGAGGCGTTGAGGGGGCATTGAGGGGGCACTGGAGGCGTTGAGGGGGCATTGAGGGGCCACTGGAGGCGTTGAGGGGGCATTGACGGATCCACACGCAACGCCCTTCGTGATTCCAAGTTACCCTACCCACCCTGCTTCACCCTCCCCTGCCACGTGGCAGCCATGGATTGGAGGCATTCGTGCTGTGTGGCCATGTCAACAGCAGCAGAGGCACAACACGCATCCATCTCCTTCAACTGCACTGCGCAGGTCAGCCACTGCCACCTGTCAGCCACTGCCACCTGTCAGCCACTGCCACCTGTCAGCCACTGCCACCTGTCAGCCACTGCCACCTGTCAGCCACTGCCACCTGTCAGCCAGTCGGTCTGCTCCCCTGAGTCACTCCCTCTAGTACCTTGGTTTTTGCACAAAGAACCAAGGGTAGTGACTGGAGGTAGTCACTCCCTCTAGTACCTTGGTTTTGCACAAAGAACCAAGGGTAGTGACTGGAGGTAGTCACTCCCTCTAGTACCTTGGTTTTGCACAAAGAACCAAGGGTAGTGACTGGAGGTAGTCACTCCCTCTAGTACCTTGGTTTTGCACAAAGAACCAAGGGTAGTGACTGGAGGTAGTCACTCCCTCTAGTACCTTGGTTTTGCACAAAGAACCAAGGGTAGTGACTGGAGGTAGTCACTCCCTCTAGTACCTTGGTTTTGCACAAAGAACCAAGGGTAGTGACTGGAGGTAGTCACTCCCTCTAGTACCTTGGTTTTGCACAAAGAACCAAGGGTAGTGACTGGAGGTAGTCACTCCCTCTAGTACCTTGGTTTTGCACAAAGAACCAAGGGTAGTGACTGGAGGTAGTCACTCCCTCTAGTACCTTGGTTTTGCACAAAGAACCAAGGGTAGTGACTGGAGGTAGTCACTCCCTCTAGTACCTTGGTTTTGCACAAAGAACCAAGGGTAGTGACTGGAGGTAGTCACTCCCTCTGGTCACCATTCCCTGTACTCTCTTGTCGTCCCTCCCATCCCGGCCTCCCTCCTTGCATCACACCAGCTGGCCGAGGCGGTCCGCAGGGGACCCTACCTGACTCCACTTCCTCAACTTTTTCCATCCAACGACTACCACTTTTGCCCCCCGTCCCCTTCCCTACCTCCCCCTCCCTCCTTGCGTCACACCAGCTTGCCGAGGCGGTGCACAGGGGACCCTACCTGATGCCACTTCCTCAACTTTTTCCATCCAACGACGACCACTTTTGCCCCCCTTCCCCCTCCCTACCTCCCCCTCCCTCCTTGCGTCACACCAGCTGGCCGAGGCGGTGCACAGGGGACCCTACCTGATGCCACTTTCCTAGTCTCCCTTGTCCTCTGCCAACCACCAACACCAACACCCTTTTGCCTCCCCCCTCTTTCCCCCCCTTCTCTCCCTCCTTGCATCACACCAGCTGGCTGAGGCGGTCCGCAGGGGACCCTACCTGAGGCCACGTGAAGTTGAGCCGCGGCCCATTGTTGTTACTGATGAGAGGCCGCCTACCGGGTTTTGACCACACCAGTGCGAGGTTTGTGGAGCTTGATTGGTGGAGAGTGGTGTTAGACATGTGTGTAATGTTGATGGGCGATGCTTGAAGTTGTGGGAGGTTGAGCCGAGGCCCATAGTTGTAATTGATGGGAGGCCCCAAACCGTTGTTGACAACACCGTTGAGAGGTTTCAGGAGCTTGGTTTGTGGGATTGTGTCGGAAATGTGGGAAATGGTTGGATATAGTAAGTATGAATGGGCTCTACAGTCAGCTGGCAAGGAGTTGCATGCGCTTGCTAGTTTACTCTGTGATTTCTTTTCCATATAATTTGGGTAGGGAATTTTGGCCCTGCTACAGGTCTTGCATATTTGTACATAGTGTTTTGGTTTGAGGGAAAATGCATGTTTAGTCAACCGGGCACATGTACGTAGGCACACAATGTGCGAATATTAAGAGCCAGAGGAGTAAGCAGTCATGACATGAAGAGATTATTCTAGATGACGAATGAGAGGCTACGATTATAGGTGTGGGCCTAGTATGTCTCAAACATTTGCTATGGAACCAGGGAAGGAATACGATGTTAGTTATCAGGTATCCAGCTAGATTGGTTGAAATATTTGCCATGCATGAAAGAATGAGGATTATATGAAGGTGTGAGGTTTTTGGTTTAGTTAATGTGCTAGGACCTATTTGAGGAGAAGCTAGCCAGCTTATGCTATGCTAGTGTAAGGAAAATTCCTTTTCCTTACTTCGCGTCCCCGCTCAGCGCGTGCACCACTGTAGCACCACAGTCAGCACCGTTACCACTCGCAACCCTCGCATCGACAAATCCTCCCGCCGCCTTCGCACGTCGCACCCCGACCTCACGGCTCGGCGGGTAACTCGCGCTCCGGGCCTCCGCTTCGACATTTTCCCCAACCTCAGTCCCAGGCCCGTCGCGCGACAACCACAGTCCATTACCGTTACCACTGTAGTTTCGCTATATATTCTTCGCTCATGCCTTCGCTCATTGTACTCTTGCTTCGATAGTGCAATTCTCGCTCGCTCACTCAATTGCACTCGTAACACTTGGTATTCAGAGCCTACGATCTCTTCTCGGACCGCACCCACACCTTCGTTTCCCCACTATCTCAAATTTTTGGGGGGGGTAGACGTCTCTCAGCGACACAGCACCGCCGCTCGTAGTGCTCTCTCGTAAGCACGCACGGCCACGACAGAGGCTCTCGCTGAGCTCGCCCGACACCCCCGCCATGGCCGAATTCACGCTCGCGACGTTGACGCAGGAGCAGCTCGACCGTCTCGTGCGTCAACTCGAGGATTCGGCACTCGAAATCGCGACACTCACGGCGGAACGTGACTCCGCCCGCCAGCAATCAACGGTGAATGCACCAGCTCCATCACAAGCACCCGCAAATGCACCTGCACAATCAGAAGAACCGATCGTCATCTCATCAGGCACACCGACGCAAAACGACAGCGTGGGACAGCGCTCAGGCGCAGCCAGTGATGGCGCCGCTCAATCGATGCCTGGCATGGAGAGAAATCGGGCCGCGCCAAGCCCGCGTGGGCCTCGCGAAGCTCGTCGGCACATGGAGTTTGCAGCAACAAGTGGCAACTACGACATCATGGCACCAATGCCACTCAAGCCGCAGCGCCCGCCCTGTTTCGATCCAAGCCAACGTGGAGGTCCGACGGTTCAGTCGTGGGTTTTCAGGATGAACGTCTTCTTCGACGCGAATTACGTCGAGTCGGACGCAGCAAAGATTCGCTACGCTGTTTCGCTGCTGAGGGGCCCCGCCATGGACTGGTGGCGAGTCATCGTGACGTCGCCACGCGCCTACGAGCCACCGTCGCAAGAGGAAGGGCCCACGGGTCCAGCCGTCACCTGGAGTTCATTCTGCGAAACAGCCCAATACAGCACGTGGGATGCGTGGTGCGCAGGGCTTCGGGCGCGCTTCGAGCCGATAGCGGCTTCTATTTCAGCGCGTCAGAAACTGCGTACTTGGCGGCAGCTCGGGTCAGTTCAAGACTACACGAGTGGTTTTCTCGCATTATGCGAGCAAGTCGGCTACATGCACGAAGCGGAGCGGGTGGACCGTTACGTCGGAGGGCTGAAGCCGGACATCTTGCACGAGATCATGCTACGCAGGCTCTCGAACTTCAACGAGATTCTCGCGCTCGCCGAGAAAATCGACATTTTGCGCCGTCCGAGACCGGGGTCCTACTACGGACATCGTCCTCGGGGACTGATCGAGCACGCCACCGTACACGCCGTTGCGACGAATGCAGCTGCCGAACCGTTTAAGGGGCGCTGCTTTGCTTGCAATAGGCCGGGCCATCGCAAGAGTGAATGCCCAGAGGAGCTGAGGCGCCGCGGAGCAGAGCAGGGGAGGGAGTCTCCAAGGCAGGGAAACGCCAGCAGACAGTAGGAATCGGGTCAACTACTGACGAGACTGCCTGCTCGCCCAACCACACCGACCCTCACCGAGTCACAGTACCGATTCATGCTATCGATCGGGCTCGGACGAATAAGGAGGGTACAGCGACGGATTGCCCAGTACTGATCCACGGGAGAATACAGGAAGCAGCAGTGAAGATTTTTATCGACGGAGGAGCAAGTCACAGTTTAGTTAATACCGCAACCGCACGAAAACTGCAACTGACACTTAGCCGTTGTTTACTGGAGATAGACGCACGCTTAGTTGACGGCACGCCACTGGCCATACGGGAGAGGGTGGAAAGAGTCAAAGTCCGCTGCGGGGGAAATTTCGGATTTACACAGGAAATGCTCGCGACGACACTGGATGGACACGACATTTTACTGGGACGTGATTGGCTGCGACGGTATAACCCGCGAATCGACTGGACGACGGGTAGCTGCACTGTGCGAAGTAGCGGTAACTGGGTTGAGCTACCTTGCTGGCAGTCGCCTGAGTCTTCAACGGTACACGTCAACGCCGTCACCATGAAACGGGCTGTCGCTGCTGGAGCTGACGTGTATGCAGTAGACATTTCAGTAGTAGAAGGAGCAGAACAGCCGAGTGATTTCACGAAACTGCTGGCAGCAGTACCGCCCGAACTACAGGAACTGTTGAAACGATACCCCGGGATTTTTCCCGACGACTTACCGGAAGGACTGCCACCTCAGCGAGCACATGACCACCGAATAGAATTAGAACCGGGGGCGCAGCCAACTGTACAGCGCCAGTTCAGACTGACACAGCCCGAGCTCGACGAACTGAGGAAGCAGTTAGATTACTTATTAGAGAAGAAATTCATCCGACCGAGCTCGTCACCGTTCGCCGCACCAATACTGTTCACGCCAAAGAAAGACGGAGGGTTTCGCATGTGCATCGATCACCGAGCGCTCAACAGGGTAACAGTCAAGTCACGGTACCCCATTCCCCGCGCCGACGAACTGATCGACCAACTGCGAACAACACGGTTTTTTTCGAAAATAGACTTACGGGGCGGTTACCATCAGATTCGGGTCGAACCATCGGACTGCGCCAAAACCGCATTCCGGACTAGGTACGGGTCATTCGAGTACACCGTGATGCCTTTCGGGCTGACCAACGCACCAGCGACATTTCAGATGACCATGAACGAAGCATTTAGGCCACTTTTAGATAAATGCGTGATAGTTTACCTCGACGACATCCTCGTCTACAGTCGCGACAAGCAGCAGCACTTAGCAGACCTGGAAGCAGTGTTTAAGATTTTAGACGAGCATCGGCTACTGACAAAGGGTTCCAAGTGCGAGTTTTTTCAGGACCGGCTGGAGTTTTTGGGGCACGTTATTTCGGAGGCTGGGGTCGAAATTGACCCAAAGAAGTTAGACACGGTGAAAGCCTGGCACCCCCCGACAAATATCACGGAACTACAGAGCTTTTTGGGGTTCGTAAACTACGTGCGTCGGTTCGTCCCCGACATGGCACGGTTAACTGCGCCGCTGACGGACTTGTTACGGAAGGGGGTCGCTTTTACGTGGGGGGAGAAAGAGCATGCTGCCTTCTCTGCCCTGAAAAATGTTCTCTGTTCACCGCCCGTCCTGCGCATCGCCGACCCACACCGCCCATTCGAAATAGTTACCGACGCAAGCGACATCGCCATCGGAGCCATACTGCTACAGGACTTTGGCAACGGCCTACAGCCTATCGCATACGAGTCACGAAAACTGTGTCAAACATTATATATGTTTCTGTTGTGTAGGCTACAGTGGGTTAGCCTTTAGGGGGTACAACACTCTAGGGTTTCATACTTGTATCTCCAATCTTCCTAGTACATTC
Source organism: Closterium sp. Naga37s-1 (assembly GCA_947471745.1). NCBI lineage: Eukaryota > Viridiplantae > Streptophyta > Zygnematophyceae > Desmidiales > Closteriaceae > Closterium > Closterium sp. Naga37s-1. The sequence goes on from CANJKZ010000107.1 coordinate 990,766, forward strand.
ACTTCTCTCATTCTGACATGGTATCACGAGCCTAGGTTAGGAACCTAGGACCACTTACCTAAGGGCCCACCGTTCCGCTAGAAGCGCCCTCGAGCGCCCTATCGACTTAGCGCCCTCGAGCGCCTCTCTCCTAGTGCGCCCTCGTGCGCCTCTCCTTCTCCTGCTGCCCGTGCGCAGCTCGCTAGTGCTGTGCGCGGCCTTTTTTTTTTAGCGCGCGTAGCCCGCTAGCAGCCCGCGCGCGGCCTTTTCTGCGCGCGCGCCGACCGTTAGCCGCCCGCACGACCAGCGCCGCCCACGAGCAGCCCGCTAGCCGCCCGTCGACTGGCCCTCCTGGCCGTCCAGAGCGTCGCAGCCCCGCCCGTAGGCCGCCGCGTCGCCCTCGTAGGCCGCCGCCCGCGCGCGACTGCAGCCCACGCACAGCCGCGGACCGCCCGCTACAGCCGCCCACGCGCAGGCCCACCGTCGCGCCGTGCCGCGTAGCCTAGTCCGAGCCGCGCCGCGCCGCCCTGCCCGAGCCGCGCCGCCCGAGTCGCGCCGCCCGAATCGCGCCGCCCTGACCGAGCCGCGCCGCCCCACCTGCAGCAACTACTGTTCCTGTTCCTGCTACTGCGGCTACTGCTACTGCTACTGCTACTGCTACTGCTGCTACTGCTACTGCCACTATGGCCAGTCCTACTGTTCTCACCTTTGATGCTGAGGGCCGACCGATTAAGTTTGATGTCTGGCTCGATGACCTGCACCTGTTCCTCCAGATCACTGCCAAGGACGACGTTTCCCTGTATGACCACACGTCCGGCGCTGCTCCCGCACCTGCTGCTACTGCTGACAGTACTGCTCGCTCACAGTGGCAGACTCGTGACGCCCATGCTCGCCTAGCCGTTCGCAGCCACCTGCCGTTAGATGAGCGAGAGCACTTCGGCCAGCATAAGACCGCTAAGGAGCTGTATGATGCTGTAGTTGCCCGCTACTCCTCCCCTGCTACTGCTGCGATAGGCCGTCTCTCGCTGCCCTATCTCTTCCCGGATCTGTCTGCCTTTGCCACTGTAGCTGACCTCATCACTCACCTCCGTACTAGTGATCTCCGCTACCGTGCCGCGCTCCCCCCCGATTTCCTAGCCAAGAACCCTCCCCCGATGTACCTCACCCTCTACCACCTCGTCACTCGCCTCCCTGACTCTCTTCGCGCTGTCAGGGACCACTTTCTCGCTCTCTCACCCACCGATCTCACTGTCGACCTGCTCGAGAAGGAACTCCTTGCAGCTGAGAAGAGCATTGTAGCTGTAGGTGCCTCTCGTGGCGACCCTCGCACTCCCTTCTTTGAGGGATGTTCCCCCTCCCCCCTTCTCCCCTCCATTGCATCTGCTGCTGCTGTCGACTTCCTCGGTGCTGAGGGGGCCGGAGCTGCGTTCGCTCCCAGTGGGAGGCGCAAGGGCGGCAGGGGCAAGGGGGGCCGGGGTGGCGGAGGTGGCGGCGGGGGAGGTGGTGGTGGAGGGGGTGGAGGGGGCGGCGGCGGTGGCGGCGGTGGTGGGAGTGGTGCTGGTGGTGGGGGGGGGCAGTGGCGGAGCCGGGGGTGGTGGCGGCGGCGGTGGTGGAGGTGGCGGGGGTGGTGGTGGCAGTGGTGGCGGCGGTGGAGCTGGTGGCGGGCGCGGTGGAGCGGTGCAGCGTGGCGGGTTCGGCGGCGGCCAGAGGCAGCAGCAGCAGCGTCCCAGCGAGACCCAGTCGCCCCAGCAGCTCCGTGAGTGGTACTCTCAGCGTGGGGGGTCTGGGGGTGGAGGTACCTGCCCGTATGTCATCCGCACAGGTGACCGCACTGGCCAGACCTGTGGGAGGTTTCACACGGCGCAGCGCTGTTTCTTTCGCCTCGACGACACCTGGCGCGAGCAGTTTCCTGACGCCTCTGAGCTGCCCCGCTGGGCTGATCTGCTTAAGAAGGGAATTGATATCTTTGCTCTTGGTTATGATGCTATCCTTGCTGCTATGTATGCATTGACCATTAGTGTTGAGGGTGACTGTTACCTGTGTGTACCGCCCGACCCGGGTATTGGGACCAGTGAGACTGCCGCTCTAGGTGCTAGTGCGTCTGCTGCCCTAGGTCCTGGTGAGGCTACTGCTCTAGGTGCAAGTGCGTCTGCGTCTGCTGGTACTGCGTCTACTGAGGCACTGCACACCTTCACACTTGACTCAGGTGCTTCCCGCTGTTTCTTTCGCGACCGCACTGCTCTAGAGCAGCTTCCTAGATCGGTTGCTGTCTCCCTGGCTGACCCCTTCGGGGGTCCGGTCCTTGCGACCTCCACCACTGCCCTCCCCTGTCCTGCTGTCCCGTCTGGCACACTGTCGGGCCTTTACCTCCCCTCGTTCTCTACGAACTTAGTGGCGGGTTCCGCGCTCTAGGACGCGTGTGTTCACCAGTTCACCCCTGCCTACGAGCGTGTGACACACTGCACGTGTGCCCAGACGGGTCGTCACCTGGCTACCTTCACTCGGCAGCCGGGGTCGGACTTGTACACACTGACCACTGAGTCCCCTCAGGTAGCTGCGTCTGCGTCTGCGTCAGGTCAGCTGTCAGCCCCCTGCTCGTGTCGCTCCCTGTCGCACCGGACTGTCCTCTGGCACCACCGCCTTGGTCACCCGTCAGTGCAGCGCCTTCGCGGCATGCACTCCCGGTACCTTGTCTCTGGTCTTCCCAGGGTTCTCCCTCCCCTCCCACCCTCGCCTTCTCCTCCCTGTCTTCCCTGTGTCGAGGGGCGGCAGCGCGCCGCTCCTCACTCCTCCTCGTTCCCTCCCATAGAGGCTCCCCTGCAGACTCTCCACCTGGACGTGTGGGGCCCAGCCCGCGTCCGGGGACAGGGCCACGAGCGGTACTTTCTGCTGGTCGTCGATGACTACACGCGCTACACCACGGTCTTCCCCTTTCGCACCAAGGGTGAGGTCCCTGATGTTTTGATCCCTTGGATCCGCGCTGCTCGTCTCCAGCTCCGCAAGCGGTTCCAGTCGGACTTTCCCGTCCTGCGTCTGCACTCTGACAGAGGTGGCGAGTTTTCCTCCGACCTCTTGGCAGCCTACTGTGCGGAGCACGGCATCCGCCAGACGTTCACTCTTCCGGCCTCTCCACAGCAGAATGGGGTTGCCTAGCGCCGCATTGGTCTAGTCATGGAGGTCGCTCGTACCTCCATGATCCATGCAGCTGCCCCCCATTTCCTGTGGCCGTTTGCAGTGCAGTACGCCGCGCATCAGCTCAACCTCTGGCCCCGTGTCTCTGTTCCGGAGACCTCGCCCACACTGCGTTGGACGGGGGAGGTTGGCGATGCGTCGGTGTTCCGAGTCTGGGGATGTCGAGCCTTTGTCCGCGATACGTCTGCGGACAAGCTCTCCTCCCGTGCCGTTCCCTGTGTCTTCCTTGGCTTTTCCCTGACGCGCCTGGCTGGCGGTTTTACCACCCCACCTCGCGTCGTATCTTCCCCTCTCAGGACGTCACTTTTGACGAGTCGGTACCCTTTTACCGTCTCTTCCCCTACCGCACTGCCCCGCTCTCCCCCCCGCCGCTCTTCCTCACCCCAGGTGTCCCGTCGGTAGACCCCCTCCCTCCCCAGGGTGCTGCTCCCTCAGGTGTTTCCCAGGTAGACCCGGTCGAGCCTGTCGAGGTAGCTGTCGACTCTGGTCCTGCGCGAGGTGCTGAGCGTGCTGAGCCTGGTGGTGCTGGGTCTGGGGGTACTGAGACTGGGGGTGCTGAGCCTGGGGGTGCGGAGACCGGGGGTGCTGAGCCTGGGGGTGCGGAGACTGCGGGAGCTGAGCCTGGGGGTGCTGAGACTGCGGGTGCTAAGCCTGGGGGTGCTGCGCCTGGGGGTGCTGAGCCTGGGGGTGCTGAGACTGGGGGTGCTGAGCCTGGTGGCGCTCCCTCTTCACAGCAGCTGCGTGAGTGGTACTCCCAGAGTTACAGCCTCCGGCGTGAGGCTACTGGAGCTGGGGGTTCTACTGGAGTTGGGGCTGGTGGCCCTGCGGGTGCAGTGTCGCGGCCGGAGCCTCCCTCCCCTCAGCGGCTACGTGAGTGGTACGCTCGGCGCTGCACCCTCCGGAGTGGAGCTCCTAGTGTTGAGGTGCCGCCCACTGGAGGCCCTGCTGCTGCTGGAGGTACTGGAGCTGCTGGAGGTGCTGCTGGTGCTGGTGCTGCTGGAGGTACTGCTAGTGCTGCTAGAGGTACTGGAGCTGCTGGAGGTGGTGCTGGTGCTGGTCCTGCTGGAGGTGCTGCTGGTGCCGCTGGAGGTACTGGAGCTGCTGGAGGTGCTGCTGGTGCTGGTCCTGCTGGAGGTGCTTCTGGTGCTGCTGGAGGTACTGGAGCTCCTGGGGCCGCTGGTGGTCCTACTGGTACTGAGGCTAGTGGTGCTGCAGGGGCTGGTGCTGGAGGTGCTGGCGCTCGTCGCCCTGCGGGTACTGGGGCCGACGGTGCGGCTGGAGCTCGTGCGGCTGGAGGTTCTGGTGCTGTCTCTGCTGGTTCTGGGGGCGCTTCACGGCCGCGGCCGTACTTCGTTCCGCTCCTTCAGCAGGTTCTTGGTCAGCCGCCTCCTCCTGGTCCTGCTCCCTCCTTAGAGTGTCCTCCGCCGGTCCAGTCGCAGTCACAGCTACCGCCTGCCTCGCCCCTCCCTGGTCCTTCACCCTACACTGGTCCGACAGGCGGTCTTACAGAGCGTCGTGAGCCTGAGTCTCGTCCTGTGTCGCCTGAGTCTCGTTCTGCGTCACCTGTTCGTGCTGCTCGTACTGGTCGTCGTGTTCCGCGTGAGCGTCCTCCGCCTGTCCCTTGCACACACTATATGACTCTGCGTCCTTCTACTGCTCCACAGCGTGCCCCTCTGCCGTCTCCTTCTGTGTCCTCTCTTCCTGCCCTTGCTGACCCGGAGTCTGACTCTCTTCGTGCTGCTAGTCCTACTGTCACGCGTCTCCTGGCCACTGTTGTCACTGACCCTTCCTTTGAGTCCGCTGCTGCGTCTGCCTTGGTCACTGAGCTTGTCGACTTTGCTGCTCACTGTCGTCTAGACTACGCTGCGAGTCTTGTTGCTGAGTCTGAGTCTGTCTGTCCTCCGTCCGTCGGGGGTGAGTGTGCTCTTGGCACGGACGTCCTTGAGGACAGGCAGGAGGAGTTTGAGTGCTTTGCCGCTGCTGTACCTCATCTCGTGTCCATGGTGATTGCACTTGAGGGAGACCCGGATGCTCCAGACATCTCGACCCCGCGCTCTTACGCTGAGGCGATCGCGGGTGAGTCACGAAAACTGCATCCGCCCGAAAAAAATTACCCGATACACGACCGCGAAATGCTTGCGATCGTGCACGCGTTCAAAGTGTGGCGCTGTTACTTGACCGGCGCAGACGTGACAATACGGACAGACCATAAATCACTACAGTATCTCCGCGCACAGCCACACCTCAACCCACGACAGATTCGCTGGCTCGATTTTCTCGAGTCCAACTTTCACTACATGGTCACTTACAAAAAAGGAGCCTCGAACATCGCCGACGCACTGACCCGCCCCACTGCCCAGATCCACGCAATACTACTCGCCCAGACAAGCCCACTACTGACAGGCCTATTTACCCACGGGTACCAAACGGATCCATTCTTTACAGGAGGAAATTCGCAGCAGTTCGCAGCAGCAAAGGGAGTCTATTACGTAAAAACCGGGACCGACCGCATCTGGGTGCCTGGGTATACACTGCTACGAGAATTACTGTTACAGGAGGCACACGACGGAGTTACCTCGGGGCATTTCGGGGTAGAGAAAACACGGCAGCAGCTGCAGCGGTATTATTACTGGCCCGAAATGTTGACCGACGTACAACGACACGTGGCATCTTGTCCCACTTGCCAGCTCATGAAATCATCACGACAGCGGCCGGCGGGACAGTTGCAGCCGATACCACCCCCAGAGCGTGCTTGGCAGCAGGTGACGATGGACTTCGTCACGGGGTTACCGGCCGGGGCGAGTGGGAACGACGCGATCTTGGTCGTCGTCGATCGACTGACGAAAATGGCACACTTCGCAGCATGCAAGAAACCAATCACAGCCGAAGAAACAGCTCGCCTCTTCATCGCCACCATCGTTCGATTACACGGGATACCAGCAGCGATCATCAGCGACCGCGACACGAAATTCACCAGCAACTTCTAGCGGAACCTGTGGCAGCAGTTCGGCACGCGATTACAGTTCAGTTCATCATACCACCCCGAAACCGACGGACAGACAGAACGGACAAATCAGACCATGGAACAGCTCATCCGGGCCACGTGCGATGACCCGACCACGTGGGAACAGCAACTGCCACTCATCGAATTCGCGTACAACAACTCGCCATCCGCCACGACCCAACAGTCACCATTTTACCTAAACTACGGACAAGACCCGACAGTACCCATGACCCCGAGTCCCGACAACCCAGTGCCACGAGCACAACAGTTCGCTGAAATATTACAAGCAGCACGGACCCGGGCAGCAGACGCAATAAAAAAATCCAACATCATCGCTAAACGTAACGCCGACCACCACCGCAGACCTGTCACTTACCAGCCCGACGACCTAGTTTTACTTGACACTCAGAACCTCCGACTGCCCATCACCCCAAAACTCCGCCCCCGATACTGCGGGCCATTTCGCATAAGCCACATGATTACGCCCGTCACCGCCCACCTCCTCCTCCCTGCTGACTGGTACGTCAGCCCCTCATTCCACGTCAGCCTGCTTCGCCCTTACGTCCGTCCACGAGCCAACTGCCACGCAATCGCCCAACCAGCATGACACGACCGCCGACTGAACCAATCATCACCCCCGAGAAAATCCTGAGCCACAGAGTTCGTGACCCTCAAGGAGCCCAAAGGATCGAGTTCCTGATCCGCTGGAAAGACCGTACACCCACCGAAGACAATTGGGTTCCCCTGGACAGAATCGAAAACCACCCCGTCCTCACCGAGTATCTGCGCAGCCGAAATTTCAGAGATGTACACGCGCTTTGGTAAGGAGGACCTCCTTAGGGGAGGGGGTAGTGTAAGGAAAATTCCTTTTCCTTACTTCGCGTCCCCGCTCAGCGCGTACACCACTGTAGCACCACAGTCAGCACCGTTACCACTCGCAACCCTCGCATCGACAAATCCTCCCGCCGCCTTCGCACGTCGCACCCCAACCTCACGGCTCGGCGGGTAACCCGCGCTCCGGGCCTCCGCTTCGACATTTTCCCCAACCTCAGTCCCAGGCCCGTCGCGCGACAACCACAGTCCATTACCGTTACCACTGTAGTTTCGCTATATATTCTTCGCTCATGCCTTCGCTCATTGTACTCTTGCTTAGATAGTGCAATTCTCGCTCGCTCACTCAATTGCACTCGTAACAGCTAGTAAGACAGAGTGTAGTAATTCGTACGCCTTGATTTTTGCCCACCGCCACCGAACAGAAACTGGTCGCCCGCCCATTCGACAACATCGATGCCGCACAGTTTTCTGTGGTCGACGTGAGGCCTCAGGCTCTGGTGAGCTTTCGCGAATGGTTGGTGTGATGTTTTCCACCAATGGTGACGCGCGGAGGATCATTTGCGACAAGCTCGAGGCAGGTAAAAGGGAATGCCGTTGTCGCAGTCCGTACTGTTGACTTGACTGTCAGGCAACGGCACAACCAATTTCCGCTGTACAGTATCCCCGACCTACCGACCTAGAGAATGCTTTCGTTTCATTTCCTCCTACAGCTCCGTTTGCTTGTGTTGTGTCGTGCAGAACAGTCCTCTTGAGCAGGGGACTCAGCACCACCAAAGTAGGGTTTCGCGAACTTTCTGTCAGCTTGCTGAGACTGGCATAGTCGCCTATTTATAACTTTGTTCGTATGGCAACCAGATGCCGGAATTCCTGATAATTGGAAGCGACGGGTAGTCTCTATTTCAACTCGTAGTGACATGGGCTGTCCTGGTGTCCCGTTGGCAGAATAGCCGGCTAAGTAGTCCGGCGTCCTGCTGTTCCGGCATTGCCTTTGGCGTCCTGTTCCGTCCTGTACTTTCCGTTATCGTAATCAGGAGTCAGACTTTCTGTGAAGGATGAACCTATTTAAGTATTCGTGTTCATGTCATCAACAGAAGCTGCTCGTAACGTTAGGGTTACCAGCCATGCTCTGGTTAGCACTCACATTGTCCTTTATAGGGCTACCAGCCACCGTTACAGCCGAATCCCTTGCTCCTGTCGCCTCGCCAGAAGCGTCCTCGTTAGCAGCCGCGCCGTCAACTGTCTATAGCGCAGCAGCTGCAGCAGATAATGGCGGGAAACAGGTTATTAAGGTGGCTTGCTTCGTGCCGCTGGAGATTCCTTTCGGCCAGGCCATATACAAAGGTGAAATTTATTATGATGTATAAAACATAATATAACCGCGCTCGCCATTGTAGCAACAAATGCCGTGCCGAGGTGAAATGGAGGGGGGAAGGGGGGGGGGGGGGGGAGGAACATGGTGCGTGCGTCTTGCCGTCAGAGATGTGACGGTCAACACAGCCGCAGTCGAGACTTTTGAGTCGACTCAAAAGCCACATCGAGGAACACGGTGCGTGCGTCTTGCCGTCAGAGATGTGACGGTCAACACTGCCGCAGCCGACAGTGCAGCAGCTTCTCTGCTGGAAATGACGGGAAGAAGGTCGTTACGGGTCCACGCAGTCCCGTTTTACTCACCCGTTGTTACTCTTAGTGTTTATTCCTGAAAGCTCAAGGCCAAAGCTTAGACGCATAGTTGTTCTGGGAGATTCATTATAAAAGCCCACAGCAGCCCTCTCTTTGTTCTAATACACAATCACTCCACCGTCGCTTTTTTCCCCTCCCTCTCCCCACTTTCTTGCCTCCCTGTCCACGTGTAGCCGTGCGACTGGCCGAGGCGCAGGTCAACGGCAACGACCAGCTGTTGCCTGACTACACAATTCAGGTCGTGCCAGTCAACACGAGTCTCTCCACCACGCAGGCTGCCGCCGCAGGTACGATTCTCTCCACCAATCAGGTGGGCAAGGACCAACACAACGACGACCAGCTGTTGCTGGACTACACGCTTGAGCCTTGAGGTCGTGCCAGTCAACACGAGTCTCTCCACCACGCAGGCTGCCGCTGCATGTACAGCTCCCTCTCTCTCTCCACTTCATGTGACTGTTTTTGAGGCGGGATGATGCCTGTCTTGGTGTGTACTGTTTATGAGAGGGTGGTGGCAGCAATGAGCTCGTTAGAGTCCATTTCGCCTCCTCTTACCCCCCCTCCCCCCCCACCCCGCCCTTCCTTCCCTTCCGCCCCTCTCAATCCTCGTTACGATGGTGCAAACGATGCTGCTTGAAGGGGTGGTAGCAGCAGCGAGCCCAACGAAGGGCACCCCTCCCTGGGTCGCTCTAAACTCCTTGTCCCTCCTACCCACCCACCCCTTTTCTGCTCTGCCCGGCAATCCCCGTTCCGCCCTGCAGTGGTGCAAACAATGCTAGCAGAGAGGGTGGTGGCAGCAGTGGGGCCAATGACCTCCTCGCAGGCGCACGTGCTCTCGGCCATCCACACACAAGTGCAGGTGCGTGCAGCGTGCTTGCAGTGCATGATTGCATTACGTGCTTGTGGCGTGGTGACCCATAAGGGCAGAATGCTAGCTAGCAGAGAGAGTGGTGGCAGCAGTGGGGCCCATGACCTCCTCCCAGGCGCACGTGCTCTCCGCCATCCACACACAAGTGCAGGTGCGTGTGTGCTTGCTTGCATGTGGGTGTGCGTGCGTGCGTGCATCTCCCAGGGATCGGTGAGCCGAGTGTTTCCAGAGAGTGTTTGGTGGTGGTGGCAGCAGTGGGGCCCATGACCTCCTCCCAGGCGCACGTGCTCTCCGCCATCCACATGCAAGTGCTGGTGCGTGCTTCAGTTGCGTGCATGTGTGCAACCTCGAGTAAGGGGCTGGTGGGTTGAGTCGACCAGAAGTTGGCATTGCTGGTTCAGAGGGTGGTGTGGTGGCAGCAGTGGGGCCAATGACCTCCTCGCAGGTACACGTGCTCTCGGCCATCCATACACAAGTGCAGGTGCGTGCTTGCTTGCATGTGTGCGTGCGTGCGTGCATCTCCCAGGGATTGGTGGGCTGAGTGTTTCCAGAGACTGTTTGGGGGTAGTGGCAGCAGTGGGGCCGATGACCTCCTCCCAGGCGCACGTGCTCTCCGCCATCCACACGCAAGTGCAGGTGCGTGCTTCAGTTGCTTGCTTGCGTTTCGTTCGTGCATGCATTAGTGCGTGAGAGCGCTCGTTTGTGCGTCTGTAAGCGTGTGTGTGAGAGCGTTCGTGCATACTTAAGTGCGTGATTGCTTGCATGGGTGCGTGCGTGATTGCATGCATGCGTCCAGCCCCAGGGACGGTTGAGTTGAGTTGACTCACAAAGTCACAAACAATGCCGCCGCCCTCCTACCAGCTCCTGGCTCACACCACCATCGCCATATTCCACCTCTCCCTCCCCACCCCCCTTCCCCATTGTCTCCCCACCCACCACCCCCCTCCACTTTCCCCTCCCTCTGTCTACCATCAGGTCCCCATGGTATCCTATTCCGCCACGGACCCCTCCCTCTCAGCCGCCTCCTACCCCTTCTTCACTCGCACCATCCGCAGCGACGCTCTCGAGATGCAGGCCATCGCGGGTGAGATGTGATGTGGTCGGGACTGATGGGTATGGGGGTGGGGCGTGTTGATGGGCACAGTAACACGTGACACATGTGTGGTTGTCAGTGTGCCCCCCCCCCCCCCCCGTTTCCCAGTCCTTCTTATTCCCCACACTCAGTGACGCATATCAGCTGGCGATTTTGGAGGCTCCTCATACTATCGTCAATTGGTGATACATGTTGATGGGCATAGCAGCACGTGACAAATGGCTGATTGTGAGTGTGGGGAGGCCCCACTCTCCATTTCTTCTTATCCCCCAGACCTAGTGACGCATTTCAGCTGGCTGAAGGTGATCACCATCTACAGCGACGATGACTCACGACGATGGCAGGCCATCCCCTCCTCATTTCCCCCCACTCATCCGTGACCTGCCTGCCCTGCTTCTCCCTGCTTCCTCACTGCAGACCTGGTGACGCATTTCAGCTGGCTGGAGGTGATCACCAGCTACAGCGACGACGACTATGGCAGAAACCACCCCAACCTCGTGACACACTTCCCCCACCTCTTCCCGCCCCCCTGCATCTCACTCCCATCCCCCAGACCTAGTGACGCATTTCAGCTGGCTGGAGGTGATCACAATATACAGCGACGACGACTATGGCCGAAACGGAGTCAACCAGCTGGCGGTGCTGCTGGATAAGGTGAGCTGGCGGATAAGGTGATCTGGCGGATAAGGTGAGCTGGCGGATGAGGTGAGCTGGCGGATAAGGTGAGCTGGCAGATAAGGTGAGCTGGCGGATAAGGTGAGCTGGCGGATAAGGTGAGCTGGCGGATAAGGTGAGCTGGCAGATAAGGTGAGCTGGCGGATAAGGTGAGCTGGCGGATAAGGTGAGCTGGCGGATAAGGTGAGCTGGCAGATATGGTAAGCTGGCAGATATGGTGAGCTGGCAGATATGGTGAGCTGGCAGATAAGGTGAGCTGGCAGATAAGGTGAGTTGGCAGTGCTGCCTGACAAATTGAGGTACCCTCCCCAGGTCCTTTTCTCCTTTCCTTCCTTCACACCTTTTCCTCTCCCACCTCCCCGCCTCTTCCCATCTCCGTGTATTCCTTCCCCCCACCAGGCGTCAGTGGATGTGGTGATGAGCATAGCTGTGCCTCTCGATGCATCTCTCTCCAACATCATCGTGCGTCTGCTGTTACACCCCACCCCCCCAACCCATCCCACTGCCCGTGTTCTCTTGCACCGCTCCTCTCACACCACCAGGCGTCAGTGGATGTGGTGATGAGCATAGCTGTGCCCCTCGATGCATCTCTCTCTGCCCAAACTCAACTCATAGGCTGTTCCCCATCCCTTGTGTCCTCTTCCTCCACCCGCTCACCCCTGCTCCCACCAGGCGTCAGTGGACGTGGAGAAGAGCATCGCTTGACTGATAATCACACCCCCTCCATCTATCCCCTCCCCCCATCCCACCCACCCTCTCTCCCCCCCTCTCTCTCCCACCACCAGGCGTCAGTGGACGTGGTGAAGAGCATCGCCGTTCCCCTGGATGCATCTCTTTCAGACATCATCGTGCGTCTGCTCGCCGCTCAGAAGCTGGAGTCAACTGTTTTTATTCTCCAGCTCAACCTCGAGCTCATCGTGCCCGTGCTCACTGCTGGTGAGTTGACTGCTTGCTGGTAGGCTGGGTGCTGGTAGGGTGAGTTCCGGTATGCTTGTCCCAGGCCTGTGGTCGCACTGTTGCTTGCCTGCTCGCTGCCCAGAAGCTGGAGTCCACGGTCTTCATCCTGCAGCTCAACCTTGAGCTCATCGTGCCCGTGCTCACTGCTGGTGGGTTGACTGCTTGCTGGTAGGCAGGGTGCTGGTAGGGTGAGTGCTGTTCTGCTTGTCCCAGGCCTGTGGTCGCACTTTTGCTCGCCTGCTCGCCGCTTAGAAGCTGGACTGGAGTCCACGGTCTTCATTCTCCAGCTCAACCTCTAGCTCATCGTTTGTGCCTGTTCTCACTGCTGGAACGTGGATAGATAGACAGTTGGTTATAGGTTGATGGTATGGTATGTATCCTGCTGCTCAGTCTGGACTCTGGAGCTCATCATACTCTCCTTCCCTCCACCGCCCCCTTCTCACATCACAACAAATTCCGAGGTGGGAATGATGACCCCAACCTACGTGTGGATAGCCGCCACAGAGGGAGTGACGTCGGAGCTGGAGAATCTGCCGGAGCTCTCCACCGAAGGGATATGCTTCAGCTCAGTCTTTCCATTCCCCCTACCCTCCCATGCTGCCACCCTCCCCGTGCCCCTACTCCCCGTGAGCAGCATCAGAAGTGGGAATGATGATGCCGGGCCACGTGTGGATAGCCGCCACAGAGGGAATGACGTCGGAGCTGGAGAATCTGCCGGAGCTCTCCACCGAAGGGATATGCTTCAGCTCACTCTTTCCATTCCCCCTACCCTCCCATGCTGCCACCCTCCCCGTGCCCCTACTCCCCGTGAGCAGCATCAGAAGTGGGAATGATGATGCCGGGCCACGTGTGGATAGCCGCCACAGAGGGAGTGACGTCGGAGCTGGAGAATCTGCCAGAGCTCTCCACCGAAGGGATGTGCTTCAGCCCTGTGTTTCCATGCCCCCACTCGCCCCATCTGCTACCCTCCAGCATCCGAAGTGGGCATGATGACGCCGGGCTACGTGTGGATAGCCACAGAGGGAGTGCCGTCGGAGTTAGAGAACCTGCCGGAGCTCTCCACCGAGGGGATGATCAGCACACGCTGCCTTGTTCCGCCCAACCCCCAGCCTTGGGGGCTGGAGAACCTGTAACGGAAAGCACAGCAACAAACAAACACCTCCGTGCCTCTCTCTGCCCGCTCTCTCCCTCACCCGTGAGCAGCTTCAGAAGTTGGAATGATGACGCCAGGTTACGTATGGATCGCAACCGAAGGGGTGGTGTCCGAGCTAGAGAACCTGCCGGAGCTCTCCACCGAGGGGATGATCAGCACACGCGTCCTCGTGCCGCCCAACCCCCAGCCTTGGGGGCTGGAGAACCTTTGACAGAAAGAACAGCAACAAACAAACACCTCCGTGCCTCTCTCTGCCCGCTCTCTCCCTCACCCGTGAGCAGCTTCAGAAGTTGGAATGATGACGCCAGGTTACGTATGGATCGCAACCGAAGGGGTGGTGTCCGAGCTAGAGAACCTGCCGGAGCTCTCCACCGAAGGGATGATCGGCACGCGTGTCTTCGTGCCGCCCAACCCCCAGCTGTCTGAGTTTGAGCGCGCATGGCAGGTGGACGGGGACGTGAACATGACCAATGGTGGTGCGGCCGCTGATCAGGTGAGAAACGAAGGGAGAAGGGGGGGGGGAGAGGGGGAGGGGGGGGGTTGAGGCGCCTCAAGAGCTGTCTGAGTTTGAGCGCGCGTGGCAGGCGGATGGGGACGGGAATGCAACCAACGGTGATGCGGCCTTTGATCAGGTGAGAAACAAAGAGAGAACGGGGGGGGGGGGGGGGGGGGGGGGGGTTGAGGCGCCTCAAGAGCTTTCTGAGTTTGAGCGCGCATGGCAGGCGGACGGGGACGGGAACACGACCAATGGTGCAGCCGCGTTTGACGAGGTGAGAACGAAGGGGGGAAGAGGGCGGGTGGAGTTTTGAGGCGACACCCACGACTCTCTCTGTTAGAAGAGAGAGAATTGATGCACTGAATAATGAGCCAAAAGGCTCTTTAGTACAAGCAATGAGCAAGGGAGAGATGAGAGGGAAGCTTACCCTATTGGCCAATAAGTTGGCCAATGGGTGAGCTTGCTTGTGGCCCAAGCAACCACAGTGTGTTGGTTGGGATTGGTTGAGGTAAGGACCAATCCCCACCAACCACAAAATGTGGTTGGAGGGTACACTAACCAACCCCCCAATTTATAAGAGTGCTACACATCTAAGTCTAGCCTATGCATGTTGTATAAAATATGGAATTACAACACTCTCTCCCTCATCGCCTGCGCCATACACTCGCTGCTCTACCTCAAGCTGTTTCCCATTCCCAGCCCTTCTCTCTTTCTCACCCCTCCCTCCTCACCATTCTTCCCTTTTTGTTCCCCCTGTCACCCCTTTTCCCCCATGCTCCCCCCTGCAGACCACTCTCTACTCGCTCTTTGCCTACGATTCCCTCTCCCTTATCGCACACTTCATCCACGCGCTCCTCTACCCCAACTCTCCTACTGTTCCCTGCTCACCTCTCTTTCCCCCTGTCCCCCCACCCTCTGCCCCTTCCCCACCTGCCCCTTCTCCCCCTGCAGACCACACTCTACACTCTCTTTGCTTACGATTCCCTCTCCCTTATCGCACACTCCATCCACGCGCTTCTCTACCCCAACTCCCTACCCCCCATCAACGCCCCTCCTCCTGCTGCCAATGGCAACGCCAGTGGCAGTGACAGCGGCGTCAATAGCACTGGGAGGCTGGCAGGAGGAGACGCAGCAGCAGGGGTAGTGGGGGCGGTGGCGGGGGGTACGAGTGGGGGAGTGGTGGGTTTAGAGCGGTGGCAAGCGGTGGAGTTGCCAAAAGGAGGGGGGGCGTCTACTGACCTGGCTCGGCTGCTGGAGAACCTTGGTGCGTGCATGATGGGGAGCGTGCGTGAGTGCATGATAGGGAGGGAGTGCGAGTGAGTGCATGATAGGGAGTGAGTGCATAATAGGGAGTGCGAGTGAGTGCGTAATAGGGAGTGCGAGTGAGTGCGCAATAGGGAGTGCGAGTAAGTGCATGGTAGGGAGGGAGTGCGAGTGAGTGCATATTAGGGAGCACGAGTGAGTGTATGACCACACACTCCCTTCCCATTCTGGCCCCATTCTGGCCCCTCTCTGGCCCCATTTTTGAGGCGCGTCAAAGTCATTCTGGCCCCATTCTGGCCCCATTCTGGCTCGCATGTGTGCGTACTTACTCCTCTCTCCTTCTGAGGCGGGTCCTCTCAGACGGTTCAAAGCTCATGGCTGCCATGAGCATGCTGCTGAGCTCAATGGGCGTGGCTGCTGCAGTCGCACTGCGGGTTGTTGTTGCCTGAATGCTGTGGTTGCTCATTGGCATGCCAGTCCGTTCTCCATTCTCCTTGCTCCCTATCTATCTCTCTCCTCACCTGCCCTTTGTGCAGAGGTTCAAAGCCCATGGCTGGCGGCAGTCACACGCACGGCAACTGACGGGGTTGCTGACTGGGCGTGCCTGCTGTGGTTGCTCATTGGCATGCCAGTCCGTTCTCCTTGCTCCAGTGCTCCCTATCTATCTCTCTCCTCACCTGCCCTTTGTGCAGAGGTTCAAAGCCCATGGCGGCAGTTACACGCACGACCATCGATGGGGTTGCTGACTGGGCGTGACTGCTGCGGTTGCCCTGGGGGTTGTTGTTGCCTGCCTGCTGTTGTTGCTCATTGATATGCCAGTCCGTTCTCCTTGCTCTCTGTCTCGTCACCTGTCCTGTTCTCCTCCCAGATGGCACAAAGCTCATGGCGGCAGTCACACACACGACAATTGACGGGGTCACAGGGAGGTGAGCGGTGCATGTTAGTGGTGGCGCTGTGCTGTGCGGTGCGGTGCTGTGCGGTGCTGTGCTGTGCGGTGCGGTACGGTGCTGTGAGGTGCTGTGAGGTGCTGTGCGTTGCTGTGCTGTGCTGTGCCGTGCCGTGCCATGCCGTGCCGTGCCGTGCTGTGCTGTGCGGTGCGGTGCCGTGCGGTGCATCAGAGGGTTCGTGCATTGATGTTTCACACGGCTCATGGCGGCTGTCATAGGAACGACAATCGACAGACGGGGCCACAGGGAGGTGAGCGGGCTAGCCAAGGTTTTCATTGCGGAGTCGAGTTCGCATCACTTGTGAGAAGTGAACTCTTACGAGACTTTGTGCAATAATACTGGTGGTGCATGTGTGCGTTGCGTTGAGTTTTGGTTTGCAACGTCAGGTTTATTCATCCTGGTTGCTGTTTTTACGCTTCCATCTGTTGGATCCATTTGAGTCGTCTCAAAAGTTACGCTTCCATCTGTTGGATCCATTTGAGTCGACTCAAAAGTTACGCTTCCATCTGCTGGATCCATTGGAGTCGACTCACAAGTTACGCTTCCATCTGTTGGATCCATTTGAGTCGACTCAAAAGTTACGCTTCCATCTGCTGGATCCATTGGAGTCGACTCAAAAGTTACGCTTCCATCTGCTGGATCCATCTGAGTCGACTCAAGACTCGACTCATTACGCTTGCATCTGCTGGATCCCCCCACAAAATCTTCCCTCCCTTCCTCCTTCCCGCTCCTCTCCCTTCCCACCTCCACCAACAGAGTGTCACTGGACGCACAGGGTGATCGCATCGGCACGTCGTTTGAGATAGTCAATGCGGTCAACGGCCGGCTGCGCTCCATTGGCTACTGGACTACAGAGAATGGCCTCTCGTCTTCTCTTGAGGTGAGGGAAAGCACTGGTACTACAAGTCTTGTAGTAATGCACCCAGCCCAGCTCCTCCGCACCGCTCCAACGGCTGGCTGCGTTCCATTGGCTACTGGACCACAGAGAACGGCCTCTCTCCTAGTCCCTCGAGGTGAGGAAAATCGCGTAGTAATGCACGGCGGCTAGTGTTAGATTCACAACTGTTTTTTCCTACTTGCTTAAGCCTGAACCTAAGCACTGCTGCTCACTGGAAAATGTCAGAAGACCAGGCTGCGCTCCACTGGACCACAGAGAACGGCCTCTCCTCGTCCCTCGAGGTGAGGGGGACTGGATTGAAACTACTAGCCTACTAGCTAGTGGTACAGGTACTCACACCAGCCTGCAGTGTTCCGTTCCATTTTTTTTAGTCGACTCAGAAGGTGAGGGGGAGTGGAGTGGAGTGGTACTACTAGCTAGTGGTACTCACAGCAACATGCAGTGTTCCTTGCGTTTTTTTGTTTTTTGTTTTTTTTTTTTTGTTACAATAATCCAGCTCTTTTCCCGTGTGTTACCCTACTCTCACCAGCCCTCATCGACAACCAAGGATTCCAGCCAATCGGTGCTGGCAGGCGTCATCTGGCCGGGCGGGGTCTCATTCGTGAGTTGCTGAATCACATTCTTGAGACCTTTTCAGAAGTGATACACCTTCTGTGCGAGAATCTCACTCGCATCGCAGTTGCACAATGCACACACATCTCTAGCTGAGAAGGGCAGATAAATACGACATACAAGTTACGCACATTCATTATCTGTCAGTCACTTGTCCAGTTTGTTTTTATGCGTTTGATCTCCAGTCCACGTTTCGTGTCCATCTTTTTTTTTTTTTGTCTTTTTTTTTTTTTTTTTTTTCCAATCCGTGTTTCTCCTGCCCGTCCACCTGTTTGTTTTTCCGCACAGCTGCCACGTGGCTGGTTCCCACGTGCGCACACACCATTGAAGATCGCCGTGCCATTCAAGCAGGTAATTCCTCACAAGTACCACAGCACAGGCAAGCTTGTTTGCATGCAGCGTTCCAACAAAGAGATGTTCTTCCCTTCTCTCAGGTACGAGCTCGGCATGTGCCACTTTTGAGGCGCCTCAAAAGTTGTTTGCGTGCAGCGTTCCAAGGAGATGTGATTCTCTCTCTCAGGTAGGTATGAGCTCGGCATGTGCCACGGCCCAGCTTGAACCCGCCCCACGACCCATCCATCAAGAGCCCGTGCGTCCTAAGCCACTCGCTCAGGTGCCCTCTGGGGCTCCGGCTCCAGTTAACTACACCTTCACGCTCTTCTGTGTGCTGTGTTCCACTCCCTTTACCCACCACAGGACTTCACGCAGTTGGTGCTGATAGCCACGAACATCACCATTACTGGCTTCTGTGTGGAGGTCTTTCAATTGCACCTCCTCTCCCTCCCCCTTTGCTTCTTTCTCTCCCTCTCTCCATGCCTTTCTCCCCATTTCCCACTCCTTCACACCCACAACAGGACTTCACGCAGTTCCTACAGATAGCCACGAACAACACCATCACTGGCTTCTGTGTGGAGGTCTTTCGAATGCCTCTTTCCCCCTCTTTTTCGCGGCCCCTCTCCCTTCCCTCTCTTGATCCCCGTCTCCACCCTCCCACCTCCTCCCCCCACAACAGGACTTCACGCAGTTTGTGCAGATCGCCACCAACGACACCATCACCGGCTTCTGTGTGGAGGTCTTTCGGGTGCTCCATCTCCCTTGCTTCTCCCTCTCCTTCCTTCCATCTCCCCACTTCAACCTCCTACCCACAACAGGACTTCACGCAGTTTGTGCAGATCGCCACCAACGACACCATCACCGGCTTCTGTGTGGAGGTCTTTCGGGTGCTCCATCTCCCTTGCTTCTCCCTCTCCTTCCTTCCATCTCCCCACTTCAACCTCCTACCCACAACAGGACTTCACGCAGTTTGTGCAGATCGCCACCAACGACACCATCACCGGCTTCTGTGTGGAGGTCTTTCGGGTGCTCCATCTCCCTTGCTTCTCCCTCTCCTTCCTTCCATCTCCCCACTTCAACCTCCTACCCACAACAGGACTTCACGCAGTTTGTGCAGATCGCCACCAACGACACCATCACCGGCTTCTGTGTGGAGGTCTTTCGGGTGCTCCATCTCCCTTGCTTCTCCCTCTCCTTCCTTCCATCTCCCCACTTCAACCTCCTACCCACAACAGGACTTCACGCAGTTTGTGCAGATCGCCACCAACGACACCATCACCGGCTTCTGTGTGGAGGTCTTTCGGGTGCTCCATCTCCCTTGCTTCTCCCTCTCCTTCCTTCCATCTCCCCACTTCAACCTCCTACCCACAACAGGACTTCACGCAGTTTGTGCAGATCGCCACCAACGACACCATCACCGGCTTCTGTGTGGAGGTCTTTCGGGTGCTCCATCTCCCTTGCTTCTCCCTCTCCTTCCTTCCATCTCCCCACTTCAACCTCCTACCCACAGCAGGACTTCACGCAGTTTGTGCAGATCGCCACCAACGACACCATCACCGGCTTCTGTGTGGAGGTCTTTCGGGTGCTCCATCTCCCTTGCTTCTCCCTCTCCTTCCTTCCATCTCCCCACTTCAACCTCCTACCCACAACAGGACTTCACGCAGTTTGTGCAGATCGCCACCAACGACACCATCACCGGCTTCTGTGTGGAGGTCTTTCGGGCGGCGGTGGGGCTGCTGCCCTACACGCTTGACTTCGAATTCGTGCCCTATGGTGTCGGCAACCAGTCTCTCAGTTACACCGACATGCTCAAGCTTGTTGCAAACAAGGTGGGATAAATAACCAGGGCTTGAGTTGAGTCTTTCGGGCGGCAGTGGGGCTGCTGCCATACACGCTGGACTTCGAGTTTGTGCCCTATGGCGTTGGCAACCAGTCTCTCAGCTACACTGATATGCTCAAGCTTGTTGCAAACAAGGTGAGAACAAGGGGAGCAGCGGATGGGACATGCCTGGGTAAGTAACAAGGGCTTTGAGTCTTTCGGGCGGCAGTGGGGCTGCTGCCCTACACGCTGGACTTGGAGTTTGTGCCTTATGGCATCGGCAGCCAGTCTCTCAGTTGCACCGACATGCTCAAGCTTGTTGCAAACAAGGTAGGTAACAAAACAAGGGCTTGGGCTTGGGCTGAGTCTTATGTTAGGGAGTGGGGTTGTATTGAAATCACTTTTGAGAATTCTCAAAAGTGATTTCATTATCTTAGAGAGTGGGGTTGCTGCCTTACACGCTGGAGCCTGGACTTCGAGATTGTGCCCTGTGGCGTTGGGAACTAGTCTCTCAGCTACACGGATATGCTCCGACTGGTCGCACAAGGTGGGATGGGGGAACAGGGGGTCCTTGCTTGGATAGGTAACCAGGGCGTGAGTTGAATATTATTATTACGGGCCGGGCGGCAGTGGGGCTGCTGCCCTACACGCTTGACTTCGAATTCGTGCCCTATGGCGTCGGCAACCAGTCTCTCAGCTACACCGACATGCTCAAGCTTGTTGCAAACAAGGTAGGTAACAAAACAAGGGCTTGGGCTTGGGCTGAGTCTTATGTTAGAGAGTGGGGTTGCTGCCTTACACGCTGGAGCCTGGACTTCGAGTTTGTGCCCTGTGGCATTGGCAACCAGTCTCTCAGCTACACGGATATGCTCCGACTGGTCGCAAGCAAGGTGGGATGGGGGAACAGGGGGGTGCTTGGATGGGTAGCCAGGGCGTGAGTTGAGTATTACGGGCTGTGTGGCAGTGTGGGGCTGCTGCCCTACACCCTGGACTTCGAGTTTGTGCCCTGTGGCGTCGGCAACCAGTCTCTCTCAGCTACACTGACATGCTCCGACTCGTTGCGAACAAGGTGAGTGTAGTTGAGATGGCCGCTACCACCACCGACAGTTTGAGCCGGGGCTGATTCAAGAGTCAAGTGGATTGAGTGGCAATTATTTCGATTCTTCATCATTTAGTGTAGCCTACAAAGAACATCTGTCCCCTTCTCTTGTCAATCCTCGTCCTCCCCTTTTTCCCTTCCAACCTCCCAACTCCACCGTGCATGCAGACATTTGACGGGGCAGTCGGGGACATCACCATCACACAGGAGCGTCAGCAGCTCGTGCAGTTCACACAGCCAGTGCAGGTACAGCCAGTGTTGCAGGTACATCTGGCCTGGTGCAGGTACAGCCAGTGCAGGTATGCCAGTGCAGGTACAGCCAGTGCAGGTACAGCCAGTGCAGGTATGCCAGTGCAGGTACAGCCAGTGCAGGTACAGCCAGTGCAGGTACAGCCAAGGCTGCAGGTACAGGCGTGTGGTCATCTCCATGTGGCTTCAGAGTCCGTTCTCCATGCTTCACAGTTCAACCCGTTCACCCCGTTTCCTCCATCCATCCCTCCAGTCTGCCAGCCTGTCTATGGCATGGCAGTGGTATAGGAGCCGACGAGCACGGGGGCGTGGTCGTTCCTGTTGCCCTTCTCGCTCACCATGACTTCTGAGTCGATTCAAATGAATCGTCTGTTCCACCCCTCCCTCTCTCCGTTACCTATGGTCTGCAAGCCTCTCCATGGTGGTGGCACAGGGGCCAACGAGCACGGGGGCGTGGTCGTTCCTGTCGCCCCTTTTTAGGTTCCTTTTGACGCGACTCAGACGCCAAATCAACCTCTGCCCCTTTCGTTCCCTCCAGTCTGCCAGCCTGTCGATGGCAGTTGCCCAGGAGCCGACGAGCACGGGGGCGTGGTCGTTCCTCTTGCCCTTGTGAAGGTGATGTCAGAGTTGAATCAAAAGTCATTACACACCCCTCCCTCCCTCCTTTACCTCCAGTCCGCAAGCCTGTCGATGGCGGTGGCCCAGGAACCCACAAGCACGGGGGCGTGGTCGTTCCTGACGCCCTTCTCGCTCACCATGTGGCTGGTCATCCTCGCATCCACCGTCTTCACCGTCTTCGCCGTGTGGTTCCTCGAGAAGAACCAGAATGAGGACTTCTACGCCCACGGCAAGCTCTCCAGCCAGATCATCGACAGCGTCTGGTAAGCGGTGGTCCGTTTGGCAACATATAGATGAGCGTACCCTAGTCTGTTGGTCAGTCAGCGTCAGGTGGTAAGACAACTATTGAGACGTCCTTACAGGCCAAAACGAGGACTTTTACGCCCACGGCAAGCTCTCCATCCAGATAACCGACAACATCTGGTTAGCCCACTCCCCTGTTTCGTCACCCCCCTTGTTGCTTGTCTTGTCTGTTTGCCTCTCTGGGAATTCTACGCCCACGGCAAGCTCTCCAGCCATATCAACCACAGTGTCTAGTGAGCCAACCTGACCTGACTACCCTGTTTCCTCAAGCCCTGTTGTCAGAAGACCTGCACCGATTGATCCTAGGAAGTGTTACAGGCATGTTAGCCTGGGGGGTTATGGGCGCACTGACCCGCTACTGAAACAAGTCCTTTTATCCCAGTGGTCTACTGGCTGGGATTCTCACACCTGTTTCAAAGCTACCCTTCTTCCTTCTACGCCCGCGGCAAGCTCTCCAGTCAGATCATTGACAGGGTCTAGTAAGCCAACCTGACCTGACTACCCTGTTTCCTCAAGCCCTATTGTCAGAAGACCTGCACCGATTGATCCTAGGAAGGGTTACAGGCATGTTAGCCTGGGGGGTTATGGGCGCACTGACCCGCTACTGAAACAAGCCATTTTATCTTAGTGGTCTAGTGGCTGGGATTCTCACACCTGTTTCAAAGCTACCTTTCTTCCTTCTACGCCCACACCAAGCTCTCCAGCCAGATCATTGACAGCGTCTGGTAAGCTATGGCCTGTTGAGTGGCGTATAGACATGAATCGATCCCAAAGTTTATCGCCGAAGTGAGTCGAAAGGACCGTGGTCTTTCCAGTCTGCACCTGCAAGCAAGCCTGTTGACTTTACGGCGGTGGCCTAGGTAGGAGCCAACAAGCACGGGTGCGTGGTTCAAGCATGGGCGCGTGGTCATTTTTTATAAAGGGCCTATCTCCTTCCCTTTAATTAAGATTTTCCTTACCCTCCCCGTTTTAAGCCCGGCCGTATCCTCTCCCCCTGTTCCGCCAAAGCAACCCCTGTAACCCCAGTCGATTCCTCTTCCCCTGTGCCACCCCCTGTGTTCCTCTCTTGTGCTCTGCAGGTATGCGCTCACCACGATCGTCTTTGCACAAGGTATGCCTTCGACCACTGCCCCGCATGGTGGAATGCTGAATAATCTCTCTCACCCACCTAGCTTCGTTGGCTTGGCGCCTAGAATGCTACCTTGCTTGCTACGCCTTTGGCCACCTTGCTTGCTACGCCTTTGGCCACCTTGCTTGCTACGCCTTTGGCCACCTTGCTTGCTACGCCTTTGGCCACCTTGCTTGCTACGCCTTCGGCCACCTTGCTTGCTACGCCTTTGACCACCTTGCTTGCTCGCCTTTGACCACCTTGCTTGCTCGCCTTTGACCACCTTGCTTGCTCGCCTTTGACCACCTTGCTTGCTACGCCTTTGGCCACCTTGCTTGCTACGCCTTCGGCCACCTTGCTTGCTACGCCTTTGACCACCTTGCTTGCTCGCCTTTGACCACCTTGCTTGCTCGCCTTTGACCACCTTGCTTGCTCGCCTTTGACCACCTTGCTTGCTCGCCTTTGACCACCTTGCTTGCTCGCCTTTGACCACCTTGATTGCTCGCCTTTGACCACCTTGCTTGCTCGCCTTTGACCACCTTGCTTGCTACGCCTTTGACCACCTTGCTTGCTTGCCTTTGACCACCTTGCTTGCTTGCCTTTGACCACCTTGCTTGCTTGCCCCATGTTGAAATGCTGCATGTTCCCAACCACCCTCCTTCACCTGCTCGTTTGT
This sequence comes from Closterium sp. Naga37s-1, assembly GCA_947471745.1. Taxonomy (NCBI): domain Eukaryota; kingdom Viridiplantae; phylum Streptophyta; class Zygnematophyceae; order Desmidiales; family Closteriaceae; genus Closterium; species Closterium sp. Naga37s-1. The sequence goes on from CANJKZ010000107.1 coordinate 1,014,619, forward strand.
GTCACTTCATTCATGTTATTAGCATCCATACACCACACGTTAACTATACGTACATCACCACACTCTGTGTGCTAAACCATGACATGATGGCCCTTCATTATACAGCTATCAACCCTTCTATTGCCTCATTACAGAACCACCCCTCCCCTCTCTCTCTCTCCTTTCCGTTTCCCATCTGCTTACACCCCTTATTACCCTACTGATGTGTGATGTGATGTGATGTGAGCAGACAAGCCCATTCAGACCACCATGGGGCGTCTCGCCATGATGTGTTGGCTCTTCCTGATAAGCTTTCTCTCCCCCCCCCCCCCTTTTTCCCCTCCGCTACACCCGTACCCTACCCTGACATGCGATGTGATGCCATGCCACGTGAGCAGACAAGCCCATTCAGACGACCATGGGGCGTCTCGCCATGATGTGTTGGCTCTTCCTCGTGCTCATCGTCACTGCCAGTTACACCGCCTCCCTCTCCTCCATCCTCACCGTTCAGAACCTCGCTGCCACCCCTGATGTGAGCATCCCTGGCAACCCTGGAAATCCAAGCCCTCGTCAACCCCAAGGATTCAAGTTCATAGTGGAGTGGAGTAGCAGCAATCCTGGAGATTCAGTCTCGTTCCTTTGTTGCTTAAGCATTTCCTTCAGGATTGCTGCTACTCCGAGTGCATTGAGGTCGTTTTTGAGGCGCCTAAAAAACGACCTCAATGCACCTGGAAATTCAGTCTCGTTCCTTCGTTGCTTAAGCATTTCCTTCAGGATTGCTGCTACTCCACTATGAACTTGAATCCTGGCAGCCCTCCCCCCTCCTAGCACCTGGAAATCCAATACCTCATCAACCCCAATTGGTATGGCTGGTCTATCCACGATATGCCGCCATGCCACCCGCTCACTCTCCTGCATCCATCCCCATCACCCGCTCGCTCTCCTGCATCCATCCTCATCACCCGCTCGCTCTCCGCCATCCATCCCCATCACCCCCTCCCCCCGCCCACCAAACCCCTTCCACCCCAACACAGAGCCTTGCTGTTGCAATTTCTATGAAGCTTCCTCTTGGTTACCACGAAGGCTCCTTCACCTACAACTACCTCCTGGCCATCGGCATCCCCGCTGTAAGCAGGCCCGCTATTCCCCACAATCCACTCCTGCCAACTCTTGTTTTCAGCACTTTTATCCCCTTTGTAAGCAGGCTGTGCTGTCTAATCCCCATTGTACGCATGCAATCTCATTCACAGGCTCATTCATGCTATCCGCATATCCACATCCCCCCCTTCTCCACCGCTATTGCCTCCCCCTTGCCCTCTGCTTTCTCCCAACCCCCCCCCCCCCCCCCCCTCCTCCTCCCAACAGTCAGTGCTGTACCCGCTGAGTTCCATGGCTGAGTTCGCGGACGCCCTGGGGTCAGGCAAGGTGAAGGCGGTGATTGACAAGACTCACTCACGCTGCCCCCATTCTACCCCTCCCCCGGAACCCTGCACTTCCCCGTTCCTCCACACACAACAGTCAGTGCTGTACCCTCTGGGATCCATGGCTGAATTCGCGGACGCCCTGGGGTCAGGCAAGGTGAAGGCGGTGATTGATGAGACTCACTCTCACTTCTGTTGCCCCAACCCCTCATGCCCCACCCCTCCCACCCCTCCCAACAGTCAGTGCTGTTTCCGCTGAAATCCATGGCTGAATTCGCGGACGCCCTGGGGTCAGGCAAGGTGAAGGCGGTGATTGATGAGGCGCCGTATCTGGACGTGTTCAACTCGCGCTTCTGCAGCTACACACGCGTGAAAGAGCAGCTCTCTACCTTCAACTGGGGCTTTGTGAGTGATGCTGCTTGGCTTGGTGCATTTGGCGTGGTGTATGGTAAGGGCTGTCAAGGGTTGAGGCGCTGTATCTGGACTGGATGTGTTCAACTCGCGCTTCTGCAGCTACACACGGGCGAAGGAGCAGCTTTCCACCTTCAACTGGGGATTTGTAAGTGGGGTTGGTTGGCATGGTGTTGGGGGCTTAGTGCATGTTGTGTAAGGCCAATGAGGCGCTGTATCTTGACGTGTTCAATGAGGCCAATGAGGCGCTGTATCTTGACGTGTTCAATGAGGCCAATGAGGCGCTGTATCTTGACTTGTTCAATGAGGCCAATGAGGCGCTGTATCTTGACGTGTTCAAGCCGCGCTTCTGCAGCTACACACGGGTGAAGGAGCAACTCTCCACCTTCAGCTGGGGCTTTGTGAGTGATGCTGCTTGGCTTGGTGCATTTGGCGTGGTGTATGGTAAGGGCTGTCAAGGGTTGAGGCGCTGTATCTGGACTGGATGTGTTCAACTCGCGCTTCTGCAGCTACACACGGGCGAAGGAGCAGCTTTCCACCTTCAGCTGGGGCTTTGTGAGTGATGCTGCTGTTTTTGTGGGTGTATGAAGATACATGTGCAATGGCTCTCTCTTGTTGACCCTCTGTCTCCTCCACCGCCCTCTCTGTTCTCATTGTTTCTCTCTTTACTTCTCCCCCCTCTCCCCCCCACCCCCCAGGCGTTCCACAAGGACACGCGCGTGCCCTACGATCTCTCCATCACCATCTCAAAGCCTTCCCCACACCCCCTCCTCCGCCATTCTTGCGCCCTTGTCCTCTCCCCTCTCCCCACCCGCCCATCCCCTCATCCCCCTGCTCCCCTGCTCCACCCCACCTAGGCCTTCCGCAAGGACATGCGCGTCCCCTACGACCTCTCCATCGCCATCTCAAAGCTAGCCCCCACTCCCCTTCCCTCCCATCCTTCCCCTGCCCTCCTCCCCTCCCACCCCCCCCCCCCCCACCCCACCAGGCCTTCCACAAGGACATGCGCGTGCCATACAATCTCTCCACTGCCATCTCAAAGCTGGCGCTGTCACTCCCTGCCCATTCCTGTTCCATCCTGCCCCTGCCCTCCCTTCCCCATTTCTTCCCCCCCCACACACAACAGGCGTTCCACAAGGACATGCGCGTACCATACGACCTCTCCATCGCCATCTCAAAGCTGGCGCAGTCGGGGCAGCTGCAGAGCATGCACGACTTCTGGATCAAGGGCTCCACCTCCTGCTCCCTCCCACCCTCCGTCTCCTCCACCAGCCTCGGCCCCGAGAACTTCTGGACGCTCCTCCTGCCACCACTCCCTTGCTGACACTTTTTCCGTCTCCCTGCCCCCCTGCCCCCCTGCTCCCCTGCCCCTCCCCAACCCCCCCTCCTCCCCCCACCTAGGCCTTCCACAAGGATATGCGCGTGCCCTACGACCTCTCCATCGCCATTTCAAAGCTGGCGCAGTCGGGGCAGCTGCAGAGCATGCACGACTTCTGGATCAAGGGCTCCACCTCCTGCTCCCTCGGCCCCTCCGTTTCTTCTACTAGCCTCGGCCCCGAGAACTTCTGGACGCTCTTTGTTATTTATAGCGCGGTCGCGGTGCTGTGCTGCCTTGTGTACTGCGCGATGTCGGCTTATACGGGGTACAGGATTCTGAGCTACTGCCGGAAGCTGGAGAAAGAGTTGAAGGAAGTATTGGAGGGAAGCAAAGCAGGGTGAGTTGCAAATCTGGCTTCCAATAAGGTGAGCACAGGTAAAGGGAATCACATCTGTGCACAGTGCTGGGTTGGCTTATACGGGGTACAGGATTCTGAGCTACTGCCGGAAGCTGGAGAAGGAGCTGAAGGAAGAACTGGAGGGAAGCAAAGCAGGGTGAGTTGTTTGGTTGAGGAGGTGAAAAATCAGGTGTACTGCACTGTGCCGGGTTGGCTTTTACTGCCGGGCTGCCAGGTCGTCCAGGAAGGAGAAGGCATGGCATTGACTTTGACAACTACGGTTTCTCCCTCTTCCCTCTCCCCCACCCCGCCCACATTCCTCCCCTGCGCTGATTCTCACTGCAGATCCTCCAGGAAGGGCAAGGCAGAGGAAGGAAGCACGGAAGGCAGCAAGAGATCAAAAGAGAGAGGCGAAGGCGGGGAGTGGGGCAGCATCCGAGCTGGTGTGCAGACGATGATGGAGATCAACTTCTTTCACGCGCTGCTCGTGGGGCTGGGGTGGAAAGACCCCCCTGACGTGCACTCCGCTCTGGTCACCAACCAGCTGCAGCATATCGACTTTGATAGCTACGGTCCCTCCCTCTTCCCTCGTCCCTCTCCCCCACCGGCCCACGTTTCTCCCCTGCGCTGATTCTCACTGCAGGTCCTCCAGGAAGGGCAAGGCAGAGGAAGGGAGCACAGAAAGCAAGGGATCAAAGGAGGGAAGGGGCTTCTGGGGAAGCATGCGCTCGGGGGTGCAGACGATGATGGAGATCAATTTCTTTCACGCGCTGCTCGTGGGGCTGGGGTGGAAAGACCCCCCTGACGTGCACTCCGCTCTGGTCACCAACCAGCTGCAGCATATTGACTTGGGCAATTACAGCGCTCGTGGTGGTTTTGGTGGTGATGGCGCTGCTGCTGCTGCTGGGTTTGATGCTGCAGGTGGGTTCGGCGGTGGTTCTGCAGAGGAAGGGGAGAGAGGGGGTGTGTTTGCCCGAATTGGTAGCATGGGTGGGAGGAGTTTCAAGAACGCTGAAGGCACCAGCAGCACCAGTCGACTTGTGATGCGTCTCAGAAGTTTTGGACAAGAAGGAGAGGAGAGAGGGGGGGGAGCGTTCGACCGAGTAGGAAGCATGGGTGGGAGGAGCTTCAGCAATGCGGACCGACCAACCAGCAGCAGCGGTCGTCCGAAGTCAGGCAATTCCCTCAAGAGGCGTTTCGCCAGGGGAAGCGCGTCGCAGGGAGGAGGCTCTTTCAAAAACGGCGAATTCAGGGCAGGCTCTTTCAAGTCAACAACTTCGTTCAAAGCAGATCTGTTCCGGAAGCAACGGTCTTTCCAGCAGTCTAACCTCGGCAATGAGGCAGCAAGAGAGGCGAGAGATGCAAGAGAGGGGAGGGAGTCAATCGAGTCAACGCCAGTCAAGCGGGCAGGGTCGTTCCGAGCAGAGTCAATGCGTTCAGCCTCGTTCAATAAGTCCGAGGCTTTCCAAGGGGGCCCTGTGGCCCGAGCCGGAGGGTTCCGCAGCGCTTCTGTTCCCGGAGGTGAAGCGATCAGGGAGGTGACGGCAACAGGAGAGCGGGAGCAGCAGAGGCAGGAGCAGAATGGGCCGGAAGGGAGGGTGAAGCAGTTTGTACGGCTGGAGAGTAAGAAAGGCAGCTTCATGAAAGCGGATAGTTTCAAAAGGCCAGGATCTGGAGGGACTGGTGGTGGGTCGGGTGGGGCTAGGGATAGGGATGGGACTTGGAGCCTGGGCGCAGGAGGGGTTTTGGCTCAGTCGGGCAGCTTGAGCAAAACGGGCAGCTTTAAGAGATCGGGCAGTGCGCTCCGTGCTCCCAGCTTCAAGCGTCCCGCCAGCAGTCGAGAGGAGGGGAATGGGAGGGACGGGAATGGGATAGCAGAGCAGCAGCCGCAGCAGTCCCAGCAGGGGCCGATCTTGAAACCCGAGGGGCTGTTTAAGAAGCTAGTCAGCTTCAAAGGGGCTGAGGCTGGGACGAGCACTGGTGGAGGGGCTGGGAGCACGAACAGAGGGGCAGGAGGAGGAGGCGCGGGAGCAGGAGTAGGGGGAGGAGCAGGGGGAGGAGGAGGAGAGCAAGGGGGTGGGGGAGAGAACCGGCCAGACATCAGGTTTGGCGGCGGTGCGAGGGGCAAGTTTGAAGGGGGGCCTGTGTGGCGATCAACGTCTTGGGGGAAGAAGGGGTGATGTGGATGGGAGCCCTATTGGAAGCTGAGGGGTGTCATTCGCGTTGACTTAAGGTAGAATTTTCCCTCTCGAGTCCCTGTCAGGTTTTGGAGAAGGGAACAGAGGGGGAGGAGCCCCTCCTGGCTTGTTTTTTGAGGCGCCTAAAAACTCACCCAAAGTTTTAGGTTTTGGAGAAAGGAACAGACGGGGAGGAGGAGCCCTCCTGGTTTGTTAGGGAAGGGTGTTTGCGTGCCTTGAGATGTGCAGCAGAGGAAGCAGGCAGGCGTGTCATGAAGGGAGAGGGTGGAGTAGAGATGGGAACAGGCAGGAGCACTGATGATATCATGGGAAATAAAGGAAGGAACCGATAAGATTTTCCAGGCACCTCAACACAACGGATGTCACTTACATTGTCCTGTTAGGAGGTGCCTCATAGTGAGACATGCTCAGGAACAAGGCGAAGGGTGGTTATTTCACCTAGAGTTCACGTTTCTTGCATGCTTAGTGGTTCCCATCCCATCCCAGTCACTCTAACGGAACTTAGACGCAATGTTTTTACTTATTTGTTTCTAATTTTCTCTCAGCTTTGATGTACTGTGAATATCTGCTTATTCGCCTTTTCTCTATATATTTTTCTAATTCCACTACCATAGTGTGCTGAGATGTACATGGGTTGTGTTTTCACTTCATAATTCTTTCCTTCAAACAAATCATGTTGTAAAGTGTACGGTACAAGCACTTGCATAAACGCGAACAAACGGCAAACAGCAAACGGATCAGAAATTGACAGCCAGCGAAGACCACCCATGAGTCTCTGCCCCTCGTGCAGCGACCATCTCTGCGACCCCAGCTCTCGTGCGACGACCTTCGTGGCGATGGAGCCACCGTCGCCACCGCCGCCAGCGTCAGCAGCACCAGCTGGTGACCCACCACCTGTCTTACCCAGTAACGCCGCGCCACGTGTCTTCAACGTGAATGTCGGCATTCTGGGGCATATCGATAGCGGCAAGACGAGCCTCGGTGAGCCAAGCCGACACGCACTGGATTGACTTTGAGAATCCCCACTGTCAGAATTCTCACAAGTCAATGGGAATCCTCAAAAGGCAAGACGAGCCTCGGTGAGCCAAGCCGACACGTGGCAACACGACACGAAATTCGTCCCACGCAAGCCGGAGTAGTATCGTGGTCCCCGCCTCCCTGGGACGTCCTATCCCCTCCCCTTCACACGCCGCCTCATCTCCACCCCCAGGCAGGGCGCTGAGCGTTGAACAGAGCGCGGAAAGGAATTTTTAGGCGCCTCAAAAGTCATCTCCGCCCCCAGGCAGGGCGCTGAGCGTTGAACAGAGCGCGGAAAGGGAGAGAGGGAGTGCATTGAAAATAATAGCGGAGTCTGCTCCGATGCTCCCCTTCCCATCCTTCCTCCACACGCCCCCCCGCCTAACCCCATCCAGAGCAACGGGCACGCCGTTGAGCACAGCCGCGTTGGACAAACACCCGCAGAGGGCCGCGAGGGAGAGGGGGGAGTATGTACAAGAGTGTATCCCCATGCCCCCATGCACCCCCCATGCTCCCGCCATGTACCCCCCATGCACCCCCCATGCACCCCCCATGCACCCCCCATGCACCCCCCATGCACCCCCCATGCACCCCCCATACTCCCCCCATACTCCCCCCATACCCCCCCCATACCCTCCCCATACAACCCCCCAGCCAGGGCGCTGAGCACGCTGCTGAGCACAGCCGCATTGGACAAGCACCCGCAGAGCTTGCAGAGGGGGAGAGGGAGGGGTGCGCACGAGTGTATCCTCATGCCGCCCCATACTCCCCCCATACTCCCCCCATACTCCCCCCATACTCCCCCCATGTATCCCCCATTCACTTCCCCAGCCAGGGCGCTGAGCACGCTGCTGAGCACAGCCGCGTTGGACAAGCACCCGCAGAGCGCAGAGAGAGGGATCACCCTCGACCTTGGATTCTCCGCCTTCCAGGTGCCTTCCTCGTGCCTTCCAGGTACCTTCCAGGTAACTTCCAGGTGGCTTCTAGCTTTGCAGTGCTTTTTTCGTGCAGCTCATCTGCCCTCCTCCGTCGCACCTCACCACTTCTTCGCACTCCTTTCCACTCCTTCCCTCGCGCCCCTTTCCCCCCCCCCCCCCCCCCCCACTCCTACACCTACTCTAGCTTTGAAACGCCTCACTTCACAATCCCTCCTTCCATCCCTCGCCTCCTCACCTCACCTGTCCTCCTCTCACTTGCAACCTGCCTCTCTACCCCTTCTCTCAGCCGTCCACTTATTTCCTCACTGTCTGCCATTTATGCCGCCCTCCTCTCCTGCATGCGCCTCTCTTCTCCCGCGTCCCCTCAGTTGACTTTTGAGTCGACTCAAAAGTCAACTCACCTCATTGACTGCCATTTATGCCTAGTTTTGAGGCGCCTCAAAACATTCCTGCCGCCCTCCTCTCCTGCGTGCGCCTCTCTTCTCCTGCGTCCCCCAGGTGGACGTACCCCCATCCTTAGTGGATCGAATCCCATACGACAAGGTCCAATTTACTCTCGTCGACTGCCCCGGCCATGCCTCTCTCATCCGTACCATCATTGGAGGTTCGACCTCTGTCTCCTATCAATCACTCAATGCTTTGATTGATGATTGCCGTTGTCAATCACCAGAAAATGACTTTTGGTGCCTTTCAAACATGTCTGAAGTCCCCGTCACCTCCTCCTCCTCCTCCTCCTTGTGACCATCTTCCCCGTCATCAGGAGCACAGATCATTGATATGATGCTGCTTGTGGTCGACGTCACCAAGGGCATTCAGACACAGACAGCAGAGGTGAGGGGATTCGTGAGACTCACAAAAAGAAAGAAAGAAGAAGAAGAAAAAAAAAACACAAAAAAAAAGAGTACATACACAAAACTTGACAAGTGACGTCACCAAGGGTACTCAGACCAAGACAGCAGAGGTGAGGAGGAGCAGTGACTAAAAAAGGCATTTGGTCTCTAACATCGTTGGTGCATTCGTAACAAATTTTAGACGTTGGTGCATTCGTAACAAATTTTAGACATTGGTGCATTCGTAACACAATTTGGTCTCCAATCTCTTTTCAGTTTCGGCATTTCTCGCCATCACGACAATCCCCTGTTAAAGCTTCTCGCCGCTTCTCTTCGCGTCTCCACCCTTCTTCCCTTACCCGTACGTGCATCGGCAGTGTTTGGTGGTGGGCGAGGTGTCTCCCACCAAGGAAATGGTTGTTGTGCTCAACAAAACGGTACCTCATTATGCACTCATGCCATGCCATTCCCTGCCATTTCATGCCATGCCATACCACCCCATGCCATGCCATGCCATGTCCTGCGCCACGTTATGCCATTCCTCGCCGTGCCATGCCATCATGGCAGCTTTCCTCCCTTCCCTTCTCTCCGGCTCCTTGCACCTTCTTTCTCAATCAATCCCCTGCTTTCCGTTCCGTTCCTCAATCAAATCTCAATCAACCAGGACCTTTTGCCTGCTGCCACGAAGCAAGCACAGATCGATAAGGTGGGTAGGGTCATGAATGGGGAGTATCTTGGTAAGCAAAAGAACACAGTCTGAACAGGTGAAAACAGTATTCTGAGTCGACTCAAATGGTAGACAGTATTCCATTTTTTTGAAGAAGGGTTTTGAGACGTCTCAAAACCCTTCTTCAAACACGTGGCTATTCTGAGTCGACTCAAATGGTAGGCAGTATTCCATTTTTTCTACCATGGCAGCGGCTCGTTGTTGCCGTTCCATTTGAGGGACTGTTATGGATGAATGGATTCCTAACGAATTATATGGATTGAAGCGCACATGTGGCTACTAAATCACGGGACAACAGCCCCTCACACTGCTTCTAAACATGTCGTTTGCTCCTTCGTGATGCACTTTGAACTTGATAGTAGCATGTCTCTGTCTCACTCGCTGTGCTTATATGTCTCTCCCATCTCTTTTACAGATGAGGAAGAGACTGTTTTGAGAATTCTCAAAAGTCACTCCAACGTGTCTCTGTCTCACTCGCTGTGCTTATATGTCCCTCCCATCTCTTTTACAGATGAGGAAGAGGCTGCGAGCCACGTTGAAGGGCACCAAGTTTGCCTATCAACCACTTGCACTCTTTCAAACTCTCAAACTGTGTCTCTTATTGCACCAAGTATTGCACCTCGTTTCCCTCACTCTCACAGATGAGGAAGAGTCTGCGAGCCACGTTGAAAGGAACCAAGTTTGCCGACACTGCCATGGCTGCTACAGCAGCAGCAGCCGTGCCATCAGCCAAAGCAGCACAAGCAGCAGCATGTCTCTGTCCTAAATGGAGCTTACATCTCTCTCCCATCTCTTTCACAGATGAGGAAGAGGTTGCGAGCCACGTTGAAGGGCACCAAGTTTGCCGATCAACCACTTGCACTCTTTCAAACTCTCAAACTGTGTCTCTCATTGTACCTCTTTCCCTCACTCTCACAGATGAGGAAGAGACTGCGAGCCACGTTGAAAGGCACCAAGTTTGCCGATGCTGCCATGGTTGCAACAGCAGCAGCAGCAGCAGCAGCCATGCCATCAGCAGCACCAGAAGCGGCAGTAGCAGCACAACAGCCAGCAGCAGCAGCTGCAGCTGCAGCAGAGGGCATAGCTGACGTCATTAATGAGCTCATGGCACGAGTGCCCTGTGAGTGATAGGCACCCGTTTCACACTCTCTCTCACCCTCTTCTCAGAGGGGCGGAAAGGAAGGAAGGAAGAGACTTGGAACGGCTGTTCCCATTGAGGTCGTTTTTGAGGGCCTCAGAATCCTCAAAAACGACCTCAATGCACTTGGAAGGGCTGCTCCCTACTGGGATGAATGATATTCTGAGATGTCTCCTCCCTGTTTCTGCAGGGTGTTTTAGAGCATTCTGTAAAACTCCCTGTTGTTGAGAATGCACCCTCTCCACCAAACTCTGCACCCTCTCTTCCTTTCATAGTACCCTCATTTCATTTCCTTTATGATTTTCGTTCCCTCCCTTTCCTTCAGTGTCTTTCCCCAGCCATATCTCGTTCATCAGACGGCCCTTTCCTCTTTGCCATCGACCACTGCTTTCCAATCAAGGACCACTGCCCCCCCGTCCTCCCTCCCTGTCCTCCCTTCCCCCACCCTCTCTTCCCTCTCCCCTCCCTCCAACCCTCATTTCTCCCTGCAACCCTCTTCCCTTTCCCCAGCCATATCTCGTTCATCAGACGGCCCTTTCCTCTTTGCCATCGACCACTGCTTTCCAATCAAAGGCCAGGTAATTTCAACTACCTGTCAGGTGATTTCAACTACCTGTCAGGTGATTTTCAGAGGTGCATGCGATCTCAACGTGCACTCAGGTACATGTGTACATTGCATGCACACGCCCTCTTGACAGGTGTCTTCTTGATATCTCTCCCATGTGCATGGGTGCTTGGTCACCCATGTGCGTCCTCTTGATATCTCTTAACGGGTATCCTCTTGATGCCTCAGTATAAAAATTGCGGGTAATGAGACGACTTTTGAGGCGCCTCAAAAGTCCCCTTGATGCCTCACTTTTCCTGCCACATCCTCGTTTGCCGAACCCTTGTTTGCAACTTTGCAGGGCACGGTGATGACAGGGACAGTGCTGAGAGGCCACGTGGCAGTGAATGATTCGCTGGAGCTGCCTCTTCTCAAGCTGCAGAAAAAGGTAGGGTCATATTATTTAGTCAACTTAAGAATCAGACGTTGTGCAGAGCAGAGTGGATGTAGCTTGTGTGGTTGGGTTGGGTTGGGTTGGGTTCCGTTGGCAGGCATAAGCACCATTTTTGTACAAGGATTCTTTCTTTCGCAGCACGGTTTCGGGGGTTGTCTGCCACAGCCTGACTCGTCACGGCACTTTCCTCTTCCCCTTTCATTTTTGTCCGCATTACGTGATTGAAGAAGGGTTTTGAGACGTCTCAAAACTCGTCACGGCACTTTCCTCTTCCCCTTTCATTTTTGTCCGCATTACGTGATTGAAGAAGGGTTTTGAGACGTCTCAAAACTCGTCACGGCACTTTCCTCTTCCCCTTTCATTTTTGTCTCACGGCTTGGGGTTCGCCTCGGGTGAGCATCTTCCATTACCACGGACAGACTGAACATGTGACGTCTCATGTATTTTGATATGCCATCATGCCATATGATGTCCCGTCTATATTGTGTAGTGCCATCATACTCGTGATGTCCCATGTAAATTGTGTTTTGCCATCATGCCATATGATATGATGTGCCGTGACCTTCCTCCTGCATGCAGATCAAGAGCATGCAAATGTTTCACAAACCAGTAACTCGTGCATCCCAGGTGAGTGTGCTTCGCTGCATTGGTTTATTTGTTTGTTTGATTGATTTTTGCTTCTTCTTCTTTTTTCAATGCACGGTATTCTCTGAGCTGATGAGCGCCTACTGTTCAAGTGCTTGTGGCAGGGCGACCGAGTGGGTCTCAGTGTCACTCAGCTTGACCCAAAGCTCATCGAGAGAGGAATTGCAGTTACGTGCCATGCTGCTCATTCGAGTCGATTCTCCTGACGTCAGCCATTCCTTTCTGTGGCATGAGCTCCTTGCATACGCAAATATGTAAACACACACCCCATACCATGCCCTCCCCACCCCACTAGGGGTCTTCACATAGTCCCGCTCTGCCCAACCATATGCCCCCTTGTAGCATGCAGGCTGCTCCTGGTTCAGTCCCTTTGCTCTCTGCTGCAATCGCAGCCGTCCACCCCATCCGATTCTTCAAAGGCCCCCTCACTTCAAACTCTAAGTTTCATGGTACGTCCAGCCCTCACACTCAACTCCCTCACACTCTACTCCCTCACACTCTACTCCCTCACACTCTACTCCCTCACACTCTACTCCCTCACACTCCACTCCCTCACACTCTACTCCCTCACACTCTACGCCCTCACACTCTACCCCCTCACACTCTACGCCCTCACACTCTACTCCCTCACACTCTACGCCCTCACACTCTACTCCCTCACACTCTACGCCTTCACACTCTACTTTCTCACACTCTACTCCCTCACACTCTACTCCTTCACACTCTACTCCCTCACACTCTACTCCTTCACACTCTACTCCCTCACACTCCACTCCCTCACACTCTACTCCCTCACACTCCACTCCCTCACTCTCCACTCTCTCACTCTAATCTCACTCTCTCACCCTCCCACTCTCACTTTTCTCTGTTCGAACTCCATGTGATACGACGGCATTTGACTCGATTCTTTAGTCGACTCAAAAATCAACCTCCATATGATAAGACGGAATTTGAGGCGCCTCATCACCTCACCATGTGACGACTACTGCTACCTTGCTTTTGGTTGACTCAATTCACTCAACTCAATGCACCACGTTTCCCTCCCTTGCCCTCGTTTTCCCCCCTCCCTCCTTCCCCACAACGCAGTAAAGGTGGGTCACTCCACAGTCATGACAACTGTCACCTTCTTTTGAACAGAGTCGAACTCCCCTTCCCCCACCTCCTACCTCTCCTCACCTCCTACCTCCCCATCCCGCCCTCCTCCTTCCCCGCAACGCAGTAACGGTGGGTCACTCCACAGTCATGACAACTGTCACCTTCTTCGCTCATCCCTCTCCACATTCTTCCACAAACCTCGCATCAGGTGGATCGTCAGGTGCATTTCTTTTCTGCTTCTGCACTCCTCTGCTTCCTCCCTCTGCAAAAAGCGTTGTTTTCTTTCTAGTCAGCACGTCAGTTCCTGTTTGAGCTGTCATCTTTCGCTTTCTAGCCCGCATCTTGCATGACTATGACGTCTATAACAATTATATATGTATATATATATATGTGTGTATATACGTTTGTGTATCTATATATGTGTGTGTATATACTGTAAATTTGTGCGGGCATAAATTTACCAAGTCAGCTTACAAATTTCCACCCAGCACCACCTTTCTCCCGTCTTGCCCCTCATCTTTCTCCTCATCTCCTCCCCATAGCAGGCTCGCCTTTCGATTTCTCTCTCGATTACCCCCACTTGGTGAGACAAGAGAAAAAAGCACAAGTTTCTTTGCGTTCCAAGCTTTGGACACGTCTCAAAGCATTTCTTCATACACATTACCCCCACTTGGCGAGACAATAGAAAAAAGCACAAGTTTCTTTACGTTCCAAGCTCTGGACAAGTGTGTTCTTAGTCGACTCAAAACTGAGTCGACTTAAAACTGAGTCGACTCAAAATCATACGTAAGAAGTTCCGTCTTAACTGACTGATAGCTTTTCCAATTTAAATTCACTCTTGCATCTGCTGCTGCATGCATGTGCTTTGCAGGAAAATTTGCAAGACAGTGACACGCTCTCAGCACCGTCAGGCACAGGGCAACAACTAAGCACAGGTATGGTTGATGTTCAGCCAATGTGCTGCTGGGGCAATGTGCTGCTGGGGCAATGTGCTGCTGCGGCAAACCCTAAACCCGTAACCCGAAACCTTGAACCTTGAACCCTTACCTTGAAACCTAAGCACTAAACCCGCCAGCCTGCAGCCCGCCATCCGGTGAGGCAATGTGCTGCCTGTGAAAGCTACTTGCCAGTGCGCTCAAATATATTTTGAGGCTCCTCAAAAATTGCCTCAAAAATCACAATGTGCTGCCTGTGAAAGCTACTTACCAGTGCGCTCAAAGATATTTTGAGGTGTCTCAAAAATTGCCTCAATCGCCTCAGAAATCACAATGTGCTGCCTGTGAGAGCTGCTTACCAGTGCGCTCAAAGATATCGTTGCACTGTGCTTCTGTGCTATCATGGTGGCTTTTGAACCAGTTCTAAAATCACAGAGTTCTGTGCTGCCTGCCATTGCACTTAGCTGCTGCTGCTGCTGCTGCTGCTGCTGTGCTGCCTTCCTTCCTCCCCCCTTTCTCAACCTTTTTCCTGCAGCACCATCACCAGGCCAGCAGCAGCACCAGGAGCACGCAACTGACTCGCCATCTGCCTTGATTCTCCTCTCATCGATTCATCCTCCCTCCCACCCTCCTTCTTCAACCCTCTGCAACCTGTTTCCTGCAGCACCATCACCAGGCCAGCAGCAGCACCAGGAGCACACATCTGAGGTTCCATCACGGCCACGCTACGCCCTCCTAGTGTTTGAATCCGAGGTACCTATGACTAAAGTTCTTGAGTCGCCACAAAAATCGTCTCATCTTGTCGGTTTCTTTTAAGCGCCATCACACACACACACACACACACACACACACACACACACACACACACACACACACACACACTGCGCCCTCCCAGTGTTTGAATCCGAGGTAGTCGTGACTCTATGACTCGTCTCGACTCATGACTCGATGTCTTGTTGCGACTGCAGTTCTCGATGATCTCGTCTCAGCCAAGGTCTCATCTTGAGTGGGTTCTCAATGGATTGATGCGGCCCACTCGATGATCTGAGGTTCTCTATGACTCGAGTGGGTCGCATCAAATTCATATTCCCTCTCAGTGTTAGAGTCTGTGAGAATTCTTAGCCAATATGTTCTCAAGAGCTATCTAGGCCTTTCCTCACATGCGGTATGGCAGGGGATGACCTCCTGGTTTGTTTTGACATCACATCACATCACATCACATCACATCACATCACATCACATCACATCACATGGCATGGCATGGCATTCGCAGATCGCATGTCCGAGTGACGCTTTGCTGATAGCATCTCGCCTCGACTCTGATATCCGTAAGATGCAACCATGCCCTTGAAGCGCGCCCTTGTAACACGCCCTTGAAACACAGCTTTGAAACGCAACCTTGAAACACGCCCTTGAAACACAACCTCACGCCCTTGAAATATTCCCTATTCTTGATTGGCCGGGAGCCGTGTGAACAACATAAGGTTGTTGCCATGTGTTCGTCTTGTTAAGATCTGACGGCCTTTATCCATCCATCCTGCCTCGTCCCACATGCAGACACCAACACGTGCCGCATGGCCTTCCATGGCTGTATTCTCGCCCCCATTGATCCCACCACCATGCACTCAGGCTCCCAGGTGAGGTGCCTGTCCACAGGTATGTCACACAGGTACGGTACACAGAACACAGGTATGGTACACAGGTATGGCACACAGGTACGGTACACAGAAGAAAGGTATGGTACACAGGTACGGCACACAGATAAGGTACACAGGTACGGCACACAGGCATCGCACACAGGTATGGCACACAGCTTAAAGGTATGGGGCGTATCCATTCACCTCCTCGCGCCACGTGCAGGCAGACACCAGCGTGTGCCGCATGGCCTTCCATCTCTGTATCCTCGCCCTCATTGATCCCACCACCTTGCACTCAGGTCCCACCACCTTGCACTCAGGTCCCATGCCAAGCTCAGGTAGAAATCATTCCACAGGGTGATCAGGGTGACTTTTGAGTCGACTCATAAGTCACCACCTTGCACTCACGTCCCATGCCAAGCTCAGGTAGAAATCATTCCACAGGGTGATCAGGGTGACTTTTGAGTCGACTCATAAGTCACCACCTTGCACTCACGTCCCATGCCAAGCTCAGGTAGAAATCATTCCACAGGGTGATGAGCCGGTGGATTCTCTTTTGAGGCGCCTCAAAAGTTGATCCCACCACCTTTGAGGCGCCTCAAAAGTTGATCCCACCACCTTTGAGGCGCCTCAAAAGTTGATCCAACCACCTTTGAGGCGCCTCATAAGTCACCACCTTGCACTCAGGTCCTGAGGTAGAAATCATTCCACAGGGTGATGAGCCGGTGGATTCTCATTCACTTATCCTCCCCACTCTCACTCATTCTCCATCTCCCCGCCTTCCTTATCACTTCAAAATCAGGGAGGGTTTGCTCGACCAGGCAGTTGGTCCTCACTGACCCATCCTTCCCACTCTCACTTTCCCCGTCTCGCTGTCTCTCGTCACTCCCGTTCAACATACGCGGATTTACAGGCTGAAGAGCAGGGAGGGAGTGATCAGCCAGGTGGTTGATTTCCATTCCCTCATCTTCCCCACTCTCTTTCATTCTCCATCCCTGCCTTTTGTCACTCCCACTCAGCCTCTGCGTGTTTACAAGCTGAAGAGCAGGGAGGGAGTGATCGACCGGGTGGTTGACTCGCATTCTCTCATCGGCCGAGGGCTCTTCAAGAAGGAAACTGACATCTCCAAATTCGTGGGGCTCCGAGTTTCCACAGTGGAAGGTGGGTCAAAGTGACTAGAGGACTTTTGAGGCGCCTCAAAAGTGACAAGGTCTTTTGAGACGCCTCAAAAGTGACAAGGTCTTTTGAGGCGCCTCAAAAGTGACAAGGACGGTGGGGCTGAGTGTGTGGCGGAGGGCTCTTTCAGCAAACCCTGCAGTGGAAGGCAGGTGGGTCATTGGCTGAGCCGGTTTTTGAGTCGACTCAAAAATCGACTCAGCACACGCGGAAGGCAGGTGGGTCGTTGGCCGAGCCGAGGGCCCTTCAAGAAGGAAACCGACATCTCCAAAATTGTGGGGCTCCGAGTCTCCATAATGGAAGGTGGGTGGATCATTATGTTGACAGGAGAGGTCAGGAGAGGTCAGGAGAGGTCAGGAGAGGTCAGGAGAGGTCAGGAAAGGCGAGGATAGGTCAGGTGATATACTAAATGGGTGTACAAGATGGGAAATTAGCAGGAGTGCAAGTATTGCCCTCTCTCCCCTCTGCCTTTTCCCCCCCCGCTTCCTATTTTTGGGCAGGAGCACAAGGAACAATTCAGTCACCGTTTGGCAAATCAGGCAAATTCAAGGCAAGTCGACACACAAGTCTGTGCAATCCTGCGTTGTCAATCCATCATTTTGCTCTCTGTCTGCCCCATTTCTGTCTGCAAAGGAGTGGGAGTAAGGTAGCTGAGCTAAAATCGCTAGATGTCTCAAAAACCATGTTCCTGTCTGCACATGAGGCAATTGATAAAACACCCACCTCCCTCCTCCCTCCTCACAGCAACTGCCTTATTTTTACCCTCCTCTCTTTCACAAGTGTTCCACTCTACACTTCCAGGCCATTGCTGGTGCGCCGCTGCATCTTCACTCTCCTTGCACCTCCCACTTGACTTCTCACTCCTCCATCCCCGCTTGTAGCATCACCCACGTGTCTACCCGTTTGTGCACAGGTGGTGTTCCAGTCTGCACTACCCAAGGAGGCCACAGCTGGTGCGCCGCTGCTTCTTCACTCGTTTTGCACCTCCCACTTAGCTCCTCATCCCTCACTCCTCCCAACCCAACCCACATGTGTTGCCCACGTGTCTCTCCCTTCTCGCACAGGTGGTGTTCCAGTGTGCACTACCCAAGGAGGCCACAGCTGGTGCGCCTCTGCATCTTCACTCATTTTGCACCTCCCACTTAACTTCTCACTCCGCCATCCCCGCTTGTTGTATCACCCACGCACGTGTCTCTCCCTTCTCCCACAGGTGGTGTTCCAGTCTGCACTACCCAAGGAGGCCACAGCTGGTTGTGTTTTTTGGAAATTCTCAAAAAAACCCTCCACTACCCAAGCAGGCCACAGCTGGTGCACCTCTGCATCTTCACGCGTCTTGCTCCTCTCACCTACAATAACTCCTCATGTCTCCTTCCTCCCAACCCACTTGTGTTGTCTGCATGTTTACCCTTTTGTTGCTCAGGTGGTGTTCCAGTGTGCATTGCCCAAGGAGGCCACAGCTGGTGCGCCTCTGCATCTAGTTTTCAAGCGCCTGCTTTTTGATAAGACAAAGCAAATGCTACAGTAGGCAATAGTACTGTACATCATATCCTCCTCACAACCTTCTGTTTCAGCAACATACCGTACATTCCTCAAGGGACTTGAGGAAAATGGGCAGGCATGTGATTCGCTGTGGCATACAGTCTAGTTTCCAGCACTTGTGCGCATATGATTGTGAAGCACTATAGAAAGAGTGTACTGCAGGACATATTGACTGTGCTGGCAGACGGATGGGTTGCTCGTCAGAGGTACTGGCACCAGCATATGTAGCTTTTATTGAGTAGACTCGAAATAGGCTTATTGACAGTGATGGCGGATTGATAGGTTGTTTCTGTCAGAGTTACCGGCACTGGCACATTCAGCTTGGTATGGTACCTGATTTCAAACTCCCTTTTCTCTTCGTGTATTGGTTTGCAAACTTCAAAGTCTGCTGCACTGGTACAATACAATCTAGCTGAGTTCCAACTAGCCGCTTTTGGCATGTCTCATGCCAGCATACTAGGCGATTGGCCGTTGTGGGCCTGGTGCATATCGCAACTGTGTTACACACACTAGGTGTTACACTTGCTCCACGACGAGTTTCACACTGTTACACACCATGTGCTGCACACACTATGTGCGACACACTATACGGCACACTGTTGCACATCCGCTCTAAAAGATGGAGTGCTGAGGCTCCATTTGGCCGAGATACTCTGTGCTGACCCCACTGTCTCGCGACAATGCCACACGCCCCGTGCGGGCCACCTGGAATTAGCAAGGAGGGAGGGTGGGAAGAGACGGCAAGCAGCGCAGAGAGCGCAGAGGGAACAAGGGGTTTAAGGAGGAGGTCAAAGTGGACCAGGGGCAACTTCATACTGTTGAACAGGAAGTGGACCAGAAACTGGACAGGAAGGACGTTAATATATATATATATCGAGTCAGCTTACCTCAAGGATGCTGTAGTCCTCCAACAGCCCCTGCAGGGCCGCCATCTTCTTGAGCGTGCCGGTGAGCTGAGGGTGGGGCAATGGGGAACAATGCGGATGCGGAGAGAGAACACAAGAGAGAAAGAAAATGCACGGAACGTGAAAACGGGAAGAGGAAAAGAGCGAGTGAGAGAGGGAGAGGAAGGGTCATGGTGCGCCTTGAGATGTCCATTGTCCATCACACGTGCCCTGAAGAAAGACGCAGTGCCCATCACCTCTGCTTTTGAGTCGACTCAAAAGAAGGGTCATGGTGCGCCTTGAGATGTCCATTGTCCATCACACATGCCCTGAAGAAAGACGCAGTGCCCATCACACATGCCCTGAGTTAAAAGGGAGTTTTTGAGACGTCTCAAAAACTCACTTTTTACAGATGTCCATCACAGTGCCCTGAAGAAAGACGCAACGCCCATCACCTCCCGCCGCAGCAGTGAGAGACGGCAAGGGAAGGCACTAGTTCTTCAACCGAGGATCCAGTGTGAGAGAGGGCGAGATGCCTCGTACCTCAAGGGTCATGGTCCGCTGTAAGATGTCGATCACCCTCGCCCAGAACACAGCGGCTATGTCCATCACCTCCCAATGCATCAGTGAGCGACGGCAAGGTAAGGCCCACTAGCATTTCAATCGGGAGCCAGTGTGAGAGAGGGCGAGATGTCTCATACCTCAAGGGTCATGGTCCGCCATGAGATGTCGATCACACGCGCCCGGAACACAGACGCAGTGTCCATCACCTCCCGAGGGAGAGGCACAGTGAGAGAGGGTAAGGTATGACACACCTCAAGCGTCATGGTTCGCCGTGAGATGTCGATCACACGTGCCCGGAAGACAGATGCAATGTCCATCACCTCCCGCCGCGGAGCGAGGGAAGGAGAACAGAGTGCAGCAGTCCTTCCCTCATGCCATATTAGTATCTCACAGGTCTGCGATGAGTCATACATGCCCTTGACATGTCTCATACCTCAAGAGTCATGGTTCGCCTTGAGATGTCGATCACCCTCGCCCGAAAGACAGACGCAATGTCCATCACCTCCCGCCGCGGCTCCCCCCTCCCTGCTGCCACCTTGATGAGCATCAGCTCGCGCTGCACGTAGGGGATGTAGGTGAGATCCTCCACCTGAAAGGGAACACAGAGGTGAATAACAAGGAACAGGGAAACGACAATGGTTGGTGAGAACGGTTGCTGTGGGATCTTTAAGCAGGCTTTTTCAAGACGTCTCAAAAAGCAGCTTGCCGATGGACTGCTGTGTACCCCCTTAAGCAAACACCAGTGAGAAAAACATCCAAAGGTCGTTCCAGTGGCCATCACACAAGCATGCATGCCAGCTTGCCACTCACGCTGATCACTTCAATGAGCTTTAGGATCTGCCGCAGAAGCTTCCCGATAGACTGCTCAGTTCCAGGTACCACCATGGTGATCCGTGACTCCCCTGGCTTCTCCGCTGGTCCCACCGCCAGACTCTGCCAGACAAGAAGGCGGAACAGGAGATGGGAAAGGAGGGAGAGAACGAGAAACAATAAGTCATCAACGGACTGCTGTTGGACTGCTCAGTTCCAGGTACCACCATGGTGATCCGTGACTCCCCTGGCTTCTCCGCTGGCCCCACCGCCAGACTCTGAAACGGGAGGAGAGGTGTTTGAGGAAGGGTGAGTAAGAAAACGGTTAAACAAACAGGAAACAGAGGTCAGGGAAGGGAAGGAAGGGGAGAGGAAAGGGAGGGGAAGGGAAGGAAGGACAAGGAGACGGAAGGGGAGGAAAGGGAGAAGGAAGGGTTGAAACGAGCGGGCACAGACCTGGATGCTGTAGCCGCGGCGAGCAAAGACAACCGTGATGTGATTGAGCATGCCGGCAGTGTCAGAGACGAGGAGAGAGAGCGTGCAGGAAAGGAGGGAGAGGGAGGGAGGGAGAGGAAAGCGAGGGAAAGGAGGGGAAGTGTGGGAAAGAAGGGAAAGGGAGGAAGGAAAGCTACGAGGCACACACCTGGATGCTGTAGCCGCGGCGGGCAAAGACACCCGTGATGTGGTTGAGAACACCGGAAGTGTCAGAGACGAGGAGAGAGAGCGTGTGTGGCTGGAAGCCGCCCTCCTGTGAGACATAGAGGTGTGGGGTGAGAGGGGAAGGGTTTTAGGGTTTATTTAAAGACACCCGTGATGTGATTGAGAACACCGGAAGTGTCAGAGACGAGGAGAGAGAGCGTGTGTGGCTGGAATCCGCCCTCCTGTGGACCAGAAGTGAGGGGTGAGAGGGGAGAGTTGTGAGAGGGGTGGGGGAGGTGAGCACGGGCAGTTACTCACTATAAGCAAAAATAGATATTCATGATAAGCACAAGAATGTGATCATTTTATAGCTGCACTCCTCACCATGGTGTTGAAGAACTCGGGGTCCTCATTGCCCCACGTGGGCGTGTTTCGAGTCGACTCAAAGCACGGGCGGGTACTCATTACAGGCACATGCATGTATTCATTAAAAGCACATGCGGGTATTTATCATATCGGCTGCACTCCTCACCATGGTGTCGAAGAACTCAGGGTTTTCATTGCCCCATGTGGGCGACAGCACGGGCGAGAATTCATTATAAACACATGTCAGTATTCGTCATAGGCTGTATTCATGAATCATTACCATGGTGTCGAAGAACTCAGGGTTCTCATTGCCCCACGTGGGCGACAGCACCGGCGGGTATTCCTTAAAGCACATGTCTGTGACCACTATCAGCTGCACTCCTCACCATGGTGTCGAAGAACTCAGGGCTCTCATTGCCCCACGTGGGCGACAGCACCGGCGGGTATTCCTTAAAGCACATGTCTGTGACCACTATCAGCTGCACTCCTCACCATGGTGTCGAAGAACTCAGGGTTCTCATTGCCCCACGTGGGCGACAGCACCGGCGGGTACCACACAGCATCGCCATCAGCGGGCGTCGCATACACATCGCCCTGGGAGTGGCAAGGGGACAAGGGGGACAGGGGTTCGGGGTTTGAGGTTTTAGGGCACATGATGCCAAGGAGTGCCGTCCCACAGGGGGGTACCACACAGAATCGCCATCGGAGGGGGACAGCATACACGTCATTGGCAAGCATGTAGGGACAACAAGGTTCGGGTTCAGGGTTTTGGGCTTAGGGGAGACAATGCAAGGTGGTGGCGTACCACAGGCGGGTACCACACAGCACCATCCTTTGCAAAAGAGCATAGTCCAAATCACATCCCACAAATCACTCCCTCGAATCACATCCCTCGAATCACATCCCTCAAATCACATCCCTCGAATCACATCCCCCAAATCACATCCCCCAAATCACATCCCCCAAATCACATCCCCCAAATCACATCCCCCAAATCACATCCCCCAACTCCCATCCCCCAAATCACATCCCCCAAATCACATCCCCCAACTCCCATCCCCCTGCGCACATCCCTCAAAGTCACATTCCTCAACTCACATCGGAGTCGGCATTAGCAGCAGCAGCACTCGCCCGCTTCGCCACAGTCCGCCGCCCAGCCAAAGCCATAGCAGCGGCCTGCCGGGCGGCCTCGATGTCGTCCTCCACGTCCGTCGTCACTTCGCCGCCCAGAGGCGTCAGGTACACCCGCTCGTCCTTCTCCCTCCGCAGTGCAATCTACCCACAGGGAGTGAAATTGGGTTGGGAGGACTTATAAGTCAAATCAAAAGTCATATTCGCCGCCCAGAGGAGTCAGGTACACCCGCTCGTCCTCCGCAGCGCAATCTGCTAGAAATAGGAGGAGGGAAGGAAGGAGGGGTTCCCTAAGTTTGGAATCCCAGGTTGGACTTATAAAACGTACCTATGCAAGAGCATTTCAGGGTTTCATGTTTCGGGATTCCCCCTGCAAGTCTATTATCTGAAGAAGCTTCATATATATACACATATACATGTATATATACATATTATATAAATGTATATATAACTCTTTGTATCTGATCTTTGGCCGTGCGCCGCTCTCACCTTGCCTGTACGCGCCAGCTGCTTGAGAGGGAACTTGCTGGTGGCGCGCTGGAAGGCGGCTATCTTGCCGGGGTCTCCCGTCACCTGAAAAGACAAGGGGCGAGATGAAAATGCGTTAAGAAAGGGGAGGAAAGAGGGGGAAACGAGGGAAACTTGCTGGTGGCGCGCTGGAAGGCGGCTATCTTGCCGGGGTCTCCCGTCACCTGAAAAGACAAGGGGCGAGATGAAAATGCGTTAAGAAAGGGGAGGAAAGAGGGGGAAACGAGGGAAACTTGCTGGTGACGCGCTGGAAGGCGGCTATCTTGCCGGGGTCTCCCGTCACCTGAAAAGACAAGGGGCGAGATGAAAATGCGTTAAGAAAGGGGAGGAAAGAGGGGGAAACGAGGGAAACTTGCTGGTGACGCGCTGGAAGGCGGCTATCTTGCCGGGGTCTCCCGTCACCTGAAAAGACAAGGGGCGAGATGAAAATGCGTTAAGAAAGGGGAGGAAAGAGGGGGAAACGAGGGAAACTTGCTGGTGGCGCGCTGGAAGGCGGCTATCTTGCCGGGGTCTCCCGTCACCTGAAAAGACAAGGGGCGAGATGAAAATGCGTTAAGAAAGGGGAGGAAAGAGGGGGAAACGAGGGAAACTTGCTGGTGACGCGCTGGAAGGCGGCTATCTTGCCGGGATCTCCCGTCACATGCAAAGACAAGGCGCAAGATGAAAATGCGTTAAGAAAGGGGAGGAAAAGAGGGGGGAATGAGAGGAACTTGCTGGATGCGCGCTGGAAGCCTGCTATCTTACCGGGGTTTCCTGTCACCTGGAGGGGTGAGAGGAGGAAGAGAGTGAAAGGGGGATGGAAGAGAAGGAAGATGACGCTAAAACACCGCAATGTTGCCAGGATCTCCTGTGCGGCGGCATCACTGCGCCTCAAAAGACCACATCCCCTCACATTCACCCACCCACCAAGTCAGTCAGTCTCTTTCTCACTCACTCTCTCACTCCCATCCCCCACTCCCATCTCTCGCTCCCTCTCGGACTCTCACCCACCCACCTCAACGGTAATCGAGCTAGGGGCGAGGGGCGACGTCCACCACGCCCGCGCGGAGGATCTGCACGAGCTCGAGCACCTCAAGAAACCTCCGCTGCCGGAACCTCAGGACTCACCTCAACGGTAATCGAGCTAGGGGCGACGTCCACGACGCGCGCGCGGAAGATCTGCACGAGCTCCAGCACCTCGGAGCGCTGCTGCGGCGTGACGGCGAGCTTGATGAGCATCAGCTCGCGATCAACGCGGCTCTCGTGCGTCAGATCGTCCACCTGGCGCACGTTGATTAGCTTGTACAGCTGCTTCATCACCTGTTGGAAAATATGCACAGTCGGGCGGAGGACTTCTTTTTGACAGGTCTCGAAATTCGTTATTTTTTCACGTGGCACACGTTGATTAGCTTTGACACGTCTCAAACATACTTTCGTTCGAGCTGCTACTGCTGCTCGCATCTCCTGTTGCTGCTGCGGCTGCTGCTCGCATCACCTGTTGATCCGATCCGAAAGCAACTATGACTTCCTTTAAACGCGCCGAAGTCATCACCTGCTCCAGCAAACGCTCCGATCTGAACACGACAGTATGACTACTTCTAACGCACATCACAAGTCCTCACCTGCTGCAGCACGCGCTCCGATCCGGAAACGACAATGGTGAACAGTGCCTTGTTCTTGTTCAGCCCGACGGCAAGTGACTCGATGTTGAAGCCGCGCCGCGCGAACACGCCCGCAATGCGGTTGATCATGCCGCTTTCGTCGCCGACAAACACGGAGACCGTGTGACGGAGGACGCTGAAAGATAGGGAGCAGGTGAAGAGGGAGGGACGATGCGGAGATCAGAGAATCCACGAATTAAAAGACGTCTGTGAAATGCCGTCGAATATCCCGACACCGTGCGATGGAGGACAACGAGGGATAGGGAGGAGAGGGAGATAAAGTTGAATGGGGAAGCGGGGAGATGAGGAGACGAGAGCCAAGAAATGGATCGCCAAGGATCCTTGATAGAACCAACGCCAAGAAATGGATCCACGTTCCACGAAGGCCGAGATGACTTTTGAGTTGACTCAAAAGTCATCAAGAAATGGATTGTCAAGGATCCCTGATAGACCCCGTGCCAAGAAATGGATCCACGGTCCACGAAGACGGCGTGGCAAAGGGTGCTGAGAAATGGAGAGCTAGCGTGAAGGGAGAGAGGTGGTTGGATAATGTTGCAGGCAAAGTCCACCAAGGGGATCTAAGCACAGGATTCACACACGAGACTGCGGCAGCGACAGGATATAATAGGGGAAAACGCACCCCGGAGGAGCCCTCGCAATGGCCTTGTCAGGCGTTGTGGTGGTCGTGCCAGAAGCAGCCTGTGAAACTATCGAGCGTCGCTGAACCGACGGGGTGCGACGTGCCGTCGCGTTTTCCGTTGCCATTTCCAGCCGTGATCCGGCGAGATCGCAGGTTTTACACCATCCTGCCACGCTGGCAGGCTTTCCGTGACTGGTGGAGAGAACTTGCGATCTCGCATCGTTATTCGAGGACAACCGGAAACCAGCCTGCGATGTCTGCGCTGCCAAGGCGGTCGCCATCTGGCTCTACTAAACAATATAAGAATAAACGAGAGGGAAATGAACGAGCAGGCAGAGAGCACGTGAGGAGCGTGCTGGTCTAGGTCACAACCGCAAGATCTTAGACGAATAGCTGAAGTAGACCTGGGAAATGGGGGCTGGCGTGAACAAAGCAGCAAGCTTTGTGAAGTAAAATTCAGGAACACAAGGATGAGCCTGATGGGGAGATATCCTTCGTTGAGAAAGAATCTAGGGAATGCGAAGAGAGCGGATGACGAGGATGGGAATGGCCAATGAGAGTGACGTAACCTGCCTTCCCAATATTTCGCGAAATAAGGTGACAAGTAGGGGGAGAATTGCTCTTTCACGAAAGTCCGCTGGCGAAACTGAAGCTGCCTTGGCCTGACTGCTCGGAAGAATTTGCCACGCAAGCAGCTTTCTATGAGCTGGAAGGTGCCGCTGTCCCGCGTTTGGCGCGTGACGTGGAATATGTCCACGCTGCACAATCTATGTATCAACATTGAAGCAGAGCAGATAGTACAATTGAGGAGATACAGAATTCACATATACTCACCTAAAACAAAACCAAATTCAGATCAACAACAAAGGTAGTCCACTTTTTGATATAGGAATCCTAGCTCAATGATCTTTACCTCGCCGACATGGCTCCCATCTGGATTTTCATCTGCAATGTCTTGTTTAACTATATCAGTTTCAGGATCTGAGCCTATTTCTAGGAACCAAAACAAGGGCTTCCAGTCAACGCCAGTGTGTTTTTCTCTTGATATATGGCTAGAAAACTCCACACATTCGATATGTTTCTGATTATTGTGGTCTCAACATACATTTAAGCGGCAAACACGAACATATAACGCCATAAAATATGAAATAGTGCTGGAGCAAATTTTGCTTGATGTCAAAGGTCAAACGAATACTGATAAAAGAAACCACACGTGTCTTTCATATATAACACAAGCACAGCATTAGATTAGAGAGGAACAAGTTTTGGGGAATCCTTCAAAATTGTATCACAAACCCTTCCTACATGTGCCCCAGTGCACGATTTTATAACGAACTTGACCACAAAAAAAGATCGTCCTAGCATGTGTATTCTGGGCAAGGTACATTGCCCAATCAGGCTTGTTACTCGTACTTTCGTGGCAAGAAATGATTCGCTAGGAACCATAACGATCCCAATACGTGAAGTAACAAAATAGAGCACCAATCACTCTTCGTGAGACCTTTATCGGTCAAGAAACTACAAGCGACAGATCCAGCAAACAAATCCATGGAGGAGACCTGCCCGCGCATCTGCGCTTCCCTCCTGCGATCTTTTTCCGCAGAGGCTCAAATTCCCCCGTCCTTGTTCCGCAACACACTGAATTGGGAAAAGGCGGAATTGTTGGTGTGGAAGGGGGTCCTGGGTCCTGGCGGATCACCTGACAGACACGGCCCGCGTATCCATGACAAAAATCTGGTTACTTCGTTTCAGTGTGATTGGACTGGGTTTGGTACGGCACAACCAGTCAAGAAGCGTAGAGATCCTTTTTTTCCGGGCCGATCTGTGGTGTCAGACTTGTCCTATGAGTCATCACTTCACACGTGATCCCAAATTCCAATCCCGCTCACCCGTTTTGGGATAACAGTGTCACCATCATCGGTCATCTTGGGATTGTCATTTGGTCGGTTCCATTCGCCTCTACTGCTTCTTCTTGAGTCGCTTGTTTGATCCAGTCCGGTCCTGAGAAAACAAATCCCAAGGCTACCGAACCCAACAGGAGGAAGCACAGCACACCAACAGCTGCTGTTTGTCAGAGCATCATGTCAGCCACAGCTCTGGGTCTGGCCTCGCGTGTGCCGTCTCTAACGACAGCACGTGTTTCTAAGAGTACCCAGCCGTGCCGCGTTTCTTCCGCTGGTTTTTTCAGGAGAGATCTTCGACTCGCCGCTCCTGTTCGTTCAACTGTCCGTTCTCCGCGCGTCGCTCGCCGTAAAGCGGGACTTCCGGTTCGAGCTGTTAAGACCGATCAGCAGGAGAATAATCTACGGGAGCTTGCAGAGGACAAGTTCAACGACGCTAAGGCCCTAGCGACAGACACCTTCAAGGATTTCACTGACATCGTCGCACGCACAAACTTGGACGACATGGTCAGTATGATAATAATAACAAGCTAATTTCATTGTAGATTGATATGTATGCATAAATATTTGCATGCATTTTGTATCTAACTGTGTTCGCGATAAGTTTCAAACATCGTGTCGCATATCTCGTTCAGCCTTTCCTGCTTGTATAGAGACATTGTGGTTTACGCGGAACGTTGTCCGGACTAACACCATGAAGCCTTTGCTGGCATGCGCGTCACTGCGACGGGAGAAATGTCAACGCAGCCAATGGTGGTAGTAGTTCCTACATCGACTTTGACATCTGCAATAATATCTCCTACGCGGAATGGCAATGGTGTGATTCGTTACGGCATTTTCCATTTTTTCTTTCTGTGCTTCTTTTTTCTCCTGCAGCAACCGATTTCGCGCAACGAGGTGTTGGCGATGGAGAAGGAGATGGTCATCGTAACCCATCGCGACAGGATCATCAATCTTCTGTCAAGCCTCATCGGTGCGTACAGACGCAATATCGTCACCCTTATAATTGACTTTGTCCTTCATGCTCTCCGTCGCTTTCCCTATGTCAGATTCTTCGTGCTGCATCCCAGACTAACGCATTTTCGTAATGTGCGTCAATTCCCTACGCGTTTTCGCAATGTTCGCCGGTTGCCTCACCCCTCGTCAGTTTCAGTTCAGTCATCGCGCGCGTCGTTCTTCCGCTAACGACCCCGTATTCCCTCCACCCTCCCAGCATCTGCCTTTTCACTTCCTTGTTCATCACTTTCCCTTTTTTTTTTTTTTTTATCTTTCTAACCTTCTCCAGTTCCCTTCCCGCAAGTAGGACAATTTCAGGGTGCTTCCAACTCCGGACCCCACTGCTTCTACCCTTTCCTCCCCGCGAGCAGTGAACGAGTCGGACAAAACGGAGTTCGACAAGCTTTGCACTCGTGTGGCGGCCGTCATCCGCGCGTGGTACAACCTCAGATTCGACCGTCTCATGGTGAGCTCTCCTGGCAGATTTTGTCGTTTAAAGATGCTCGTTGGTTGCGCGTGGTACAACCTCAGATTCGACCGTCTCATGGTGAGCGCGGCTGGGCGGGTTGTAGCGTCGTAATGCGCGCGACATTTGTCCGTCTCACCGTGAGCCCGTCATCCGCGGAATGGCGGATTGAAGCGCACGTCATCCACGCGTGGTACTTCGACGGTCTCGCAATGAGCACGGTTTCATTAATCCAACTTCTGAAGCATACCAGAACGAGCCACCAGAATCGACGTTCTCTTGGTTTGTTCAGATTCATGAGATCTGGTGCCAGAAAGTGTGTCTACAGCTTTCGTATCCTATTTGCTCCCTCTTCTTGACCCTTTTTCCTCTTCTTTCCCTTCTCCATCTCCTCCTTCGCCCCCCTCCCCTTTTCCTTCGTCTCTTCGTTTCGTAGGAGCGCTACTCATACTTCGACCCGGTTGGCGGCAAGCAGCGGGTGAAGAACGAGAAGCTGACCGAAGAGCAAGTGAACCGTATGGAGGGCGAGGTGCTGCAAGAGGTGGTGGCTCTGCTGAAGAAGAGCAACTACAAGCCCATCTCGATGGAGGAATACCGCGTCGCCACCAGCTGCAGCTACCTCATCAACCTGCCCATCGTGGTCAACAAGAAGAAGGTGTGTTCGGTCCACTGAGTGCCTCAAACTCCCAATCAATGTGGTTCTTGTGGTTTACTCAGTGAAACTCAGGTACCGTTCCTGCACAAGTCAGATCATCATTTCCGTTCTCAATCTCCTCCAACTTCTCGCTTTCTCCCCCGCTCTTCCTCCCCTGTCACGCCCATCAACCTCCCCCTCGCAGCTGGACAGCGGGCTGTTTGAGAGATTCTACGACAGTGGAGCCACGGACCTCAACCCTGAGGATCTGCCTGATAATGGCAAGCACGTGAGTGGGTTGGGGTGAGGTGAGGCTCCGCAGGCACTGGGTGTTGAACGAGCTGTAAGGCGTCTCCGAGTTGTTTCTATGCCAGTGGAGCCACGGATCTCAACGCAGAGGAGCTGCCCGACAACGGCAAGCACATGAGTCTGTCAGTCAGCGCATGAGTGGGTTGGCTTGAGGGACGGGGTGTTCAAGGCCACGGACCTCTTCATTCACGATAACCATTCCAATTTCCCATGCCTTCGCCAACTGCTGGTGTGGTTATTTCCCATGTAATCGCTCTCGCTGTGCCACCCACCCACAGTACCTGCTGTTCCGCCGGGGAGTCGGCGTGGACAAGACCACGGACCTCTTTATTGACCCCAAGGTCGACGTCCTCATCTCCCGCCTCTGGCTCTTCGCCATCACACGCCTGGGGTAAGCTCAGTGCTCTCCTTGCTGAAATGTGCAGTTATTTCTCTTTCATAAGCAAACAGGGGAACAAGACCACGGACCTCTTCATTGACCCCAAGATCGATGTCCTCATCTCCCGCCTCTGGCTCTTCGCCATCACACGCCTCGGGTGAGTGGTTTCGCACATTGCTGCTCACTGTGCACTTGCACAGGGGAGCAGAACCGTGGGGGGGGTGTGAGAAGGGGTGGGCGTGGACAAGACCACGGACCTCTTCATTGACCCCAAGATTAACGCCCTCATCTCCAGCCTCTGGCTCCTCACCATCACACGCCTCGGGTGTGTCGGTTTCTCACCGTACTGTTCGCTGAACACGTGCAAGGTGGGAGCGTGGCCGCGGGGGTGTGTGGGGGGGTTTTGAAAGGGGGGTGCACTCTTTTCATTCGCGTACAGGGTGTGCTAAGTCAATAACACATCCCCAACGTCCTTCCCGTTCCCCTTCCCCCAGCCTGAAGAAGGATGAGGAGGCGACAGTGACGTCGACGACAGAAGACACGGTGGGGCGGCTGGCTCACCAGCTGCAGAAGGAGGCCAAGGCGGCGAAGGTGGGGCGCGGCAGTGTAGACTCAAGTGATGATGAGGACGCGGGGGAGAATGACCCACTCGTTGCCAAGAGGCGCGATGCTGCTGGGAAACTTCACTACGAGAGGATCCGGCTGGAGAATTTGCCTGTGAAGTGAGTGCGGTCGAGTTCGGTGTCGTGGAGTAGGTGGTTGGGCTGGGTGTGGTTGGGTGAGGGTGAGTGAGGCTGGCTCACCAGCTGCAGAAGGAGGCCAGGGTGGGTCGTGGCAGTGTGGACTCGAGTGACAGCGAGGACGCGGGGGAGAATGACCCTCTCATAGCCAAGAGGCGCGATGTTGCTGGGAAGCTTCACTACAAGAGGATTCGACTGGAAAATCTGCCTGTCAAGTGAGTATGGTTGGGTTTGGTGCGGTGGAGTGAGGTGCGGTTGTGTGGTTGTGGTTAATTGGGTGTGGTTGGTTGGGTATGGTTGATTGGGTGTGGTTGGTTGGGTGGGTGTGGCTGGGTGAGTGTTGTTGGGTGAGTTGTTGGGTGAGTTGTTGGGCGAGTGTGTTGACCCCACGCTGTTTTCCCCTCTCTGTCCCCCCCCAACTTTGTCCCTAACCCCACCCTCACTCCCGGTTATCTTTGAGAATTCTCAATGTCACCTGTCTCCTTTCCCGCCTTCCTTGCCACCCACCCACCCTCCTGTGGCAGGGACCTTATCGGGCTGACCACTATTCAAGAGCCCACATTTGAACGAGTAATTGTCGTCTACAGGTAAGCAGGGGAACCCTGATGTTTGTATTCTTACTCTTACATTCATCGTAACAATCTAGATTCAAGAGCCAACATCTGAACGAGTCGTTGTTGCCCCCTCCCTGCAACCTCTCATCTCTGCACACCTCCTCACACCACCCCACACCTCCTTACACGCCCTCACACCTCCTTACACCCCCTCACACCTCCATACACCCCCTCACAACTCCATACATCCCCTCACACCTCCATACATCCCCTCACACCTCCGTACACCCCCCCACACCTCCATACAACTCCACACCTCTATACACCCCCACACCTCCATACACCCCCACACCTCCATACACCCCCTCACACCTCCATACATCCCCTCACACTTCCATACACCCCCCCACACCTCCATACACCCCCACACCTCCATACATCCCCACACCTCCATACACCCCCACTCCTCCATACACCCCCACACCTCCATACACCCCCTCACACCTCCATACACCCCCTCACACCTCCATACATCCCCTCACACCTCCTCACACCCCCTCACACCTCCACTGTGGACCCAACAGACCCACCTCTGGCAAGAAGGTGAAGCCAGGGAAGCTGGGCGACAGGACGATCGAGTTCAAGCAGTTCAAGAGCATTCCCATGGCAGATATTGAGATGGTTCTGGTGAGTCAGCGTGTGCTTATATCGAATTGGCATGTGCTTAACTCGAATTTGGCTTGTGCTTATAACGAGAAAGAGGGGTCTAGGGAATCTAGACCAGGGAAGCTGGAAGACCGGACGATCGAGTTCAAGCAGTTCAAGAGCACTTCCATGGCAGATATCGAGATGGTGCTGGTACTTCTATCGAATCACCGCCTCAGCTTCCTACCTGGCGTCGGCTTCCATGCTTGCTCATTCGCACCCTCTTTGTTATCACCCACTCGCTTTGCTCTGTGTGTGCAGCCTGAGAAGAAGAATCCAGGGCTCACTCCCAGGGACACGGTCAACTACATGATCTCAGCCATCGGAGGTCTGGTGAGTGCCGTGGGTGGAGTAGGGTGACTGTGGGAGGTTGACTGGTATGGTGTGTCTGGTAGGGTTAGTGTGGGTGTTGTGGTGGGGTGAGTGTGGGCCCCTCTGGTTGCTTCTGTCAGGATTGCTGGGAGAATAATCCGGGGCTCACTCCCAGGGACTCGGTCAACTGCCTGATCTCTGCTGTTCCTAGATGCCTCAAGGATATTCTCGCCTCCATCCCACATCCCTCCATCATTGCAAACCGCTCTCTTGCTGTCATTGAGATCAAAGAGATTTGCAACGCAGTGGCCTACACCAAATTTCAGGAGCCTCAATAATATTATTTCTTTCCAAGTGCTAATTCGTGCCTCCATCCATCCATCCCTCCATCCATGCAGACCGCCCTCTTCCTGTCGTTTGAGATCAAGAGATTTGACATCGCAGCCTACACCATCTTTGAGGCGCCTCAATGCATCCCTCCATCCACCCATTCATCCCTCCATCCCTGCAGACGGCTCTCTTCGTGTCGTTTAAGATCAAGAGCTTTGTCGTCGCTGTGGCCTACACCGTTTCGGAGGCACCTCGATTCTTACTCTCCCTAAGTATTCTCGCCTCCATCCCAAATCCTTCCATCCCTGCAGACGGCTCTCTTCGTGTCGTTTAAGATCGAGAAATTTGACGTTGCAGTGGCCTACACCATCGGGGCTGCAGTCTTTGCCTACTTCTCCAAGATGTACACTGCGTAAGTAACCTAACTTTTGAGTCAATTAGGGTCTTCTCCAAGCTCTTAGTGCCCCTTTTTTCCCGCACTATCTTCAGCTACCAGAGCAAGATGGCGGCATACAACCAGCCAGTGGTGAATGCCATGTATGCCAAGCAGCTGGACAGTGGCCCCTTCCTCCCCCCACTTCCTCCCCTCGCCACCTTTTTCCCATCTTCGCCCCCCTCCTCGCCTCCCCCCTCCCACCAGCTACCAGAGCAAGATGGCGGCACACAACCAAGCGATGATGAACGCCATGTATGCCAAGCAGCCGCAGTGATCCCCATTCTCCTCTCATCCATCTCCCTCCCTCCCTTCAGCTACCAGAGCAAGATGGCGGCATACAACCAGGCGATGATGAACGCCATGTATGCCAAGCAGCCGTAGTGATCCCCATTCTCCTCTCATCCATGTCCCTCCCTCCCTTCAGCTACCAGAGCAAGATGGCGGCGTACAACCAGGCGATGATGAACGCCATGTATGCCAAGCAGCTGGACAGTGGTAACGGCACGCTGCTCAACATTTTCCACCAAGTCATTGAACAGGAGGTGCGGCGCGTGTGTGTGTGTGCGAGTTCGTGCTTGAGGGGTGGGTGGGTATAGAGGGGGAGACGGCACGCTGGACAGTGGCAACGGCATGCTGCTCAACATCTTCCACCAAGTCATTGAACAGGAGGTGCGCATGTGTGTGTGAGGGGGCAAGGCGGGGGAGGTGCAATCTCCTTCTGGCTCACATTTCTGGTCACTTGTTTTGGATTTTGATTTTTTTTTTTTTTTTGCAACCCCAACATTTTTCAACGCAGAAACACCGTCGGTCGTAACCGGAGCCGTGTGCTGAGCAGGCCAAAGATGGTAATCTCCCTCTACATTCCTTTGAGGGGCCTCAGAACTCATCTTTTGCACGCTCTTTTCGTCTCCCCTGTTGGATGCTGTGTGCTGAGCAGGTCAAGGAGGTCGTTATCTCTTTCTACATTCTCATGACCCAGGGCAAAGCGACACTTCAGGTCAGGCAGCGAATCTCCCTTCTACATTCTCCCTTCTTTGTTTTGTGTGTTTTTCTCGTTGCACCCTCCCATGCGGTACCGATGAAACGACTGCAATTTGCGACGGTTGTACTCGCAACACGCAGCATGTAGGAGTGTAGGAGCTGGATGAGAGGTTTGAGCCGTTTATTGTCAACTCAGAATTCCGTGCACTTGTGGCTTTTGATTGTTTCAGGAGCTGGATGAGAGGTGCGAGGACCTCATGATGGCTGAGTTCAACGAGCAGCTCGACTTTGACGTTGCTGATGCTTGCAACAAGCTCACAGCCCTTGGCCTCGTCACCCTGGTGCGTCGTTGCAAGCGTGCAAACCTAAAGGGTTTTCTGAGTTGCAATGAGTTGCACCGAGTTTAAGACGTCTCGAATCTCGTTCCAATCACGCAAAGCTAGTGGGGTGGGATGTTTGAGTTTTTGTAGCAGCTGGTAATGCCCACAAGCATGTGACATAATTCTCAGCGAGCAGCAAACTTAGTCAGGCTTAAAAGCAAAGGATAGACAGGTTTTTGTAGCAGATGGTAATGCCCACAAGCAACAAGCTCACAGTTCTCAGCCTCATCACCAAGGTTACAAGGTATGTCTTTGCAAGCATACAAACCTAGTAGGATGTCTGCATTCACCGAGCAGCTCGACTTAAGGAGAAACTTTTGATCTATCTGAGCTGATCTTCTTACCACCTCTCATCCTCTCCCCACCAACCCCCACCCTCCTCTTGCTGCAGGATTCTGCTGGGTTCTACTCGCCTGTGTCTCTCAAACGTGCCAATGAGATGATTGGCGTCACCACAGAGGAGATCATGTCCAAGGTCGTCCCCACATAAGGCGGATACTTTTGAGGCATCGTCCCTACACGAGGCAGTTACTTGTTCTACCTTTTTGGAGAAGAGAGCTGGCACATATTGCAACTGTGGCATCGTTCACAGCCCGTCAACCAACCACCTCGCATTCCACCAACCGCCTCGCGTTCCACAACCGCTCCACCCATCGTCACTCATTCCATGGC
Source organism: Closterium sp. Naga37s-1 (assembly GCA_947471745.1). NCBI lineage: Eukaryota > Viridiplantae > Streptophyta > Zygnematophyceae > Desmidiales > Closteriaceae > Closterium > Closterium sp. Naga37s-1. The sequence continues at coordinate 1,050,015 of CANJKZ010000107.1, forward strand.
CTGTCCACGACTAGTCCACCAACCAATCGTCACACATTTCAAGACCCTTCAACTGATTGTCACACATTCCATGGTCCTGCCACCAATCCTCCCACGTCTAGTCCACCAATCCTCCCACACCCCAAAACTCATCCACCAATCATCACACATTCCACAGCCCTGCCACCTGTCACCACACTACCACGTCCCGGCCTCCATTCGTCACACATTGCACAGTTCTTGTCCACCGACTGTCACACACCCCGACACCCATCCACCAATTGTCAGACACACCACCAGCCATCCACCACTTGCCATGCACTCTACACCCCAGCAGGCATTGGTCACACATTCTATCATACGAGCCTCCCAGCTAACGTTACACACCGCCCAACCAGTCAACCAATCTCTCAGATTTCACAACCCTGTCATGCGTCCTATGTAAGCTAGTATGTATTGGGTATCGTATACTTTGTACGTGCTTAGTATGTGAGTGAGTGTGTGCATGTGTGTGAGAATCTTGGTTTGTGCAAGTCTTGCCCATGTAGAGTTGAGCTCCTAGTGAGCATGCTACCACTATGTACTGATCTGAGATGCAAGCTTGATTTGTGTTACGACCTTCTGGCCCATAGCTTTCATGACACAGCACTAACCAGACAAGACCACACCTTAGATTATGTACACGCTTATAGAAAGGATGTATAGACACTCCACATCCCACCAATACAGCTCCTCTCAATAGACTACGTAGTTGTTATGACGATGACCCGTCTGTAGAACCCACTCCCAGTCCATTTTCACATGTCTTGAACACCTTGCATGAGATACGCTTGCTCAGCAGAATACGCCACGTAGGGTTCAAAGCTGAGCTTTCTACCTCGGCTGAAGCCGCTGAACGGCTCAGATTCAGGTCCCCACCGTGACAGCTCCGCGGAGAGGAGGGAGCAAGTCGATCGTCCATGTGCATACATAGCATGCTCACTCCCTGTGCGTCCGCCATAGTCTGCTTCTTCGTCTGGTAAAAGCGACTCGTGAGTCGTGACGATTAGTATCTTTTCAGTATATACAATGGAACTGTCGAGAAACAGGAACCTTGATCTCCGGATAATCGTGAGTTCAGAAGGGTGCCTGGAGAGTGGCTTCGAGTCGACTTTCGCAACTACTAATGCGGTCTTGAAGACAGCCAAACGGTTTCCGCAGTGACTCTTTTAGACAACGCTTGACAAACACCGAACCAGTATGGAGTTCTTGACAACACGAAAAGTGGGAACAAGCCACTGACACTTGGAGGGCCCAAGAGCCATCAACGGAAACAATCGAAGGACGAATGCTGGTGAGAATGACCTCGATAAAGCCGTTTGGCTGCACCCTAGATTCTGCCGCTTTGAAAAGTCTAGGTGCTCTGGAGCGGAGATACCCTTCGACCAACCAATCAAAACAAGCCTCAAAGGCAAAATCAAGAAAAGCGTTACCAAAGAGAAACGTTTAGCTCGATGAAACAGAACATTTCAGTTCCGCAACAGAGATTCCGAGAGAGATTCCCGGAAGGCTGCGCAGGCCGCGCGGGACGCGCCGCACGCGCAACGTTTTCCCTGAAATGTAGGGCACCGCTCACGACCATTGGGTGGAATTGAAAAGCCACAAGCATCCTTTCCACGCGTCATACGCGATTGGAGTGGACCCTCGACCCCAGCCAACGGACAAGTGAAAGTGCGGACTAATCAGTTACGGCTGTGGATGAATACACCGCTATGGCTTAGTTGCATCCTTCAAGAAAAAATAAGTGAGAACAACAGGATTGTAACACAGCTCATACATGGCAATTTGAAGCTATGTACGATTTCACATAACACTGATGAAAATCTGCATATTGTGATGTGACAAACTCTAAGCAGCTGCAGTAGATGCTAAACTTGCATTTACTATATACAGTAATATCACATCCGTCTCCATAAAACCACCACCCTCCATTCTCCCCGCACGAAACTACAGTACCAGTACATCTGTGTCAACATCCTATGCTGCGACAAGAAGGAAGGAGAAGAAAGAAAAGCAAGGAAGACTTCCAATATCACACCCATTCCCCATACTACGCCTCAACACTTGCCCGTACCAGTACATGGCATCATGGCATGTCGTCAGATGTGCCATCGAAGTGATAACCGTCGTGTATGACACATCATGTGAGCCATGCATGTCATATGTGCGCACTATGCACATGTCTGCCACGCACCTAATGTATGCCATGCTTGTCATGCTAAATCATGTGTGTCATGCATGCAACGTGTTCCATTACCACCATGCATGTTGTGCATGTCATGGTTATGGCCATGGTCATGGCCATGTAGTGAATGCTCATGCATGTCATGTTCATGGTCATGGCCATCCAACGAGTGCCCATGCATGTCACCATGTTCATGATCATGGCCATGCAAAGAATCCCTGTGCATGTCATGGTCATGGAATGGAAATTCATGAGAGGGCGAAGATGAGTGGTCATGGTAGAGGTCAGACAGGCTGAAGCGATGCTCTAAAGGCGACATGGGCATGTGTGCAGGCATGTGCATGGGCACCTGCGTGGGCATGTTTGCGGGCATGTGCATGGGCATGTGTGTGGGCATGGGCATTTGCGAGTGCAAGTGCATGTCATGAAATGTGGCATGGTGTGAGTCAACTGGTGCGTCACGTGGCATGTCATGGGGGTGCGGCAAGCCATGCTGGTTTTGCATGTCATGCGGGTGCGGCATGTGGTGTGGCATGTCATGTGGGTGTGGGTGCGGCAAGCCATGGTGGCCTTGGAAAGGCATGTTGTTGAACTGTGGGAAGCCGAAAGCCAACTCCCGAGGAGAAACGTCACCACTCCCAGGTACCGCAGCCGCAGCATGAGAGTGCATACCCCATCGGGTACCATCAACGCTGTCATTCAAAAAAGCTGCTGTAGAGACTGCAATACCACCACCCATGGCACCGGCACCAGCAGCAGTGGTCGGAACAGCAGCAACCGAAGCAGCGGCCACAGCAGAAGCAGCAGTAGCAGCAGCAGCTGGAGGGCCACGGGCACCGTCACCAGCAGCAGCAACAGCTTCAGCATAAGGAGGACTTGGGTGGGTGGAAACAGCTGCATGAGCGGGCGAGGCAGGGGCGAGCGGAGGAGGAGGGCGCGGGGTAAGCAGTGGGGGAGGGTGCATTGGCTGCTGATTCTGGTATTGTTGCTCATGCTGCTCATTCTGCTCATAGTGCTGCGGCCGCCGCTGCTGCGGCTGCTGCTGCGGCTGCTGCTGCTGATGGTACTGGCGAGCCTGGGGAAGGGCAAGGAGAGGTGTATCCGCCTTGGAACCCAGGGCAGATGTGGCAGGTGACCTGATGGCATGAGGACGTGAAATTGGTGCGTCTGATACTTGAGCTGGTGGTGGTGCTGGTGGGGGTGCTGCAGCAGGAGGTGCAGAAGAAGGGACAGGAGCAGGAGGAGGAGCAAGAGCAGGAGCAGGAGCAGAAACAGGAGCAGGAGCAGAAACAGGAGCAGGAGCAGGCGCAACAGCAGGAGCACGAGCAGGAGCAGAAGAAGCAGCGGTAGCTGTGCCAGCAGCAGCAGCAGAGGCTCCTGTTGCCCCTGCAGCAGCACGAGTACGAGCCCTTTCCCTTGCATGCGCCCGTGATTCCACCCTCCTCCCACCTGCCAAGCCACTCACACCAGCAGCACCACTCACACCAGCAGCACCACTCACACCAGCAGCACCACTCACACCAACAGCACCACTCACACCACCAACGCCTCTCCCACCAAACCCACCACCAGCACTCAAATCTCCTATGTTGTACCCACTAACCCCTAGTGGGTGACCTTCAGGCATGTAACCCTCATGCATGTAACCATGTGACATGTAACCCTGTGACATGTAACCACCTGGTGTGTAACCCGTTACACTGTAACCCTCTGCTCCACACCCTCCCCTGCTCACCCCTGCAATGCCCCCAGGAGAGAACCGCTCCGGACGAGACACAGCCAAGGCGCCTGGAACATCAGGAAGACCACCTGGAGCAACAGACGGAGCACCTGAGGGTTCATCTGAAGGAGCACCTGGCGCATTTATACCCCCTCTAGAGCTCAGAAGAGAAAACTCCTCGTCCCAGGGGAAACGGGGAGGGAGCGTGAGAGGGGCAAGGGGGATGGAAGTGGGTGGGAGAGACAGAAGCGGGGCTGGAGAGATACCAGCTGCCTTGGGGAAAGAAGTGCCAGGAGGAGGAGGAGGAAGAAGTGACAAATGAGGAGCAGTGGCAACAGGAGCAGGACGAGGGAAGGAAGAAACTGCAGCAGCAACAGCGGCAGAAGCAGCAGCGGCAGCAGTGGTAGAAGCAGCAGAAGCAGAAGCAGGAGAAGCAGGAGGAGGAGGAGGCCGAGAAGGAGCCGCAGTAACAGGAACAACAGCAAGAGGAGCAGCAGGAACGACAGCAGGAGGTGCAGGAGCAGGAGCAGGAGCAGGAGCAGGAGCAGGAGCAGGAGCAGGAGCCGGAGTGGCAGCACCAGCGGGTGCAGGAGGAGAAAGAGAAGCTGCGGATCCAGGAGGGTGGGGGGCGGACTGCGTCTGGTGTTGACCCTGCCCTTCTCCAGCCTTCCCTCCAGGTGCCTCGTAGAATGCCCCAAGGGCTGCTTTTGCTTTACCAACTTTTCCTCCCTCCTCCACTCCCCTTCCCCTCCCTCCCTCCTCCCCACCCAAACTAGCGCCTCCTCTGCCTCCTCCCCCTCTCCCTTCCATTCCACCCACTCTTCCTGACTCTCCTGGACCTCCTACTCTGTCAGACACTCCTGGTGGCGGTGGTGGTGGTGGTGGTTGTGCTCCTCGGAAAGCCATACCGGCAAGGCCTGGAAGGCTGCTGGGACGGTTACCTGAGTAAACGCTGGGGTAAATCACCCCGGGAAAATAACTCGTTGGTAGATGCCCTGCTGGCAAATACCCATACAAATACCTCCCTGATTCAAATCTCGCTGCTCCTCCTTCTGCCCCTGCTCCTGCTCCTGCTCCTCCTCCTCCCCCAAATGCTCCTGCTGCCCCTGCTGGTAACCCCCCTCGTGCTGACAACCCAAATGCTGCAGAGTCACCAAAGAAAGGCAGAGGCATGGCATAAGCGCCATAGCCAGCAGGACCAGGAGCACTGGGATACAGAGGAGCGCCATAGCCAGTCAGAGCAGCAGCAGCAGCAGCAGCAGCGGCTGAAGCAGGTGCAGTGGGATAGTGAGGGGTTGCACGATCGTTGAGAGGGACAGCCTCACTTGCAACAGCAGTAGGGTAGCCAGCAGCGGCGGTGGCGGCGGCAGCAGCAGTAGCAGAAGCAGGGTCAGGAGGCGGGAATGTGGAGTAAGGGAGAATGCTGCTGTAACCACCTCTGTAGGTGCTGCTGCTGCTGATGCCAATGCCGCGAGGTGTGGCATGGGAAAGTGGCGGGAGTGGCAACTTTGGAATTACTGCCTTATCCTCGCTATAATGCGCCTCAGAAGCAGCAGAAGCAGGCAGAGTACCAGCTGCAGCAGCAGCAGAACTTATCCTAGTGCCACCAAAACCAATGACATCAACACCTGCACGAATGCCCACAGCGGTCGCTTCTTCCACACCTAGTCCCGCAACTCCTTCCGGACCTCCTGCTGAGCCTGGTCCTCCCGAACGTGCAGGCTGCTTTGGCAGCCGAGCTATGGCATGCTGGGCATGATACAGCAGCCACTCAAGCGCAGCAGAGGGGGTATCCGCGCCGAGCCTATCTTGCACATCATAGAAAGAAGTGGCGGCCGGGGCTGATAAGCGCACCCGCCTATCGCGCATGCCCCGGGCGGTTGGCACCTTGGAGTGGCGGTCCCGAGCCAACGCCGCCGCCGCACCTAGCATTGAGGCTCGGCCTGCTGACGAGGACGTTCGGATGGCAGACGCCGTCGCGCCTTTTGCTCCTCCTGCCCCATCCTCCTCTCCTGCCCCTTGCCCTCCGCCTAGAGAAGCAACAGCAACTTCTCTTTCCGCTCCTTCTCCTGCTCCTCCAGCTCCTTCCCAATGACTTGTACTGGCATACTTTTGCCTCTTGCCATTCCCCCCTTCTTCACTCCCACATCCACCTTCCCCCCGCACACCACTCGCACCTCCTCCTCCTTTCCCCCTTCCCCCTCCCCTTCCGCCTCCGCCGCTTCCCCTTCTTCCCCCTCTCGCCCGTGTGCGCTCCCCATGGTGTAGCTCCCCTTCCCCCTGCGCGCCCCCCTCCTCGTCCCCCCGCTCCCCCCACTCCTCCTCCCCCCCCTCACGCTCCAACGACTTTCCAATTCCGACCCCGTGCCAAGTTGCCAGTCCCTGGGTCTTGTGGAACTCACGTGGCAAACTCCATCGCTCTTCTTTCTGCTCTTGTATCTCCTGTTGCTTCTGCTCCTCGCTCTGCTGTTCCAGATGCTCTTGTTGCCGCTGCTGCCGCTGCTGCTGCTGCTGCTGCTGCTGCTGCAACAGCCGTTGCTGGAGTGCTTCAGCTTCTCGCTCTTGTCTCTTCCTCTCCTCCATCTGACCAGCTAATCCACGACTGCTACTATTCGCACGCAGCGCACCCTCCCTAACAATAGTGGTTTCCCGTGCATTTGTAGCAGTGGTAGAGTCTTTCCTTCCAGGTGCAATCGGCGAAAATCCTGCTGCATCCATCTCAGATTTCCATGACGTGGCGGCGGCGTTTGCTGACGTGCCCATGGATGCAGGTGACGTGGACGACGACGACGCCGCGCTGGACGGTTCTGGAGGGACTGACATAGTGACACGTGGCAGTGATAGCTCAACGACTTTGAGGAAATAGGAACCGTGCGATAACAACCTGCCTCGCCACGAACAATCTCCGGTTACTACTAAAACTGACAGATATTCTACTGATCGGTACTTAATCCTGGTTCTTCCCTGGAGTCCAGAGAAATCCTACCTTCGATAAGTGCGGTACTTAAGAAACCGACCCAGAGGGGAGGACAGTACGGCTGCGGCAACAACACGCTGACACGTAACGGGGGGAGGTGTAACGGAAAGAGGTGTAACGGGACGAGATGTAACCGGATGGAACGTAAACGGAGGGCGCGTGATGCAGAGAGAGGCCAAGGACGGGTTGACCAAGAGACGTGCGCGCGCGACCCACGGTGGAATCAGCGCGGAGCCTGGAGTTGGATCGACGACTGCAGCTGCGATAACGCTGGACCCGCCAGCGCCGGCGACGCTGGCGGATAATTCTCGACGACGAATCCCCCCCTGAACTAGCACGAGCTCGTGCGACGGATCAAGCGACGACTGTGCAACGTGCGACGGCTGTCGACGCGCCAGCGAGCCAGCTGACTGAGCAAAAGCTGGAACGCTTCGAGCTTCCGACAGCCCGTCGTTGCCTGTCACCTCGGATGATGTCGGGGCCAATCGCGCGATACGGTGGTGTGGAGCTGCAATCACGGCTCGTAGCGATGCTTCAAAGTCCGCTGCAGAAGACGACGCCGTCTCGAAAACGTTCGCGAAGTTCGCGAAGATGACAGCTGATTCTCCTGAGACGCGAGCCGCCGAAACCACCTTCCAGGAAGCACCGCCGCTTGATTTAATCACTCGGATCGTAGTTATGCTTTGAATTGGGGATAACTGACGCTGCTGATGCTGATGGCGTGGCCGACGCTGCTGCTGACGTCCGATCGATCGAAGCTGCCGACGCCCCTCTGGAGATCCAGGGGAAGCGAGGCGGCCGCGGTTGGTCATTTCCCCGGCCCTGCCTGGGGACCTTAGCAGATTAAAGACGTGATGATATTACTGATTGATTAGATTGAGCAGAGTCGAAACTGCAGGCCTTAAATCGCGTTGAAGCTTCGCGTTTGCTCCCAGGAGGATTCGTGAGAAGACTCGGACGCACCGAGTCCCTCCTGGGACGCGAAATTGACAGGACTCCGGTCACGAACCTCCTCCTAGTACTAGGACAAAAAGCGATTATTTTCCATAGACAAATCTACTCGACTGAAAATGCTGATCAATAGCGTCAGGATGCCGGAAACGGGGATTACGCAGGTAAACTCTGTTACGAAGCTGAGTGGTTTCCGACGAAGGCTTGCTCTTGACTGGGAACGGCCGGAGAGGGTTTAATACGTCAGGCTGTGTGAAGACTGAGTCACCAGCAGGCCCAGCGCCAGAGATATTGGAAGCAGCAAGGCTTGACGAAGCCTGGCTTGCAGTGAAGCCGAGTTGCAATTGCTAGTTGCTGACGTGCGATTATGGAGGAAGAAAGCGAGGGTTCGGAACGGAAGCGACAGGGGAGCGTGAGAAAGCAGGGAGCGTCGAGAGTGGGAAAATGATGAAACTTCAAGGTAAGAAGACAGCTCAGCGCGGAAGGGTACTTGAATTGACAATGGCGGGCTGGAATGCAAACTCGAGGCTGTGAGATTGGAGGGCTTCCAGCTTCGAGATAGGAATTGGAGCATGGGGAATTGGGGCAGGGCTGAAATATGGGTTGTTGGAAGAGACGGGCATGAACGAATGAACATCGTGATGAGTTTGGAATGCATCGCGGCTCGAGCGTGCATGGTGGTGGTGGACGTGAATTCGGGAGGAAACCAGCGGAGTTGGCGGAGATATATTGATCCGCTAAATAAACCTGCCCCCAAGCAGGAAATTTTGGGCAGGCGAACTCTGATGAAGCAGGCTGCCGATAGTGTATTTTGCTGTGGTGGTGAATCACGAAGCGAAGTGTTTTTTGCTGTGGTGATGTAGAACTTCAGATATGTTGGGCAGCCGAAGGGACGAGCACGGCACATGCCATGGTCATTGGGGTTTGAAGCATTTGGGAAGGGAGAGATCCAAGTCGCCGCCAGCTGTAGTAGTCCAAAAGACCTGACGGTCGTCAGGGATCGTCGCCAATGTTTGTTCGTCGGAGCATTTTTGTTCCGTTGTTTGACGTTCGAGTTCAGACGGTAACCATACATAACTTGTTATATCCGTCGCAACAGCTTGTTGTGACCATCGCAGACCGTCAACCGACAGGTTTAGGCTGGGCAATGACATTCTCGAAGGGCTACTGTGATGTGACACGCCAAGCCGCAATTTTGTTGCCCCGCACACGTGTAATCCACCAGGCGCGCAACGACCTGATGGTGACGCGGCAGAAGACGTGGACAGAGTTCCAAGGCCTAAGGAACTGCACGTGGTGTAATCACTGTATCTACTCTATCGTGCAACCGAGTCCAGCAACGCAAACACATTATTCTCACTTCGACACATCACAACATTATAGAGAAGCATATGAAAAAATCTTATTAGGGTGCAACTGCTGGTGCCCGCTTTCCAAATCACACCAGAAACGTGTAAACACAGGTAGTAACAATGAAAACGCTGACAACACAAATCACAACTCATTGTCTCATAGATTGGTGGCACTTGTAAACATGTATCATGAAGTGGGCTCCTCATTGAAAGTCTAAGTAATTCGCTGGGCCTGGGGCCTGTGCCATCAGCGCATGCCCAGTTGATTCTGCTCGCGAGCATCATTCTCAATGAACCATTTCTCTGCAGCGAATTTAACATCCTGCACAAGCTCAAGAAAATAAGGCGTTAGTGCAGTGCCATTCATTCATACCATGGAACACAATGAGCGGTCGAAGGAGTGGAGGAAACACTTATGAGTAGGGTTAAAACTGTTGGGAACAAACAATCTTAAGCGCCTCTGTCGTGTCGAAACACCAAGGCACAAGCGAAGCAGAGCATATCGAGGCACCAGCGAGTCAACCCTCGGAGGTTGAAGTAACCGCTGGAGGTTACGCGAAAGTCAAAGGTCAGCGACCTTTGACTTGACAAATGCAGCGCGACAGCAAGGACACACAACTGACTCGACATTGAGCAGTTGCCCGAATCGCATTGTATCGAACCGCAACAGTAAAACAGTTTAATTATATCTCTTCGTATTCTTTGTACTCTTATATAAACCTTTGTACTTGCTTGTTTTAATCAACTTACTTTGCCCTCACATACCAGCGCAAGGTGGTTCAAGGACTTCATTTAAACGCTTCCGCTACTACATCACTCTACCCAGAATTTAACCCTACCAAAGATCCTAAGGGGCACTCAGCCCAACATGGTATGAGAGCTGGTTAGGGTTAAAATTATTTCTCCTTAACACCTAATACACCAAGAGAGATGTCTACCAGAAAGGAGAGGAGCTCCTCCAACGGCTCTCCTGGTACTACTCCTACTCCACCTCCTGCCTCTGGCCTACAAACAGAGGAAGGCACAACAACGAGACCGGCAGCTGGGTCTACTGAAACACCCGCAAACCAAGGCGCGGGCTTCGATCCAAGCATGATGGAGAAGTTCTTCTCCTTCATGTCCTTCTACGAGCAGCATCAGCAAGGAGCACCTGCGCAATCAAACAACAGCAACAACAACAACAACAACAACAACGTGACGCCCATGAGTCTCGATGGCTCATCCTACGCACGCGGGAATCAACATCAGCAACCTACCTTCGCTCCGTACGAGCCCCAGCGCGGCTCCGTCAGCTTCATGCCACAACCACAACCTGCACCGGGACAAGAGAGAACGCTGGACGCACTACAAGTTCAGTCGCAGTTCGCGCACGTTCTAAAACTGCAAACGACAAAACCCTTCGACGGGAAGGATTTCTTTACCTGGTCGTTCGAATTCGAGCTGATGATGGAAGGAGCGCAAATCCTTGGCTTCTTCGACGGGTCCCTGCCATACCCAACAAACGGCACACAGTATGAGAAGCAGCAGTACACCTATCAATCGATGATGGCGTACACGATACTACTGAGGAACATCACTCCAACTCAACAACAAAACATACGGTCTTACCGAGGCTACGGCAACTCCGCGGAGCTCGCGTACAATCACTTGAAGAGCCTGTATCAAGCAACAGACAGCGTAAACCAAAGTCGGTTAATGGCGCAGCTGACAACAATCGAAATGAAACCAGGCGAGAAGGGAATGGCGTATATCAGTCGCTGCCGCGAGCTGCGCGACAAGCTTCTTCGATGTGGAGGATCGATTTCAGAGGACGCCTTCGTCACGGTTGTCATCGGCGGTCTTGGTCCTCACTGGCGCTCCACTCGCGCCATACTACGAGCCCACGGGAAAATTTCTGAAGCAGCACTTTGCGCCGAAATCCACGCTGAGCAGCAAGACATGGACCTATGAATTAAGAAAAACAGGAATGAGAATGACTAAGTGAAAGTTGGGTACAAGAAGCAAACCCTAGAAAACTGTACCCCATATGTGCTACCCCACTCTAGCCTACAGTAGCTATGTCATATAAATCTGACACACCCCCATAGGCAAAGTGGGGGAGAACAAGGGGTCACAAGACCAGTCAAGCAAAGCAAAGCAAAAACAAGCTCAGGGTGGATCACAAAGTCACCACACATTCCGAGCACAAGTTCAAGGCCACAAGGCCAGTTCACAAGCAGGAGTACACATATATATAAAAAAGGCTAGACAAACAAGAGCAGGTATATATATATGTAACAGTACAAGCAAGGTCAAGAGGTGAGCAAGTGAGGCAAGGTAGGCACAAGGCCCAGCTGAGTACAGAAGCGCTGATGGTCACAAGGCGCAAGTGCCTTGGTGAAGATATCAGCAGTGTTGGCCTCAGAGGTCACGTACGCAAGACGCAGCTGACCACGCTGCTGCAGCTCACGAGCAAGAAAGTAGCGGAGAGCAATGTGCTTCGTTCTGTGCTCCAGTCGCTGCTCCCGACACAAGGCCAGCATGGCCTTGTTGTCTACGTACAGCACTGGAGGAGAACGAGGCAACTCTCCGAGGTCAGTCAGCAGGTAGGTGAGCCAGCGAAGCTCCTGTGCAGCCATGGCTCCTGCGTAGATCTCAGCCTCACAACTGGAGCCGAGAACAGAAGACGAGCGAGTAGCCCGCCACGAAACAGAGCCGGAACCAAGGCTGAAGGTGTAACCCTGTGACGACCGCTGCGTAGCCTGGTCGTCAGCCCAAGAAGCGTCTGCGTGCCCAGTAAGGACCACTGGACTCTGCCCTCCAAGCACAAGCCCCATGCCCGACGTACTGCACAAGTAGCGCAACACCCTCTTCGCTGCAGCCATGTGCTCCGGTCTGTGTCTCCCAGGAGCAACATAGCGTGCAAGAATGCTAAGAGGGTATGCAAGGTCAGGTCGTGTGCAGGTCATCAGGTACATGAGGCAGCCAACAAGCTCTGGGTACGGGCCACTCGACTCTACGGACTCATCCGAAGGCAGAGCTGAGAGCGAGTGGCCGAGTAGGCAGAGGAGTGGCCTGAGGCGAGGAGTACGTGAAGCCGAAGCGCTGAAGGACCTGCTGCACCATGTGTGACTGAGTCAGGGTAATGGTGCGGCGTGCTCTGTCCCGAGTGATCTGCAAGCCAAGGTAGCTGCGCAGTTCACCCAGGTCAGTGCACGTGTGTCTCTTCTGCAGCTCGGACTTCACGTGGGCTAGTCCAGCAGTGTCAGCTGTGGCAAAGACCAAGTCGTCGACGTACACGAGGATGTAGAACGGCGGCAAAGAAGTGTCGGTGCGAAGAAACAACGACGGGTCGGCAGTAGAGGGAGCAAACCCAAGAGCCGCAAGTGTAGTCCTCAGTGTGTCGTGCCACTCACGCGGTGCCTGGCGGAGACCGTAGACTGGCCGCCGTAGGCTCCACTGGGTGCCAGGAGGAAAAGACCCAGTGAAGCCAGGTGGGCGACGCAGCCAGATCTCCTCGTGCAGGCTGCCCTGCAAGAAAGCAGTGCTGAAGTCAAGAGAGTGTAGCTCGTAGTCACGGTGAGCAGCTACGTGCAGCAGTACCCGAAGAGTGGTCATCTTCGGGGTGGGAGAGAAGGTCTGAAAGTAGTCAACTCCCTGCCGCTGACTGAAGCCACGAGCCACGTAACGCGCCTTGAAGACAGGCGGAGAACCCGGCGGTCGCTTCACCCTGAAAATCCACATGCCACTGACGATGTTCGCCCCAGGAGGGGGAACAGCGTCAACGTAGGTGCCTGTGGACTTCCAGGAAGCCATCTCTGCGTCCATAGCTGCCTGCCACTGAGAGGAGTAGGGACCCTCTATCGCCTCCGCGTAAGAGCGCGGAGTCGGGATGTCAAGTGCATCCGGGTCTCCCTCAGGGGTAAGCAGTACGGACACGAGATGAGGTGAAGCAGCGGCCAAGCACTGGAACTCCTCCTGCCTGTCCTCAAGGACGTCCGTGCCAAGGGCACACTCACCCCCGACGGACGGAGGACAGACAGACTCAGACTCAGCAACAAGACTGGCGACGTAGTCTAGGCGACAGCGAGCAGCAAAGTCGACGAGCTCAGCAACTAGAGCAGACGCAGCAGTGGACTCAAAGGAAGGGTCAGTGACAACCGTAGCAAGGAGACGCGTGACAGTAGGACTGGCAGCGCGAAGAGAGACCGACTCCGGGTCGGCAAGAGTAGGAAGAGAAGACTCAGGAGGAGAAGGCAAAGGGGCACGCAGAGGAGCAGTGGACGGACGCAGAGACATCCGGTGCGTGCCAGGGACAGGAGGAGGACGCTGACGCGAACCGCGACCACTAGTGCGAGCAGCACGGACAGGCGACGCAGGGCGAGACGCAGGCTCACGACGCTCAGCAAGACCTCCAGTAGGACCAGTGTAGGGAGACGGAGCAGGCAGTGGGGAGGCCGGCTGTAACTGTAACTGCGACGGGACAGGCTGTGGACACTCTAAGGGAGGAGGAGGACCAGTAGAAGGCGGGAGACCAAGAACCTGCTGAAGGAGCGGAACGAAGTACGGCCGAGGCCGCGCGGCGACTCCAGACACAGGAGGGACAGCACCAGCACCCGCAGGGGCAGCACCAGCACCAGTAGCAGCTCCAGCTCCAGAACCCCCAGCAGCACCAGTAGTACCCCCAGCAGGACTGCCTCCAGGACCGACAGCAGTAGCCTCCGCGCCAACACCCGCAGCAACTCCAGCTCCAGAAGTACCCGCAGGTCCAGCAGCTCCAGAACTCCCAGTACGAGCACCTCCGGGACCCGTGGCACCAGCTCCCTCAGAAGCAACAGAACCTCCAGTACCCGCAGCACCTCCAGCTCCAGCAGCTCCAGCAGCTCGCCTCCAGCGCCGGGCAAACCACTCACGCAGCTCCTGGGGAGAGAGTGGCTCTCGGCGAGAGGGAGCACCCGGTGAACCGCCAGGCACAGCACCACCAGGCGTAGCACCCCCAGGCTCAGCACCTCCAGGCGTAGTACCCCCAGGCTCAGCACCCCCAGACGCAGCACCCCCAGGCTCAGCACCTCCAGGCGTAGTACCCCCAGGCTCAGCACCCCCAGTCGTAGTACCCCCAGACTCAGCACCCCCAGGCTCAGCACCCCCAGGCTCAGCACCCCCAGGCGTAGCACCCACACGCTCAGCACCCCTAGAGTCAGCACCCCCAGGCTCAGCACCCTCAGCAGCACCAGAGTCACCAGCGACCTCGACAGGCTCAACAGCGTCTACCTGGGACACACCTGAAGGGGCAGGACCCTGAGGGGGGAGGGGGTCTACCGGGGGGGGACCTGGTACAAGGAAGAGCGGTGGCGGGGGGAGGGACGGAGTGCGGTAGGGGAAGAGGCGGTAGTAGGGGACCGACTCGTCGAACGTGACGTCCTGGGAGGACAGAACACGGCGAGAGGTGGGGTGGTAGAACTGCCACCCTGGGGCGTCAGGGGGGAAACCCAGGAAGACGCAAGGAGCAGCACGAGGGGACAGCTTGTCCGCAGACAAGTCGCGGACAAACGCCCGAGATCCCCAGACACGGAACGCAGACGCATCGCCAACCTTCCCCGTCCACAGCAAAGCTGGGGAGGTCTCCGGCATGGAGACCCTGGGCTGAAGGTTGATCTGATGCGCCGCGTACCGAACCGCAAACGGCCACAGAAAATGGGGGGCAGCCGCATGCATCATGGACGTACGGGCGACGTCCATGACCATGCCAATGCGGCGCTCAGCAATCCCATTTTGCTGTGGAGAGTCCAGAAGCGTGAAGGTCTGGCGGATGCCTCGTGCACGACAGTAGGCTCGCAGAAGGCCAGAGGAGAACTCTCCGCCTCTGTCAGAGTGCAGACGCAGAACAGGAAAGTCCGAGCCAAAG
Organism: Closterium sp. Naga37s-1; assembly: GCA_947471745.1. Classification (NCBI taxonomy): domain Eukaryota; kingdom Viridiplantae; phylum Streptophyta; class Zygnematophyceae; order Desmidiales; family Closteriaceae; genus Closterium; species Closterium sp. Naga37s-1. Next base: position 1,065,102 of record CANJKZ010000107.1, read on the forward strand.
CTCCGCCTGAGCTGGAGACGAGCTGCGCGGATCCAGTCGATCAACACCTCAGTGACATCACCCTTGCTGCGCAAGGGGAAGACTGTAGTGTAACGCGAGTAGTCGTCAACCACCAGCAGGAAGTAGCGCTCGTGACCCTGTCCACGGACGCGGGCCGGGCCCCACACGTCCATGTGAAGCGTCTGCAGCGGGGCCTCTGTCGGAGGAAACTGGGAGGAGTGAGGGGTAGCCCGCTGCCGTCCCTCGACACAGGGGACGCAGGTAGGGCCTGGCCCCGGAGGAAGGGGAGGGAGGGACCGGGGAAGACCAGAGACAAGGACACGGGAGGCCATGCTCCGGAGACGAAGCAGGGAGGGGTGGCCAAGGCGGTGGTGCCAGAGGAGAGTCTCGTGAGACAGGAGGCGACACGAGCAGGGGGCAGACTCAGGACCAGACCTGGACGCTGCAGCAAACACCTGACCCGACGCAGCTACCTGACCAGACGCAGGGACTGGAGGAGACGCAGTGGTCAGTGTGTACAGGCTCGACCCTGGCCGACGTGTAAACGTGGCCAGGTGGCGGCCTGTCCGAGCGTCCGTGCAGTGGGTCACCCGCTGACTCGCAGGAGTGAATTGGTGAACCCCCGCATCCTGTAGGTCAGCACCACTCACCAAGTTCGTAGAGAACGAGGGGAGGTAGAGACCAGACAGGGTGCCAGAGGGGGCCGCCGGACACGGGAGGACAGTGGAGAAGTGAGCAAGGACAGGACCCCCAGAGGGGTCTGCCAGGGAGACCGCAACTGGCCGGCCAAGCGGCGTGAGTGTGGTGCGGTCTCGAAAGAAGGAGCGAGAAGCCCCCGAGTCAAGTGTGAAGGTGTGGGAGGCCGAAGCCGACGCAGAACCTGAGAGAGCAGACTCACCAGCACCTGAGGGAGTAGACGCACCTAGAGCAGCAGCCTCGCTAGCACCTAGAGCAGCAGCCTCACCAGTACCTAGAGCAGCAGTCTCAATGCCCGGGTCGGGCGGAAAACACCGGTAACAGTCACCCTCATCACTAATAGTCACAGTATACACGGCAGCAAGAATAGCATCAAAGTCAAGGTCAAAGACAGCTACACCCGCCCTAGACAGCTCACCCCAGCGGGGGATCTCAGTGGCCTCAGGGAACTGGTGACGCCAAGCGTCCGTGAGGCGGCCAAAGCAGCGCTGGGTGGAGTGCGCACCCCCGCACTGCTCACCCGCGCGGTCGCCGGTGCGCAGGACGTAGGTGCACGGACCAGCACCCCCACCCCTCTGGCGTGCAGTGTACCACTCACGGAGCTGCTGAGGGGAGGGGACGTCACGAGTGCGCTGCTGCTGCTGCTGCTGCTGCTGCTGCTGCTGCTGCTGGCGCTGACCACCACCGGAGCTGACCCTCTGCGCAGCGCCACCCCGACCAGCTCCACCTCCTCCGCCGCCTCCTCCTCCACCGCCGCCACCTCCGCTCCCTCCGCCACCGCCGCTGCCTCCTGCGCCTCCACTGCCGCCACCTACACCTCCACCCCCGCCACCACTCCCACCGCCACCACCACCTCCTCCACCACCTCCACCGCCGCCTCCACCGCCCCCGCTAGCTCCTCCAGCGCCCCTGCCCCCCTTGCCCCTGCCAGGGCGGCGTCTCCCGCTAGGGGTAGACGCTGCCCCAACCGACTCCAAACCAGCGAGGTTGGCCGCAGCAGCAGAGGCAACAGAGGGCAAAAGAGGGGAGGGGGAACACCCCTCAAAGATGGGGGTGCGAGGATCACCACGAGAGGCTCCTACAGCGACTATGCTCTTTTCTGCTGCTAGGAGGGCCTTCTCGAGGAGGTCAACGGTGAGAGTGGTGGGACAAACCGAGAGGAAGTGGTCCCTGACTACGCGAAGGGAGTCAGGGAGACGGGTGACAATGTAGTAGAGGGTGATGTACATGGGGGGGGGGTTCTTGGCGCAGAACTCAGCAGGAAGCGCAGCGCGGTAGCGAGTGTCACTAGTGCGGAGGTGCGTGATGAGGTCAGCGACTGTGGGAAAGGCAGCAAGGTCAGGGAAGAGGTACGGTAGCATGAGGCGGCTCAGTGCAGCAGTGGCAGGGGAGGAGTAGCGTGCAACTACAGCGTCGTACAAGGTCTGAGCACTCTTGTACTGGCTAAAGTGCGCACGCTCAGAGGTAGGCAGGTGGCGACGCACAGCAAGACGTGCAGCAGCATCGCGCGTGGCCCACTGGGAGCGAACAGTTGCGTCAGCATCAGTGGCGGGAGCAGGAGAGGCACCAGAAGTGAGGTCAAAGAGGGAGAGGCCGTCTGCCCTATCGCACTGTAAGAAAAGCTGCAGGTCATCTATCCAGACGTCAAAGTCAATGGCCCGACCCTCAGCGTCAAAAGCGAGGACACTAGGGGTAGCCATGACAGTAGTAGACTAGCAGCGCAAACAGTGGGGTGAGGGCAGTGCTGTGAGAGAGGCGCTGCTCTTACCGGACAGGGCGGCTCGGGCGGCTCGGCTGCAGGGCGGCTCGGCGACTCGGCTGCTGGGCGGCTCGGCTGCTGGGCGGCTCGGCGGCTCGGCTGCTGGGCGGCTCAGCGACTCGGCTGCTGGGCGGCTCGGCGGCTCTGCTGCTGGGCGGCTCGGCTGCTGGGCGGCTCGGCGGCTCGGCTGCTGGGCGGCTCGGTGGCTCAGCTGCTGGGCGGCTAGGCTGCTGGGCGGCTCGGCGGGGCCGCTGAGAGGGCGGCGTCCGGGGCCGCTTGGAGGAGGCGGCGGGGCCGCTGAGAGGAGGCGGCGGGGCCGCTGAGAGGAGGCGGCGGGGCCGCGTCAGGGGCCGCGGCAGGGGCCGCGTCAGGGGCCGCGTCAGGGGCCGCGGCAGGGGCCGCGTCAGGGGCCGCGGCAGGGCCGCGTCAGGGCGCCGCGTCAGGGGCCGCGTCAGGGCGCCGCCAGGGGCCGCGGCAGGACCGCGTCAGGGCCGCGTAAGGGGCCGCGGCAGGGGCCGCGTCAGGGGCCGCGTCAGGGCCGCGTCAGGGCCGCGGCAGAGCCGCTTCAGGGCCGCGTCAGGGGCCGCTTCAGGGCCGCGGCAGGGGCCGCAGCAGGCCGCGTCAGGACCGCGTCAGGGGCCGCGGCAGGGCCGCGTCAGGGCCGCGGCAGGGGCCGCGTCAGGGCGCCGCCAGGGGCCGCGTCAGGTCGCGTCAGGGCCGCGTCAGGCGCCGCCAGGGGCCGCGTCAGGGCGCCACCAGGGGGCGCGTCAGGGGCCGTGATAGGGCGCCGGCAGGGGCCTCGTCAGGGCGCCGCCAGGGGCCGCATAGGGGGCGCGTGGGAGGCGGCGTAGGGGCCGCGTAGAGGCAGCGTAGGGGCCGCTAAAAAAAAAAATTTTAGGGCAGGGCGCAATGTGCGCGGGCAGCTAAAAAAAAATTCTTATGGTGGGCCCTTAGGAAGGAACGGTCCCATGTAGGAACCCGCTCTATACCATGTGAATTAAGAAAAACAGGAATGAGAATGATTAAGTGAAAGTTGGGTACAAGAAGCGAACCCTAGAAAACTGTACCCCATATGTGCTACCCCACTCTAGCCTACAGTAGCTATGTCATATAAATCTGACAGGACCTGCAAGAAGAACGACACAAGAGAAAGGTATCAGTGCCCGAATTCGCGTTTCACACTCAACGGCGCCACAACAACAACAACAATCGACCGAAAATCGTACCTCCGTTCTGCCACCTCTGCAAGACTTCAGGGCATCCTCGTACGCACTGCCCGAATCGACAACAGTCAACGTCGCCGCAACGCCAACTTCGCCCTTCAAGCAGTCAAGTCGCCTCAACGCAAGCAAATCCGACAACTTCAGTACAAGTCTCAACAACATCGACGGGACAACCTGCGAAAGGAACAAGAAACATCGTCAGCTGCATGGCAAGGCTGAGTGACTCCTGCGTAACTGAGACACCACCATATTACTCACCAGAAGAACAACTCGACAACAGCACGCCTCGCCGCGAGTCACTTCAACCGAACCCGACGTACGCCGCCATCGCTCAAAGCGAGCCGTCCGGGAAGTATACATGGTTCTTGGACAGTTGCTGCGGACAACATATGTGCTCTTCAAGACGTTTCGTTCAACGCGAGCACCAACTTCAACGAGAAGTCGTCATCACTGTCGCCAATAATCAGAACCTGCGCACACGACGACAAGGAGTAGTGCAACTTCAGTCACGAGAGACGAATGTCATACTGCAAATGTCCAAAGTCCTAATAGCAGAAGGACTTGACTACAACTTACTGAGCGTCAGTCAGTTGATGGCGAAAGGCATACATCTGGAAGCCGACAGTACCACCCAGGAGTTCAAGCTGTACCACGGGAAGGGCGGCCTCTACATCGGAAAGGCGGTCCTGAAGAACAATGTCTTCGTTCTCGATTTCGTCCCAGACCTGGGCACCGCAGACAGTGACGGGATCGTCACCTTCACATCTTGGACGCACCCGCCGGATCTCGACCCCGACTTCAGTCCGGAAGGCTTTTGGTATTCACATACCATTCCTGAAGCAGAACGAACACGTGCGTTAGTAACAATACAACATTCGGCAGCAGCAGAGACAACATCGGCAGCAACAGAGACAACATCGGCAGCAGCAGAGACAACATCGGCAGCAGCAGAGACAACATCGGCAGCAGCAGAGACAACATCGGCAGCAGCAGAGACAACATCGGCAGTAGCAGAGACATCATCGGCAGCAGCAGAGACATCATCGGCAGTAGCAGGAACAACAACAGTAGCAGCAACAACGACACCACTCCTCGTTGACGAAGCACCACCAACACCCGCACAGCAGCTGAATCCGGCTCAACGGGAAGTCCATAGAAGCGCAAACTTCACCGCCAGCTTCTACTCCAACTCCGACGCGTATCGACGCTCACCCGGACACCGCGCCTCCGAAGACATCTGGCACACACGCATGGGACACCCAAGCAACACAGTGTTAAACAACACAATAAGAGCAAGAGCCCTTGACAAGGACTCGTTACTACTACTCGACGGCAGAGAACTTTAACGGGCACGAGGAACATGTCTTACCTGCCCCGAAGCCGACTTACCACATCGGCCGTTCACTCCTCATCACAACCCGAGCACACCCGCGTACGCACCACTCGAAAAGGTGTATAGCGACATCCTGTACAATCGGGAACCAGGACAAGTAATATACAACTACACAATCACCTTCATCGACGCCGCCACCCGTTACGTCTGGCATCTAAACCTACCCAGCCGCGACATGGTCCTCGAAGCATTCGCTGCTTGGCTACCAGTAGCAGAAAGAGAGTCGGGCGTAAAGCTGAAAAGCTTCCAGTCTGACGGAGGAGGAGAATACACCTCTCAGCAATTAAAGCAGTACCTGGCGGAAAGGGGAATCAAGCAGCTCCTCTCTCTTCCCTACGCCCATCAGCAGCAAGGTGTAGCAGAAAGAATGAACAGGACTCTGCAGAACAGCATGCGCAAACTGTTGCGTGGCATGCGGCTACCCAACCACCAGTGGCCTGACGCGATGGACCACGCTGTCATGCTGCACAACTTGCTCTCATCTTCATCACTACCGAACAACGCATCACCGCATCTGCTGTGGACAGGAAAACAGGGCAGCACAAAAATGTTACGAGTGTTCGGATGCATGGTACAGTACCGACCCCCAGCAGCACGAGCGGGCCGATTTTCACAACGCGCACAGTGGGGACTACACCTCGGCATCGAAAAGAACTACAACGCGTGGAAAATCTTTGACGTCCACTCCAAGGAAACAGCAGCAGCACGCGACGTCATTTTCTACGAACGACTCATGCTCCAGACATACCTTGCCAACCTGCAAGAGGACCAAGATCCCACAGGTGGTTTTCGTGGTGACCGAGCCTTCGCCTCGGCAGCAGACGAAGCTGACTGGGACGAGCAGAATGTGGCCAACGCATCAGAAGAAGCTGGACCCCTTCCGTTCTGCTCCGTCGACGTCCCCATGGACGAAGATAACCCTCGCGAAAGTGTCAACGCCGAAACCTTCTACTACTTCGCCGACAACGGTTACGTAACACCTGCGACAGTCAACACCAACGAAGCAGAACGAGTAGAACCGAATTTCATACCTGATCCAGAAGCGGGAGATGAAGCAGCTTATCCCGAGGATGCAACTCTTCCCCGCTACTCACAGACTGGACTGCAGATTCTCGGACTCGTCACCGCAGTCGACGGCAACACCCTTCCTAAGGAGCCTGCGACGGTTCAGCAGGCTCTGGGGGGGGAACACAGGGAAAAATGGCGTGAAGCCATGGACAGAGAGTTAAAGGCGCTGGAGGAACGGAACACCTGGAAAGTTGTCCCCATCAGCGTGGCAAGGAACAAGACCATTCTCACCGGGAAATGGGTCTTCCGCGTTAAAACAAAAGCAGACGGCACAATTGAGAAGTTCAAAGCACGCTGGGTTGTGCGTGGATTCGATCAGGAGCACGGACGGGACTTCACCGAGACATTCGCCCCGGTTAGCCGACATACCTCACTTCGAATCCTTCTCGCGATCGCCGCCATGAAGAAAAGGAAGCTACGGCAAATCGATGTCGCCAACGCGTTCCTCTACGCACCTGTCGACGTGGAAATCTTCGTCGAGCTCCCACACGGTACCAACGGGGAACCTAACCAAGTCTGTCAACTGCTGAAATCACTTTACGGGATCAAGCAAGCTCCGCGGCTATGGCAACAGTACCTACACGCTCGCCTCATTCGCATCGGATTCCGCCAACTACCTCACGACCAAGGAATGTACCGACTCACTAAAGACACCGACTACATTCTGCTGATCGTCTACGTAGACGACCTACTCTACATCGGCTCCACTGACGACATCACCACCTGGTTCGAAGGGGAGCTACAGAGGGACCTCACACTCACGGTCTCCTCTACCGTCACACAGTACCTCGGCTTGAACATTCGGGAAGAAGAAGGCGCGATCTACCTCAACGCCGCTAAGTACGCCGACACCATCGCCAAACGCTTCGCGCTCACACCTACCACCATCTCTACGCCCTACCGCTACGCGACAGGAAACCACAAGGAAGGATCCTCTCTACTCAAATCCGTCGGGATACGCGACTACCAGAGAAAGCTAGGATGCCTTATCTTCGCAGCTGTCACATGCCGCCCCGACCTCTCATACTCCGCAAGCCAGCTCGCCACCAACCTCAAGAAGCCTGAAGCAGAACACCTGGCGGAGCTCGACCGCCCTCTCCACTACTTCGTCAGTACCTCAACGATCGGCCTAACTTACTACAAGAACACAACTACACCGACTAAATTAATCGGCTACGTCGACGCTGATCACGCTGGCGACTGCGACAACAGGCGCTCCCGCACCGGCTACATCTACCGCCTCGAACCTATCGGACCGATCTCCTGGCAATCGAGCAAGCAGGAATTAATTGCTCTCTCGTCAGCTGAAGCAGAATATATTGCACTCTGCTCAGCCACCAAGGAAGGACTCTATCTTCGCGAGCTGCTGGAAGAAGCGAAGTTAGCCGAGTTACCCAACTTCACTCTGTTCTGCGACAACCAATCTGCAATTCGCATCGCCAACAAAAATGGATTCGCGAACAGAACGAAGCATATCGCTCTGCGATATTTCTTCGTGAAAGACGAGATTGAGAAGGGGAGACTTGAACTATCCTATTGTCCCACGTCCGAGATGGCAGCTGACTACTTGACCAAGAAGCTCGGAAAACAGAAGTTCGAGTACTGCATGCTGCTGACTGGACAAAGCCACGTCACCAGCAGCGACACTCCAGAAGCGAAGGGGAGTGTTGGGAACAAACAATCTTAAGCGCCTCTGTCGTGTCGAAACACCAAGGCACAAGCGAAGCAGAGCATATCGAGGCACCAGCGAGTCAACCCTCGGAGGTTGAAGTAACCGCTGGAGGTTACGCGAAAGTCAAAGGTCAGCGACCTTTGACTTGACAAATGCAGCGCGACAGCAAGGACACACAACTGACTCGACATTGAGCAGTTGCCCGAGTCGCACTGTATCGAACCGCAACAGTAAAACAGTTTAATTATATCTCTTCGTATTCTTTGTACTCTTATGTAAACCTTTGTACTTGCTTGTTTTAATCAACTTACTTTGCCCTCACATACCAGCGCAAGGTGGTTCAAGGACTTCATTTAAACGCTTCCGCTACTACATCACTCTACCCAGAGTTTAACCCTACCAAAGATCCTAAGGGGCACTCAGCCCAACAAAAACAACTTCATACCTTAAGAGGGACGTGATTCTCTCGTGCAATCGCAGCACATGGCTCATACTCTGCTGTAGCTGTCACCTGCCAACAAAAAAAAGGGTTGGAAAGCAAAACAGAGCATGACATGCGCAGCAAGGCAATCCTCTGCAAGGCTCTCGGAAAAACGGAACAAAGAGAAAAAAGAACAGGAACGCGAATACATCAGCGCACCAGTTTTCCCTGCAAATATCCAGCCTTCACTGGCACCCATCCCCAGGGCGTGAGAGCACTCTCTATGAGCCTCTGCATTGCCACACGCTCACATGGCACTATGCGCACTCCCAGTGTGGTGGTCTCCTGTAACACATGGCCAGGAAAAGAAGAAAGAAGAAGTGCAGATAGACTCTTCAGCAAGAGAGCACCCTCAGCACTCTCCATGAGCCTCTGCATTGGGACACGCTCGCATGGCACTATGCGCACTCCCAGTGTGGTGGTCTCTTGTAACCCATGACCAGGAAATAAAAAGAGATGGTGATATGGATTCTTCAGCAGAAGGGCACCCTCAGCACTCGCCACATGAGCATGTGCTCTGTCACACGCTCGCATGGAACTATGCGCACTCCCAGTGTGATGGTGTCCTGAAATTCGGGAGCAGGTAAAGAGGAACATGGGGACAGCCTCTTTGGCCATACTGCTGCTTCAGCACTCTCCACCAACCTTTGCCCGTCCCGGCTATACAAAAAGAGGAAGATGGGCTGAATGCGCAGTAGTAAAGAGAGTACCAAGCACATGAGTAATGCAGACGAACCAGCAGTGATATGTCTATTGTAAAAAAAAGACGAAAGCAAGAATGAAAGAAAAAAAAAGCACGTACATTGAGAATGATTGAGAGCATATCGTCGCATTGACTGCGATCGCACAGCACATGGAGCACCACGCCTGGCCGCCCTTTCTTCATAATGGCCTGTGTGGGAGTGGTGGTGCGTGGCGGAACACTGAGTGTGATGGTGGTTGTTCTTTCTTCAGAATGGGGTCACAAATTGGAAAAGGGTTGGTTTTCATTAGGATACGATGATGGTAAAGGCTTTGGCTCACATTGGCCAGCATTGACCCACAGTGAGCAGCATTGACTCACACTGAGCAGCACTGACCCACGTTAACCAGGGTTGACTCACATTGACCATCCAGACATCACGAATGCCAGTTGACAGCAGCAGCTCGGAAACATAAGCCATTTGGCCGTTGACTAGGGTGGACTCCCTATATTAGCCAGCGTGACTCAAGTTGACCAGGGTTGACTCACATTGACCATCCAGACATCACGAACGCCAGCTGACAGCAGCAGCTCGGAAACATAAGCCATTTGGCCGTTGACTAGAGTGGACTCCCTATATTAGCCAGCGTGACTCAAGTTGACCAGGGTTGACTCACATTGACCATCCAGACATCACGAGCGCCCGCTGACAGCAGCAGCTCCGAAACATAAGCCATCTGCCCTGGGGAAGTGGGGGATATGTGGATGGGAGGAGGAGGAAAGGAAAAAAGGAGGGAGGGTTAGGGTAAAAGGGGTTGTGGGGACGTGGGGAGAGGGGAGCTACAGGCTAGAGGATACAGTGTTTGGAATGGAGTCTGTTAGACGTTCCTAGTGCGAGAAAAAATGTGAACTGATAAGCAAACGAGTGGATTGAAGAGGAGACTCACGATTTGTGGTGTGATGTCGTCGATGTTCGTTTCTAGGGTTACCAGCTGCTCGACTGTCATTCCGCCATCGCCAGGCGCGCCGCCACCGCCTCCCATCGCCGCTCTAGCCCTAACATCTCCTTTGCGGCTCAAAACAGTGCCAGCCATTGTCGCCCCACTGTAAATGCCAAACTTGACCGTGAAATGCGGAGGAGACCATTGGGTATTGTTGCGAATCGTGGTGGTAACATCGCAGCTGTTTTTGCTGGCGAAGAAAGCGCTGATTCGTTTGCTACTGCTTCCGTAAGAGCCATGTATCGTGCTGCGGTTCCCATCGCTGGAAAGGGATGGAGAAACTGTGCGGAGGAGCGAACTTAGTTGACTGGCGCAAGCCATGGCTGTGAAGTGATGGGGGTTGCAGAGGAGGTTCGAAGCTGAATTTCAAGAGCAGATTTGGGGCGAATTGGGGAATTGGATGGTGTTCGGGAAGATTGGTTCAAATGGGTTGCGAGTGAAACAGAGCGGTCAAAATACATAACCAGATGGGCTTGAGAACTGCTTTATTAGTTTCTTCGCTTTTGCATTGGAAGGGTGCATTGAAATGTATACATACGAGAACAAACGTCAAAGTGAGTGATCTGGGGTGACCCATAATGCAACGTCCTGATGTTGACGGGATTTTCCAGGAGAAAACACCCTTGGCTATTTTCTGTCAGCCGTCACGCCGCGTCGCCCGCGTGTATAAGTTGCCAAACCAAACCTGAGCCTGCTGGGCCGTCCGAACGAAGCCGAAGCGCATAAGCAGGTCAGCGTAGCTGCCCCTCTTTCCCAGCTTCCCCGAACCACCACCCCAGCTATGGCGCCTAATCGCCCCTTTACTCACACTAGTCTCGATGCCGAACCACCCACTGTCTAGACGCCGAGCCAAGCGTGAGCGCCTTCCACCACCAAGGTCCAACCCCAACCACCTTATCGAGACCTACACCGTACTGAAAAGCTATGTAAACTACTTCAGGCGTGTGAAACCTATCGAATGACATAACACATCAAACTTGGTTACCAATTTTTCTCAAACCGCGATCGAATCAAGACTTCAGTTCAGTTCCCTTTAGACGAATGGCTGGCTGGCCCTCCCCCTCTTGTTCTCTCCCCATCGCCATTGCCCGTCAGAATTGCCGATATTTGGATTTCAGGAAGTTGTTGAGGAATCACGCTAGTCGGTATCTAACGCTTTAGTGTCACTAATCGCGTATTGTAGCTTCTCTCTCGGTCTTTAGACATGTCGGAACGAGCTGTGGAAGTTGGTTTACTGGAGAGTTCGACTGCTCAGTGGAATTAAGTCACCTGCTTCTACCCTTCTGCATCGCTTGTTGGAGCTCGCACAGTCATTGAAGGGATACAAATAAAAGAGAGCTAGAATTAGGACCTTGTACTTCTGTCGTGGTGAGGATTGCATCTGTAGAAGCCTCTCAGTGGGCGCGAAGCTTCGACTCCACACTGAGCCTTACTGCAGCGCTGTTTCTTTCGGTTTAGCCTGTTTCGGTTCCTCTCATCGCTTTCACATGGTGATAGTGAATGACACCTCCTCGTTCGACCGTTCACCAACCGGCACTTATTTAAGCGACGTCTGTCCGTCTCTGTTTGTTGGTGATTCTGGGAAACGTGAAAGGGCCGTATAGCCGACAGAACTTGCCATGACGCATTTTGTCGCGCCACGGTCGAACGGCGAAGACGGGAGAAAGGGGGACGCCGCCACGTGGCGCGATGCTGACGGACAAATGCCGGAAATCCCAAGGTCCGCTGATTGGTCAGCCGTCGTCGGGGATCTTCATGCTCGAATCAAATCTTCGTGCTCGCACCGTTGCTGTGATTCTAACGGTGGTGACAAAATGGAGCGTTGCGATGATGTTACTTCTTGTACCGGATGCTGTGAGGAGCAACGGGGGACGGTGTGGTCCGGTTTAAAATGGCAGAAAGCCACGTCATCAGTCGCTGCAGTTTCCGCGAAGGTCGCTGCGTTCGTGCTGCTAGTCCTGCTCGTGTGTTGCTGGCAGCTTTTGTCGGGACCTGAGGGATACATAGTCGGGGTTAATCGAGAGATTCTGGGCGGCGAACTGCATGTGGTGAGTCAACGAGGGTCGGCTCGGAGGGACCTGCCGAGCCTTACTGTCCGAGGCTCATCTCCAGGTCCGGCGGATGGAGAAGAAGCTGGTTCGGGTGATGATGGTTCAGCTGAGGTGCTGTCTACTGCAGATGAAACGGTCAATGACATGCCTGTTTCAACTAGTGACACACTGGAAGAAGTTGAAACGCTTTCAGACGAGGCTTTATCCGGCGATGAACCATCTTCAATGACTGAGACGTTGACTGAGACCGTTTCAAATACCACGTTTACGGATTTGGACTTACCTGAGACGGTTCTGTCAAGATTCGACGGACATATGACAACTGAACCTTCCAGACCTGCCGAGCCTTCCAACCCGAACCTAAACCTTCCACTATCATCCCTGTCAGCTTCGGAGCTAGCCTCGGTACCAGGTTCGGCAGTTTTCGGACCAGCGGGGCTCTCCACCTTGACGGCATGCTTGGAGGTGCTGAGGCTCGCTGCCGGAGCTGACCCGGAGGCTCGGCGTCTGGAGGATTCTGGCTTGGAAGCTGAGATACAGGCGTGGGTGGGAAGCAGAGGGGCTGGGGACGACGAGGGGAAAGCAGCAGGAGAAGCAGAGGGAGAGGAGCTAGCAGGAAGAGCTAAGTTTGCAACAGAAGAAGAAACAGAAACAGGGGCAGGGACACGTGTGGCCTATGAATGCAGAGCACTGATTCGGCGAGGTTTGGGGCACCTTGCCGAGCTTGCAGCTGCCCGGGATAGCAGCAGAGTTGACGGTTCAGCTGCCCGAGAAATAGACGCGGCGGAGGAGGGTTCGCCTGCCCGAAAACAGCGGTCGGATGATGTACAGAGTGAAGCAGTGTGTAGCGATGCCTGGGAGAGAAGACTCCGTGCCCGTCTGTCTGGGGATGAGGAGAGTCAGAAGCGCCGCTCCCAACGCCCCTCTCAACGCCCCTCTCAGCGCCGCTTGTCCCGCTTTCATGCGCCTCTAGATGACCTCAAGGGTCAAGCGGGACACACAGGCACTCGACGCCTCTTGTCCGGGGATGAGGAGACTCAGAAGCGCCGTTCTCACCGCCCCTCTCAACGCCGCCTATCCCGCTTTCATGCGCCTCCAGATGACCCCAAGGGTCAAGCGGGACGGACTCGACACCTCTTGTCCGTTTCTAGGGCGCGTTCAAAGAAAGATGAGGGTCACGAGGGACGAACCCGAAGTCGATTGTCTCCAAAGGAGGGTCGCTCCAGTTCCGCACGCAATGGTAGCCGGAGTTTGGCTCGCCTTTCCGAGCCTGTCCAGCCTTCCGAGCCTGTGCAGCTTCCCGAGCCTGTGCAGCTTTCTGAGCCTGTCAGACCTTCCGAGCCTCCGCAGGCTCGCCATGTACTCGAGGCTCTTCGGAGCAACAAGACGAGTGTGGAGCGAGTGAGGGAGGGAGTGAGGCGAGTGTGTGAGAAAGTGAGGGAGATAGAGAGGCAGCTGCTTCAGTTGCCCTTGCAAGCAAGGGAACACAGCAGCAGCGGCACCAGCAGGGCCAGCAGCAGTAACCATGGCAGTGGCAGCGGCAGCAGCACAGAAAAGGTTGTAGACTCACCAGCAGCATCGGATATTTTGGCAGCATCTGGGGGAGGTGCTACCTGGCCCGAGTCCTGCTGGCCCGTACCTCACGTACCCTTCTCCAGCCCCAAGGTAAGACACTCCTCCTCAGCTCACTTTGGTGTTTGAGGCGACTCATAAAGAAGTCAGCTCGTTACAATGTCACACGATGCTTTCACTGGCCCATACCCCACAACCCTTCTACAACCCCAAAGGTAAGTCAATCATCTGCTGAAGCCGCCAAACTTGCAGCTTCCCTCACTCCTTCTTCTCCCACCCCCACCCACGCTAGCCCATCTTCACCCATTTTCACCCATCGTCCCACCCACCCACCCATCCACCCCTCACGTGTTAAGCAACCGGTGTTTCCTAGTGCTCGCATTCGCCATGGAGCAAAACAGCAACGCCAGAGCTTACCTGCTAGGGGCAGCTCGCCTCGCAGCAACCCTCCCCCGCCCCGCCTCACCCATCCTCACCCCTTTCCACTCCCACCCACCCCAACTTACCCCTCAGGTGTTCACCGATCTGTGCTTTCTTCTGCTCGCGTTTGCCATGGAGCAAACGAGCAACGCCAGAGATCACTTACTAGAAGAAAGCACAGATCGGTGTTCACTCACGCCAGACTCACTCACGCTCCTTCTCATTTCTCATCCACCCCCATCCATCCCTCAGGTGTTCACCAACCCGCGCTTCCTGGTCCTAGCATTCGCCATGGAGCAAACCAGCAACGCCAGAGCCCACCTGCTAGAGGCAGCTCGACTGGCGAGGCTGACGGGGCGAGTGCTGGTGCTGCCACACGTGGGCAGCGGCCGCCTCTCAGTGGGGCGACAGCACCCCCTCTGCTCCTACTGGGACCTCTCCCGCCTCACCCACTCCTCCTCCTCCCCTCATTCCTCCTCCTCCGCTCAATCCACTCACCCCCCCTTCAACTCCTCCTCGCTCCCCCCATCGCCCCTCCCATGGCCCCTCCCATCGCACCTCCCAGTTGAGTGGGTCTCGCCTGACCTCTTCCTCCTCCTCGCCCGCTCCTCCCTCCCCGCTGCACCATCTGTCGGCTTCGTGTGTGTTGAAACACCCTCCCTCAACCGGCCCTGCTTCGATTTCGGTAAGCCTACCCTTTGTTCCCTCTCTTTCTCCCTCATTCCCTCCCTTTCTCCCTCATTCCCTCCCTTTCTCCCTCCCTCTCTCCCTCCTCGCCCCTCCCATCGCGCCTCCCTGTGGAGTGGGTCTCGCCTGACCTCTTCCTCCACCTCGCCCGCTCCTCCCTCCGACCCAACCCATCTGTCGGATTCATGTGTGTCGAGACGCCCTCCCTCAACCGACCTTGCTTTGGTAAGCAATTTTATTTTATCCCTTCCCCAGATAGATAGAACCCCCCAAATCTCCCCCCCTCTCCTCACTCCATCCCTTCTGTCGGCTTCATGTGTGTCGAGACGCCCTCCCTCAACCGACCCTGCTTCGTCTTCGGAAAGGCTCTTCACGTCTCTCCGTTCCTCAGCCTCGCATCTCTCCTTTCCCAAACACCAGTTATCCCCGTCTTTCTCCCATTCTTCCCCAAAACCAACCCCCCTTTCTTCTCCCACTCATTCCCAAAAAATCAACCTCTTTCTCGTGCGGTTTCACAGGAAAGGTAGCATCTGGGGGGGGTTGCAACTCCCGTTGTTACCGATTTCCCCATCCCACACTCGCTCTCCCCCAACATCAACTCAAACAGCTTCGCTTATGGATTCATACGGAAGGTAGCATCTGGGGTGGGTGCAGTCCTCACCTCACCTCCTGCCTTGACCACTCTGGCTATTTCTATCCACCCTCACAACTAATCCCTCTCTCCCGGTCTCCCAAACTCCACAGGGGAGGTAGCATCTGGGTTGGGTGCAATCCTCACCTACTCTCTTGGCCAGCTCTGGCCATTCCTTCTCAAGTCTCTCATCTCTCGCTTTTTCTTCCTCCCTTTTTTCCCCCACACCACAGGGGAGGTAGCATCTGGGCTGGGTCCCATCCTCACCTCACTATTGCAGGGGAGGTGGCATCTGGGCTGGGTGCCATCCTCACCTCACTATTGCAGGGGAGGTAGCATCTGGGCTGGGTGCCATCCTCACCCATTCATTCCCTTGGCCAGCTCTGAGAAGTCTCAAACGCCACTTCTCTCCCGCAATCTCCCTTTCCCCTCACTATTGCAGGGGAGGTGGCATCTGGGCTGGGTGCCATCCTCACCTACTCCCTTGACCAGACCTGAGAAGTCTCCAACGCCACTTCTCTCCCCATCCATCTCTCTTTCGCAATCTCCCTTTTCCCTCACTATTGCAGGGGAGGTGGCATCTGGGCTGGGTGCCATCCTCACCTACTCCCTCGGTCAGCTTCCCACTCGTGCCAACACTCAGGTCATTACAGTCCGCAAAGCCTCCCGATTCCTCAAAGCCTTCCAAAAGTGGTAAGCATTACTGGAAATGGTAAATACTCTCTTGGTCAGCTGCCCACGCTTGCCAACACTCAGGTAATCACAGTCTGCAAAGCTTCCAAATTGCTCAGAGCCTTCCAAAAGTGGTAAGTGACCTTCAAGAAGATAGCCATCCGCTGGCCCACCTCCCACCTCATTCACACCATCCCACCCCACCCCAACCCTCCCCACCCCTTCCCACCACACTCCACCCCATTCCACCCCTCTCCACCGCATCAGGCAGCACACAGACGTGGTGGTGTGGGTGAAAACGACCTACAAGAAAATGGCCATCCGCCCGCCCACGTCCCTCCTCGCACCCGTCCTGCTGCCCTACCATCCGCGCTGGCACATACTCGCCCGCTCCATCGCCTCTGCCCTCCCTCGCCCATTCATTGCGCTGCACTTCCGATCTGAGTACATCGCATGGCTCGTGGTGAGTCCCACACGTTCCTTGGAATGCTTTTGAGGCGCCTCAAAAAACATCGCATGGCTCGTGGTGAGTCCCACACATGCCCTGTGTGTGGTGTGCCTCTCTTCCTGCTGCCCACGTCCCTCCTCGCGCCCGTCCCGCTGCCCTACCATCCGCGCTGGCACACGCTCGCCCGCTCCATCGCTGCTGCCCTCCCCCGCCCATTCATTGCCCTGCACTTCCGCTCCGAGTATATCGCCTGGCTCGTGGTAAGTAACCCGCACACACGCCTCATGGGCAATCCCTCCCTGCTGCCACCCACGTCCCTCCTCGCACCTGAACTGCTGCCCTACCACCCACGCTGGCACACACTCGCCCGCTCCATTTCCGCTGCCCTCCCCCGCCCGTTCATCGCTCTGCACCTCCGATCCGAGTACATCGCATGGCTCGTGGTGAGTCCCTTCCTGGTGCCTCCTCGCCCCCACCCTGCTGCAGTACCGTACCACCCGCACTGGCAGGCACGCCCTTTTTTGAGGCGCCTCAAAAACCGTACCACCCGCACTGGCATGCACGCCCTTGCTCGCTCTATCGCCGCTACATAGAGAGACTCCTCACTCACCAACACTAACCCCTCCTCCGCCTCAGCCTGTCCCTCCCTGGTCTTCCCCTCACGCGTATTCTCACAGGGAGGGAAGCTGCAGCAGGAGCAGAAGATAGGCAAGCAGATGCACTGGTGCGCGGCACAAGCGACCTGACCTTTAGAAATGCTATCTCACCCACTTTAACCTTTCCTCTCCCTCTTCCCTGTCGCCCTCCCTTCTATCCCTCCCTCTCGGCCTCACTCCCAGGGAGGGAAGCTGCAGCAGGAGCAGAAGATAGGCAAGCAGATGCACTGGTGCGTGGCAGAGGCAAGTTGTTGAGCAATTACACCCTCCTCCCTGTCTCTTCCCGTCTCTCCCTCCCCATCTCTCTCAAACACAGGGAGGGAAGTTGCAGCAGGAGCAGAAGATAGGCAAGCAGATGCACTGGTGCGTGGCAGAGGCAAGTTGTTAAGCACTTACACCCTCCTCCCTGTCTCTTCTCGTCTCTCCCTCCCCCTCTCTCTCAAACACAGGGAGGGAAGCTGCAGCAGGAGCAGAAGATAGGCAAGCAGATGCACTGGTGCGTGGCAGAGGCGGCAAGAACCGTGCACCAGGTGCAGCAGCAGCTGTCAAGGGGGATGGAGGCGACGCTGGCGAAGGGGAGCTTTGAGGCGCCTCCAAAGGCAGAGGCGGCAAGAACCGTGCACCAGGTGCAGCAGCAGCTCTCAAAAGGGATGGGGGGGACTTTTGAGTCGACTCAAGAGGCGGCAAGAACCGTGCACCAGGTGCAGCAGCAGCTCTCAAAAGGGATGGGGGGGACTTTTGAGTCGACTCAAGAGGCGGCAAGAACCGTGCACCAGGTGCAGCAGCAGCTCTCAAATCATACGGAAGGGACGTTAGCAAAGGGGAAAAATTCCTCCAGTGGTGATTCGCCTTTCCATTACTCGATAGCAAGCACGCCTGGGAGTTTGAATGAGGCTTCGGGACCGTCTTGGCATTCCCTAAGCAGCAGCAGTCCATCGGTGTTCATTAGCGCGGATATTGCCTTCGGGGCTGCTGCTGCCGCCGCTGCTCCTGCTGACGCTGCTCCTGCTGCTGCGGCTCCGGCTGCTGGCGCTGCTGCTGCTTCCATACCCGATACAAGCTTCCCCAGTAGGAAAACAGAGCAGAAAGTAGACGAGGAATGGCCGGTGCGGTCAGAGTCGTGGGGGGTTATGGTGGAGAAGTATAGGCGAGAGCAGACCACTGGCGCAGCTTCTGATGCGTCTCAAAAGTCATCTGGTTTTGACACGGCTTCGAAAGCAGAGGAAGTATGGCCGGTGCGGTCAGAGTCATGGGGGGTTATGGTGGAGAAGTATGGGAGGGAGCAGACCATTGACGCAGGGCACCGCGCCCTGCTGCAACTCAGGGCGCTTGTCGATGGTGATGGGGATGACTATAAAGGGGATGGAGGCATAGGCAGTACCCATAATAACAGCAGCAGCAGTAGCAGGGGAAGCAGTAGCAGAAGTGATGGCAGTGCCAGCAGTGGCAGGGGGAGCAGCAACAGCAGTGGGTCAAGAAGCGTGACGGAATCTGTGGGCTATGGTGGCTTACCCAAGAGGAGTATCATGATTGACGAGATTGTTCCTTCGGTCAATAAACTCGATCCAGGTATGCTCCTTTCGTGTCCAGTGTCTCTACACTCACTTATTCCTCAGCAATTTCGAGTACAGTTGTTAACCCACTGCCTCATAATCATGCAATATGTTTCACTTCATTTATTATTTTTAAGCAGGGATAGTGGGGATACTGGATAAGCTTATTGCTGCACAAGCGAACATGCTTGTTGTTGGAGTTCGCTATTGTGGAGGAAGACGTGGATTCGAGGCGGATATCTTGGACCATCGGAAACAATTTGGCAAGCTGGCTAAAAGCGTACATCGATGGGGAGAGAATGTACTGCAGCATCGCCGAAGGCGGCTGCACTTGCAGAAGGAAATGTCAAGTGATACTTACGATGAATAATAAGAGGGAATTTTCGCATCAGCAACACCTTGTTGCACATGCCTTGTTTTTCTAATATGTATAATGATATTTGGTTTAGATGCTTCTCCATTGCTAGCTGTATGAAGGTGATGGTGTAGTGTCTAAGCGGGATCCACTTTCCCGCGTGCTTTCACCGTTTTCATGCGACTCGAATTTATCGTATTCGCGATGCTCCGCGAGATGTTCCGAAAACGTTACTTGCCGGAAGAAATCCTCGCCTGGCCATTACGGTTACTACACGGTGCTGGAAAAAAATCACCAAATGGGCAAGTTCGCCCCGCCCGCGGAAGGCTCAACGATTGGCCACCTCGAGCCGCAGAGCTACAAGAAAATAGCGAGGCGCAACGGCTCTTCCATTTTGCGCATGCGTGAGACGAAAATGTCGAATTTCTCGCCTTTTGAACTCCGGCGTTGTTCTGCAGGCGTTATTGGCGCCGCACCAATTTGACCGCCGTGGCCTTCCATGTGATTTCTAGGCGCATTCATGCGGGTTGCGTTGCACGGTAATTGCTGGCCCGCATAACTTGTGCGGAGGCTGATGCTAGCTCCCGAGGTAGAATCAGCACTGCACAAGTTGTGCGACCATTTGCCCGGCGAAGCAACAACTTCGAGCCTGCAGACGGTTAAATTTGTGCGCCGCAAAAGTGGTGTTCTGCAGGCGAGAGCGTTAAATTTGGCGCGAACAGGTTTGGCAGGACCTCTCTTATCACCAAACCTTGATAGGCAGAATACCGCCTATCAACGAAGATTCTGCGGACCCAGTTTCTGGAAATTTAACGCCTACAGAACAGCACCTCTGTGGAGTTCGGACGGAAGCCCCTCGACATTCGGAGTGAATTCGTCCTCACGCCAGCAAGGAAGGCATGTGATAAAACCCCACGGTTTGTAATCGGTGTGCTGCGCTTCAGAACGGTCGTGTAGATAAACGGCTTTCAACCGTGTACAACCCCAATATACAGCACATGAAATCAGCCGTCGAATACGGAGGTTCCCCTAACGGCCCCGACTCCGACTAACTCTGCCGCCGACTCGGTCACCAGGGAACGACGGCGCTTTATAAGGCGGTACCGCACAGGAGCACTTTACGATTGCCTCCCTCTTGATCATCGATTTCTAATCGTTGCTACTGATTGCCGCCGACTGCTGTTGCGTTCATTGCAAGCTGCAATTCGTTTGTGCACAGAGGGAGGAATCCGCTCTAGAGTCTAGACTCCAAAGACAGCTCTAGTTACAGCGTTAGAAGCTAGTCCCTCCGCATTTTCTCTTGGCTTATACCGTATTTCACCCCCGTGCGTTGACTAGTCTCAGTGCCTGAACCCTTCGTCCGTCCTTCTTACATGCAAGTAGCCAAAACGAAACTGGTTAGACTCGCAGCGCCACCCGCTTGTTGACGCGCCTCAGAAATCGCTTTTCGTAGAGGCCACTAATAACGCGAAGCCTCGTCTGAGTCTTCTTGATTTCAGTTTTTCCAGGCGCCTGAAAATCACCCTTTCTTACAAACTTCCGATTTTCCAGCTGCGCGAAGAATGACAGGGATTCTTAATTCCACATCCAGGCGTGGCAGATTAACAGATCCATTGCAGGTTCACAGAACAAAGCGAGCGTCAAGATCCATGTCGCGTTTTTTCTCCGCGCTTTCGATTCTCGCGCTTTTCATCGTTTCATCTGGAATGTGGGCGACCGCGGCGCCCATTTCAGCCGCGCCGCCCCCTGCCGCATCCCCTACTGGTGGAGCTCCCGCATCGCGTCTCCGAGGAGGCGGTGCGGTGCCGAAGCCAAACGCTCCATCGATTACATCAGCAAACAGCACCGTCAAACCTACCGGCTTTAAGCCTACCGGCCCCGAACCTACTGGCAACAAAACTAACGGCGGCAATCCCAGTGGAGCCGGCCCCAAACCTACGGGCACCAAGCCTAACAGTGGCAGTCCCAGTCTCACCAAGCCTGTGGAAAATAATGACTCTACCGTCAATTCCACGAACAAGAAGAGTCCGGCTAAGCCGGCGGATAAGACGGCGGATAAGACGGCGGCAAAGCCGCCGGGGGCCACGGCGCCGAGCGCGAAGAAGCCAGTGACGGTGCAGAGCAGTGCAATTGAGAGTCAGCGGCAGCGAATGGTCGGTGCGCGTATCAGCGCGGCCGGGGAGGCGGGCTCCGCGTCGTGGCTGGTGCAAAACGGCGGCGCGACGTGCGACATCTCCGTCGGCACGTGAGTTACCACAAAAACGTCTGTTTCCGTTTCGCAAGCGTTTTGCTCGCATCGTCAGGGATCTTTTATATATATCCACGTGTCTGCCCATCCAAGCGTCCGCCCGTACACGTGCGCCCACACACGTGTCTGCCCGTCCGCATGTCCGTGCATCTCTGGTAGGCTCAATCAGCCTCCCCATCTCCCCCACCCGCTGCGCTTGTCGTATCTCAGGTGGATTCCCAGCAGCACGCGGCCCGCTTACGCGTCCACGTGTCCGTACATCTCGAGCAAGTTCAACTGCGTGCAGAACGGGCGGCCCGACGGTGGTTACCAGCACCTGATGTGGCAGCCGCGCGACTGCAACATGACACTGTGAGTGTTACAGATTGCATGCTTGCACCCACCTTCATCCCATTGTTTGAGCCGAACATTGAGAAGTAAAAAAAAACGGCCAGGCCGACGGTGGTTACCAGCATCTGGTTTGGCAGCCGCGCGATTGCAACATGACGCTGTGAGTGTTACACATTGCATGCCCGCACGCATGCGACTCTCTAAACCTCTCCTCCTCAACGCTCGCGCTCGGGCCCAGCAGACCTTTGAGTCAACTCAAAAATTGCTTCTCACGCCCTTTACCTTTACTTTGGCCTTTTTTTTTCTGGCACATTCTCCCCGCTGCACTTCGCGCTCATGTTTCAAGACAAGACGCTCGCGCTCGTGGGCGATTCGAACGCGTACCCGCCCCCTTTGCCTTAACCCTCACCTTCGCATACGTCTCTCCCACTCCTCCCACCCTCGCCTAATCCTTTCCCCCTGCAGCTTCTCCCCGCTGCACTTCGCGCTCATGTTTCAAGACAAGACGCTCGCGCTCGTCGGCGACTCCAACGCGGAGTACCTCTTCCAGTCGCTGCGCTGCCAGCTCAGCACGGGCCTCGAAACCGAGGTGCGGGATTAGTGATGCGGGGAAGGCCGAAACCGAGTATTGGCAGGACCTCGGCCAATTGTATTGCTCGCCCCAACCAACCTTCCTAAGGTTGAAATTCTTGGGCCGCGGGTTTTCACATATGCAGAAAGTCTCTTCCAGTCGCTGCGGTGCCAGGTCCAGATGAGCTGTTACTATGATGCGGGGTAAACCGTTTGTGAGATTCTGCAAAAGCAGCTTACAAGATACGGAGTATCATTGTTCAACAATCTCGTGCTGCTTCTTGTTTTTTAGCACACCCCCTGAATGCTCCTCTCCTTTTTCTCTCCCAAATTGCAGACTGTGAATGCAACGACGGCAGGAGTGGGGAGGCGTTTATCGTGGTTGGATCCGGCACTCTCATGCGCTCCTTGTTGACGCGCCCTTCTCAACTCCCTCTTCTCACCCCACTTGCGGAGAGTGAATACGACAACGGCGGGAGCGGAGGCATTTAGAGTGATCAGCTCCAACACCCTCGTACTGCTCCTTGTTCATTTCTCCCGCCTGCTCCGCTCCCACTTCTCACCCCACGTCCAGGCTGTGAATACGACAACGGCAGCAGTGGTCAGCTCCAACACCCTCGCGCTGCTCGTTGTGCTGCCTCTTGTCTCAACACACACCTTTCCTGTTCCACTACGTTCCCTCACCCCACTTGCAGAGCGTGAATACGACAACGGCGGGAGCGGAGGCATTTAGAGTGATAAGCTCCAACACCCTCGTACTGCTCGTTGACGCGCCCTTCCTGTCCTATGCTGCTCCTGTCGCTCCTGTAAGTACCAGATGTTACTTAAGTGCTGACGTGAGTTCTTTTGCTCGCTTGTGAGCGGAGGCATTTAGAGTGATAAGCTCCAATACCCTCGTGTTGCTCGTTCACGCGCCCTTCCTGTCCTATGCTGCTCCTGTCGCTACTGTAAGTACAAGTGCCTGGTATGGGGGCTTACTTTAGCGCGGAATTTCAGCTCTTGTGTTGCTCGTTGGCGCGCCCTTCCTGTCCTACGCTGCTCCTGTCGTGCCGGTAAGTGCGAGTGCTATTCCTGCTTATCAGCTCTCTTTTGAGACGTCTCAAAAGTCGCGCCCTTCCTGTCCTACGCTGCTCCTGCTGTGCCGGTGAGTATGAGACTTGGTTTATACTCGCGTACTTTGTCAGGTGTTGACATTTGCTCTCGTGTTGCTCGTTGACGCGCCCTTCCTGTCCTACGCTGCTCCTGCCATGCCGGTAAAATACAAGTGCTATTCCTGCTTTTCAGCTCCCTTGCTGCTTGTTGAAAAGCAGGAATAGCACTCGCACCGTTCTTGTCATTCGCTGCCCCCCTCCAATACTCCTGAGACGGCTCAAAAGTCGCTGCCCCCCTCCAATACTCCTGAGACGGCTCAAAAGTCGCTGCCCCCCTCCAATACTCCGCTGAATCCCCCTTCTCTTTCAACCCATTTCCTTCCCCCTCGCTCTTCCCCCTCGTGCCTATCGTCCCTTCAGACGCTACACTTCTAGGCCAGTGCATGGAATGTGCATCTGGACGTGCTACACCCAACTCTCCACTAACCCGAACCCAACAAAGCATTTCCTTCCCTTTCCTCCACTTGTCTTTCTTGCTTGTCACCCTTCAGACCCTACAATATAAGTTCAGTGCATGGAACGTGCATCTAGACGTGCTACACCCAACTCTCCATCCACTTGTACCCATTAGAACCGTTCCTTCCCTTGTCTCACTTTCTCCCCCTTTTCAGACGCTACAGTTCAAGTCCAGTGCATGGAACGTGCATCTAGACGTGCTTCACCCAACTCTCCGCCAAATCCTGCCAGACGCGCACGCCGTCATCTTCTCGTCCGGATCCTGGTTCATGCCGCCCGGCCGCACATACTACAAAAACGGCCGCCCGCTCGCCGCCCAGATCAACGGCCTGCAGGCGCACAGTGCTGTGCTCGGCGTTCTGTCGGACTATCTGGCTCAGCTCAGGTCGGGCGGCGGAGCTTTGGCTGGCACTCAAGCAGCAGCAGGAGCAGCAGCAGGAGGAGGGGTTAATGGCGCAGGAAAAGCAGGAGCGGGAGGAGCGGCAGGAGGAAAAGCAGCAGCAGGAGGAGCAGGTGTGACCAGAAAGCAGTTACTGTCAGCTGCAGCTGCTGTTGGTGATTCTACCACCACTGGAATCACCACCAGCAGCAGTAGCAGCAGCAGCAGCAGTGGTCAGTTCAAAGGAACCTTCCCACGCACCTTCTTCCTCTCCCTCCCCCCCGCCCACACCCCCAACACATTCCGCTACCAAGACACCACCTGCGGGGTCTTCGCCGAGCCTCTCTCCGAACCGGACCAGGCCTACGCCGTCAGCCACAGCGCCGAAGCTGCCTGGACAGCCTCGGAACGAGCCGCGCTCACAGGTTCGGGAATCCAGCTCCTGGACATTCTAGGCTCGGCGATGTACCGACCGGATGGACACGTGGCGACGTATGGTTCGAAGGGAGGAATGGGGGCCATGGATTGCACCGGGTGGTGCTTACCGGGAGTGCCTGATGCTTGGGTGGACATGTTTTTCCATCTGTATGCCAGCCCGACGGGAATTCAGCAGCTGCTGCTGGGACTGGGGAAGGTGGTTGGGGCGGGTGCGGTGGGGGATGTGTGCTGGCAAGTGCCTGGATCGGCACAGACCATCGCAGGGTATTACTAGATGCAGGGAGATGTGCTGCACAGACGGTGGCAGGAGGGGATTCAGCAGTTGCTGCTGGGTCTGGGGATCGTGGCTGGGGCTGGAGCAGCGGAGGATATGTGTTGGCAGGTGCCTGGGTTGGCACAGTCAATCGCAGGGTATTACTAGGTGGGAAGTTGCGCAGCAGAGACAGGGTGGTGGCAGGGAGTGTTATGCAAGAACTCCCCAAAACACCCACACTAGGGGTCTCAAAACAACACTACGTGGTTTGCCTTAACTGCCAGTGTAAGCTGGTGCGTGTGAGGGGGGTCCGATGGATAGGCAGCTCAGATAACTGAATGAGGGCATTAGGTGTATATGGTTGTTCCTTTACAACCAGGTAGACTTGTAATGCTGCTTATAACTTGAGACGCAGATAAGAGCTGTTACAACAGCTGCAAGGGCCTGCCTGCCTGTAGCATCATCCTAATAATCTTGTCGCAATAACATGTATTTGTTCCCGACAAGACATCCAAGGGCTGGGCTTGGTTCTAAATTAGCCACTGCTGATTCCTTGTGAAAATGAGCAGGTAATGAGAAAAGATTACAAACCAAGTCACTGTGCTACCGGTGTAACTTGCATATTGACCTGTTATTAAATCCTTAGGCTTCACTACCATAGTACCATGCCACACCCTGATCATCTCCTTCCGCTCGCCACAATACAGAGTACCATCCTTCCCTCCTCCCCCACATAGTCACTGCCGTGCCACACCTCCTCCCTGCATCACGATTCATGCCGTTCCAACATCACCCCTCCGCCCATCTAATCCTCACTAGCATGCCACACCCTGATTGTCCCCCTCCTCTCGCCACAATACAAAGTCCCATCCCTCCCCAACGCCAACGCACACACCTCCTCCCCTCCCGACACCATTCCATCCTCGAATGCCGCCAAAAGACGCCGCCCACGCCACGCAAAGGTAATCCCCCTGCCAGTGCTGTCACCCCCTCCCCAACCCTCAAACCCACCACCACCACTAGCACCACCATTCCCACCACTGCCAGTGTACTTCCCACCTCCAGGGCAGTAAACCGCCGAATCGGGGCCCACTACAAGACAATTTCTCGCCGCCCAATCCTGCCGCACATCCACGCACTTCCCGCCGCTCCAGATCCTCACCTCTCCGTCGAGAGAGAGGGAATAGAGGGTGGGTCCAGCTGCAAAGTAAGGACTCGCACCAGCAGTACCACCAGCAGCACCAGCACCCATGCCATTCCCACCTCCACTGCTGCTGCCATTATCTTCACCGGAGAACAGAAGGGGAGGACCCACAGCAAGGGAAATCACCTGTGCCTTGTGCCCTCTAAGAGATGCCGCCACAGCACCACCCCTATACACACAGATAGGATACTCCTGCTCCTCCTCTGCTCCTCCTCTGCTTTCATTGCCCCCAATGCTCCCACTGCTAGTTTTGAGACGTCGCAAAGCTGCCACAGCACCACCCCTAAACAAACGGGGGTTCTCCTGCCCCTCCTCTGCTCCTCCTCTGCTGCTCCCACCGCCCTCCCTCGGCGGCTCGTGATTGGCTGTGAAGTAGATGGTTCCGTCGGGTGCGGTTACCACATCGGCAAACCCGTGCTTGAAGGGGGAAGCGTTGGTGCTGTCTCCACCGCCCCGGCCACCACCTGTGTGCTCCCTATCCCAGTCTCTATCCCAATCTCTGCTACCACTGCTGCCGCCTCTCCCACCGCCGCCGCTGCCGCCGCCGCCACCACCGCTGGTGTTGCTGGTTAAGTGAGACGGGGTGCTTGTACCGGCTCGTAACACACCCACTCGTCGCAATACACCCCTCTGCCCTTGCTGCTGCTGCTGCTGCTGCTGCTGCTGCTGCTGCTGCTGCTGCTGCTGCTGCTGCTGCTGCTGCTGCTGCGCCCAAGCTGCAGCATCCTCCACCACAGCCCAAGCACTCACCTCGCCGTCACTAAACGCTACCAGTAGCACCCCGTCATGCCATGCCATGCGCAGCGGCAGCGACCCAAACTCAAACCCCCCCTCCACATCTCCACCCGCTCCTCCTCCCCCTCCTCCTCCTCTCCACCTCTCTCCCCACCTCTCTCCGCCTCTCCTGCAACCAGTGCACCCCACACACCTCCCATCCCTCCACATTCTGATTTTCCCATCCTCACTGCACGAGAACAGAGTGCCTGAAACGGGGTCTAGAACCAAATCAAAGACCGCAGCAGCAGCATCTCTTCTCCCTCCGCTCCCTTGCTCACCCGAACTATATTCACCCGACCAAGACTCACCACTGTTGGCAGCACTGTCCCATCCCCCTCCTCCACCAGAGCACACAATCGTATCCAGCAGATGAGCCGAGATCTGATTCCGCCGCCACAGACGAATCGTGCCGTCCAGGCTGCCCGAGAAAATAATCTCGCCTCTCGGGCAGACGATAATTTTGGTCACGCGGTCCGTGTGCCCGGGAAGGCTGCCCACAAGAAACCCTCCCTGCCAAGGCTGCCTCGCTAGAGTCATCTGAGACTTTGCAAATGACCGAGAGGCGAGTGAGTGTGGTGCAGGAAGCTTCTTAGAAGGAGCTGCTGCTGCTGCTGCTGCTGCTGCTGCTGCTGCTGAACCTGGTGGTGCTGTTCCTTTGGCAACACGCTCAGGCGCGTTGGAAGTAGGATCGGATTTCACCTGAGAAATCACCTGAGGTCCCGCCTGAGATCCCACCTGCAGGCTTCTCACGGCTCCAGCAAGATCCGCCCCTCCTGCTGCAAGCAAAATCCGCGCTTTCTGCTGCACCTGCCCCTTTAGCGCCCCCACCTCCTCAGTCAAAGCCTGGATTTCCCCCTGTAGGTCCGACACCAGGTGCTCGTACCCCACGATCAGCTTCTTGGCCTGAATCAACTCGGCGCGAGAGGTGGCGCAACACTGCGGGGCAAGGAATGAGCAGGGAATGTGCAAGGAGGCAAACGAGAAGAGAGTGAATCTCCTGCTGAAGGCCACAAACCAGGTGCTTGCACCCCACTATCAGCTTCTTGGCCTGAATCAACTCAGCGCGAGAGGTGGCGCAACACTGTAGGACAAAGGAACGTATGGAAAGGAGGGCAGAAGAGAGAGCGGGCAAGTGAGATCCACCTAAAAGTCCCATACCGCCAGGTGCTCGTGCCCCACTTCAGCTTCTTGGCTTGAATCAACTCGGCCCGAGAGGAAGCGCAACACTGCTGAGAAAGGGAAGTAAGAAGAGGATAACTGAAAGCACGCTTGAATTTACCCGTCAACTTGACATCAGGTGCTCGTGCCCCACTATCAGCTTCTTGGCTTGGGAGGAGGGGAGGAGCAACACTGCTTGAGCAGGAGACATATGGGGAGGAGGGCAGAGGAGAGAGCGCGCACGTGAGGTCCACCCTGAAGGTCCGACACCAGGTGCTCATCCCCCACTATCAGCTCCTTGGCCCTTCTCAGATCGGCGCGAGCAGAGGGGCAACACTGTTAAGCAAAGCAACGGACGTAAGAGCTCAGGACAGAAACAAAACGCAGAATCCTTGCAGTTTCAATAAAACCCCTTGCGGTAGGTCCAAATGGTTTTACCCTGCAACCAGCTCCCAGGCTCGCTGCAGGTCTGCTCGAACCGAGGAGCAACACCTTGTGTGCTGACCTGGCAGTGCCGGGGCTGTGTCTTGCACTGTAGCTTTTGAGTCAACTCAAAAGATAACTTTTGAGTCGACCCAAAAGTCACCTCGCTGCAGGTCTGCTCAAACCGAGAAGCAACACCTTGTGTGCTGACCTGGCAGTGCCGGGGCTGTGTCTTGCACATTAGCAAGTGCTGCTTCACGTCTAGCAACTCTCCCCTCCAATTACACCCATGTGTGTAGTTCGCACACCGGACCTCCGTGCTGGTACGGAGGAGAAACAGGGAAAAGAGGAGGAGCCGATTATGACAACTTAGAGTGGCAGTATGAGAAGACATGACAGTGTGAGAGGAGATATGCGAGGAGCGAGGTGAGGACGGGACGATTGCAGAGAAATTGGGTGAAGAAGGGAGAAAAAAAGAAGGCAAGGGAAGGGGGAAGTTGGAAGATTTACGGGGAGAGATAGTTAGCAGCTGACCTGCCAAGCTGGCGAAAAACGATAAAAAATGCTTCCCGTATAAAATCGGAAGAGAAAGGAGAAGAGGGGCAAAGGGCAAAAGGAAGCTGGAAGAGGGACGGGGAGAGATATACAGCGGCTGACCTGCCAAGCTGGCGGAAAACGATAGGATTTGCTTCCCTTAGGGGGCGAAGATGATCTTGCACGGGCGACTGATCCTGTTGGTAGGGTGGATGGACGGATGGGAGGGATGGGTTGACGGGTGGTAGCTGAACGGGTGAGGGATCGAGGGATGGATGGATGGACGAACAGTTGCATATGGAGCAATGTAGAATGAAAGGACACTTCTCTCGAGAAACAGGAGCTTAAAATTGAGAATAAATTACAAAAATGACAAAGGAGAGGCATGCCTCACCCACCATGGGGCACGTCACGCATTTCTTCTCGATGGCTTCATGCACACATGGCGAGCAGAACACATGTCCACATGCAGCCTGCAGGGGACACCACGTACAACACACGGAAAAAGCGACGCATAGCATGCTTGTGAATTAATCTCATCAAAATGAGCGCAACAGGATATGATAAGGCGGCTGGTCATGAGTCCATTTGCAGCTCTCACAACAACATCAACGCTTAACAAGAAAAATGTCATAATGCTACTTCCCCCCTCCCTCATGAGCTACTGAAGCATTTTTCTCCTGTGGAAAAATAAAACAAAACAAAAAAACTCCACCCTCAGGCGAGTCACCTGAAGAGCGTCGGTGGGGTCGACGAGGTCCGTGCAGTACACGCAGATGAGCTCCCTCAGCAGCCCTTCCAACAGCTCGCTATGGACCACGCGCGTCGTCTCCACACCCATGCCGTGTGGAGCAGCTCGAAGTTTCAAGGATAAACACGAAACAGCTTAGAGCAGCTACGAGCAAGCACACTGGACGAACGCACTGGAATCGGCGCAGCAGTAACCGCAACATGCACTAGGCGCGACCGCCGCGGTTATTTTCTAGACGACGTTCAGTTTCCAGGAAGGAAACTTGAGAAGAACTTGCAGCACGCAACTGGGTATTGTTTATGACCTTTGACGGCTGGTGAAGGCGGCGAGGAGCGCGGGCAGCTGCTGAGGGCGATGGTCCAGCTTTGTACCTTGCAAGGATGAACTGCTGCAATTAAAACTTCAATCTACATGACAAGTTTGACACTTCGTATCAGAACTCACACAAGGTTTACAATACACCAGCGTTTGACTCAGTACAGATTCACCCCCCAATCAAAGCGTATAAGCTAAGCTACAGCTACCAGTATTGTACTGAAGGTTTGTTTGCACAAGAAACATGAAATTGGTTGGTCGGGAGTCATAATCCATTTGTGTTCCCTCCCTTGATCCATGCAGTCACCATCTTCAAGCATTTCACCTGTAATCATCCTCCAGGCTGCGGAAAGCAGCTGTGAGCTCTTCGCTCAGCTTCTGATACTTGGCCTCCAACACCGCCTTCCCGTCTGCGGGGTCCTCGAACTTCTGGGACCTGCAATGAGAAGAAAGCACTTGTGAAGCCCGGAACTAGGTTGACTGGGAAGTCTTGAAGCCAGAATGTAAATGGGGCATTAGCAGGAGCAAAGTGTAACACATACACAATCTTGTAGATAAGGTCACCAAGCCTCTGCTTGATGACATTGAGAGTGATCTTCTGGCCCTCTGAACCTGCTGCCCTCTCCACAGCCTGAAGCGAGCAATAAAGGGTTAGCGAAAAAGGTTTGGAGCTGTGACACAGAAGTGAAACAAGCCTCTTTCAATATATGGGCAGCCAAGGAAACATACCTGGGTTGCAAGCTGATAGAACAGGATGATGTTGCGAAGCATCCATACAGACTTGTAGAAAGGGCAGAACTTGTCATGCCTGAAAACAAACCAGAACGTTAATCCCATAAACAAGGAAATATATGAATGCCAACGGGTAATGAACACAACGTTGGGAAATCAAGCAGCAACGAAGGGACATACGAGGAAAAGGCGTTCTGGGCCAGGTAGTCTTCACGCAGCAGACGAGCTGTCTCCAGAATGATCTTGTCACCTTCAGCAAGGGCATCCTTTCCGACAAGCTGTAACACAAAAACAAGGCCATCAGACCACTTACTATATCAGAAAGTGAAAAGCGAAACTGCGATCGACATCAAGTGTAAATTTGAACAACAGCAAGAAGCAAGACAAGAAAGGATTTGAATGCATCCGATTCTTACCTGCACAATCTCGTTCAGGTCATCCTCACGTTGAAGAACCTCACGGGCCTTGGTACGAAGGGAAATGAAATCTGGCGATTCCACATCATAGAAAGACTCCAACGCCTGAAAGGAAAACAAATGAGCAACAATCCCAGGAAAAACACAAAGGGGTGTTTCTGTTTAAAGCTTTAGTACACATTCAACCCGCTGACAAACTGGGTGGGCAAGTGATAAACCTTCGCTTAACCAGCCTGAATGTGGCCCTTCGCTTCACACATGTAAAAACAGGTTACCAGGCTGAGGAATATCACTTGGTAAGTGAGGCAAACTTACGTTGGTGTACTTGGAATAGGAAATGAGCCAGTTAACAGCCGGAAAATGCTTTCTTTGAGCGAGCTTCTTATCCAGACCCCAGAACACCTGCTCATTTCAACCATTCCAAGATAAGCAACCTTTGTTAACAAAAAAACCTTAAAACATTCCAAGAACACATGTAGAGATAAGCCAAATGGAAGCGCCACTAACCTGGACGATACCGAGCGTAGCGGCTGTGACAGGATCCGAGAAATCACCACCAGGAGGAGACACGGCACCGACAATAGTGACACTTCCTGTGCGGTCAGGGCTGCCGAGGCACTGAACCTTACCAGCGCGCTCATAGAAAGAGGCCAGCCTGGCAGCCAGGTACGCAGGGTAACCACTGTCAGCAGGCATTTCAGCCTGTTGATAAAAGTGGGGTATAGGAAACAGTAGACATATCAGTTACTAATTGTAAAACAAAAACCTATGATGTCCCACCAGTTAAACAGCTTGGCTCCAACTTACAAGACGCCCAGAAATTTCACGAAGAGCTTCTGCCCATCGAGACGTGGAGTCAGCCATCATGGCCATGTTGTATCCCATGTCTCGGAAGTACTCAGCAAGAGTAATACCTGTCAAGCAGCACAGAAAGATTGTCAGGACCTATAGGATGTATTCACTTTAACAGTTTCATTGTTAAAACGCTATCTGGGAGGTCTTACCAGTGTAGATCGATGCCTCTCGAGCAGCCACAGGCATGTTGGATGTGTTAGCCACAAGAGTGGTACGCTTCATCACAGACTCTTCACGGCCATCAGGAAGTGTCATGGTAAGCTTCGGGAAGTCCATCAGCACCTGCAAGGAATTCCGACCGGTCATTTCCTAAATACTATTCACAAGATCAGAAAAAAAGTGCACTCAAGTAGGTAAGAGACGCACTCACCTCAGCCATTTCATTTCCGCGCTCTCCGCAACCAACATAAATGACACCGTCGGCATTCGAAAACTGCACTGACAGTGAAAAACCAAAATCAGCACATGAATTATAGATAACAAAGGACACACATATTTCAATATGTGCCTACCCACCTTGGAAAGCGCCTGACTGATGACAGTCTTTCCGCAACCGAAAGCACCGGGGATAGCACAAGTACCACCAAGCACTGAGGGGAACAGGGCGTCCAAAATTCGCTGCCACAAGAACAAAATGTCGTAGTGATCAGTAAGCCAAGACATTGTTCAAGGTCTCACAACGAAATGTTGAAGTGTTCATAACATACCTGGCCAGTTAAGAGAGGAGTGTCCGCTGGTAGCTTTCGTGCCACAGGACGGGGAGAACGGACTGGCCATGTCTGGAACGCATGGCAAGAGGTAAATTGAAATAAGCACTTCCCGTGGCAACAAGATATCGACTTAGTAAAAGTATGGCCATCATACCTGAAGCATAGTGTACTGCTTTGTCTGCCCTTGGAACTCAAGTTCAAGGACTTTATCCTGCTCAAAAAGATTAAAAGTGGTTCTCGTTATCCAACAATCCATCCGCGAAAGAGTAATAGTTGTGCGACGAATGATGAGTTCCTATATTACCTTCAAACTATATTGACCAGGAGGTGCGACGTAAGTGACCTTCCCCATGGCTTTCGGAGGAGCACAGATCTTTTGTGTCATAAGGCTGTTTTCGATGACAGTCTGCACGGAGAGCAACGAAAGCAAATCCGGTTACGGACCTTCACGGAAACGCATGGAAATAACGGGGCCATAAACGGTACATACCCCGAAAATGTCACCACCCGCAAGGATATCTCCAACATCTGCAACCACGAGGCGGGAATATGTCACTCGTAAGAACCAATATCGACAGAACAGCCCGTCCACCGTTAATCATAATCAATATAATCTTACTCAGAGCCCTGGGCTGGAACTCCCAAAGGATGTCCTTGTCAAGCGCCGGAACCGCGACACCACGCGGAATGTACACATTGCCGGACCTAATGGCGATGGTTTTCAACGGCCGCTGCACAAACGCAATATCCGGCTCGTTAGAATAAAATGTATGGATCTGATATGTTCGTTAAATGGCAAGACAGAAAATGATCCCACCTGGATACCGTCGAAGATGTTGCTGAGAATACCAGGGCCGAGCTCCACCGAAAGTGGCTGAAACAAGAAACATATGGTCCAGAAAGGTAAGAAAAACGAGGACTTCGGCAAGGAAAGGCTAATGCAAGCCGAAAACAAGAATGTCATCTGACCTTGTGAGTTCGAAGCACCGGATCTCGAACAGTCAGACCAGATGTTTCCTCGTACACTGGAAGAAACCAGGGGGAAAAGGATCGACTATTTTAGGTCACCGACATGCTAACGGACACCCAGGGGCCGCAGAATAAATGGAATGCACTGAAAACAAATCTCTGAAAATATTAACCTTGAATAGTTGCGGAGTCGCCCTCGAGACGAATGATCTCTCCGATAAGTCTATCATTTCCCACACGGACAAGCTCGTACATAGCAGCTCCTCCCATGTTATCTGCTATCACGACAGGCCCCGAGACCTGAAAGCGGACGACATCAGCCAGATCAGACCTCTACGGCATGTTTCAACTTTCACGGGAGAAAAAAAAATCGATGGATCTTCCGGACCTTCTTGATGTATCCATACTCGCTCTCCTTCTCAGCGTCCTCAAAGGTAGACATTCTAAGATCCGGCTAGAAGCGAAGCGAAAGCTCGAAAGGAAAGCGAGGAAACGGCGGAGCAAGGGCTCCTTCCCAAAAGACCACACGATCACAGAGAGCTGAAAATTCTAATTCTGCAGAGCAGGGAAGGGGCTCTGCCTGCTGTTGTGCTACTGGGAACTTGCAATCCTCGAAACAAAGGCAATTCTGTCTTCCCCGTGCCGAGCAATAGCGGAGGAGGCACACAGCCCCCGCTAGTGTGCTTCTGCACAGGAGAACATGCGTTCGTTGCCACGTACTCATCGATTGTACCGTACTTGACTGTGCACTGTATGCATTTATTGGAATGCAAAGTTGGAAATATGAGATCTAGGTCAGGAGAACATTTGTTATCTTAAGCGATTTGTTTAGTGTATGCATGATCAGGCCAGACGCAATCTAGACGTGAATATGGAACACAGCCAGCAGAAACCAGCAGCCAACTTAGAATAGTACAAGCTACACTCGTACGGTAAATGCCAAGGCAAGAGCTCCACCACCCTAGCACACCGGTCCTGCTGCTGCTCCAAAATCCACACGCATTGACTTGCCACCATCTTACAAATTCTTCCTTAATACCCTCCCTTAAGATCGTTAACCACGTCGTACGGAATAGGCGTCACAGTCTCCATGGTCGTACCGGGCACAAGGAACCCTGGCCGGGGGCCGAGGGGCTTCCTCTTGCCGCCCACCACCGCCGGAGCGGGCGGCTCCAGCGCCTTCACCGCCCGCTTCTTCCTGTCCTCTTCATGCAGCTTCGCCTTCTCCTCGTCCGACTTTTTCGGGCGCGCGTTGCGCTTCTCAAGAGCCTGCAGGTACTCGAGGGTCATGGGTGCCGGCTTCTTGTACTTCTTCTCCTTGGCTGCGCCGCCGGCGGCCTTGCGGGCCTCGGCGTTGGCTGCCTTGTGCTCCTCGTTGGCCTTCACACGCGCCTTGAAGTCCACGTTGCACCGGGAAGGGGTCAGGTGCTCGATGCGCACATGGAGGCGCTTGCGCACAATGCGGGTGTTCACCTGAAGAGGGGGATTTAATAACAGGGAGAACAAGGGGGGAATTTAGGTCACAAGCGGGCCACGTTGCACCGCGACGGCGTCAGATGCTCGAAGTGCACGTGCAGGCGCTTGCGCACAATGCACATGTTCACCTCCAGGAGACGCGGAAAGAGGGGAGAGTGGGTGTAAGGAGACACGGGAGCAAGGTGACTTTTGAGTAGACAAAGACGACACCTCGCTTGCGCACAAAGCGGGTGCTCACTTGCACGCGGATGGGGGAAAAGGTGGAAGGGGCATGGTTACGGGGATCAGGGTTGGATAGGAAAGTGGAGAGGAGCATAAGCACAGTTCGGCTATCAACACTCGTGTGCGGAATGCACAACGCAAATGCTCTCTTGTAAGGATGTAACAGGGGAGGGAGGACGGGAAAGGGAGGGGAAGCCTGGGGAGCAAAAGAGGGAAGGATGAGGGACGGGGGGGAGAGGGGGGTGGGATGAAAGGGTACTAAGGGAAACCAGTTAGAATCAATCTGATGAAGAACCACGAACGTAGATTTGCTGCAAAACATCCATGCAAACATTGTCCTCTAGGGTTTCGTTCCCCCGACCCCGCCTGCCCCCTCGTATGCAACAGAGCGTCACAGCGTCCTGGTGCAACACGCAGTCTTCGAGAGACCCCTAGCGGGCCGATCTTCCATCTCTATGCAACGCTGCTCTGAGTTCTGACACCCGACCATCTATACCCTAGTTCAGTCGACCTGCGCCACACTGCACGCTCGCAGTCCTACACCCCACGCTCGCTAGGGCTCAGCATTACAACATACAACCTACAGCATTACAACGTCCGCTATACAGCCTAAAGCCTTACGCCGGGTAACGCTTCATTCCCACCACCGGTTTGGAGCCTTTCACACAGCCACCCCTTTTACCCAAACTTCACGTCCTTACACCCAGCCATGCGCAACAGTGCACGCATTCTTTCAACAACGCAGTACTCGAGTCCCGCGGTCAATTAATCCCTTAGCCCCGCGATCCCTCAGCTCCGCACTCCCCCAGCCCCGCAGTCCCCCAGTCCCGCAATCCCCCAGCCACGCTGTCCCTCAGCCCTACGGCTCCCCAGCCCCGCAGTCCCTCAGCCCCACGGTTCCCCAGCCCTGCAGTCCCTCAGCCCCACGGTTCCCCAGTCCCGCAATCCCTCAGCCCCACGGTTCCCAAGCCCCGCAGTCCCTCAGCCCCACGGTTCCCCAGCCCCGCAGTCCCTCAGCCCCACGGTTCCCCAGTCCCGCAGCCCCTCAGCCCCCCAATCCACCAGCCTCGCAATCCCCCAGTTCTCCAGTACCCCAGTTCCTCAGTCCCCTATGTCCCCAGCTACGCAGTTCGCAGTCTCGCATCTCGAATCCTTCTAGAACCGTGCCGGAATGCTTTCTCTTGCGGAAGGCCTCAGCAATTGACGTTAACAGGAAAACGAGGGAATGAAGCGGAGGAACTTCGCCTCTCTAAAACCTAAAACGTTAGTTGCCGCCGGGATACCTTCAAAGTGGGGCCATCGATCTCTACGAATCTCCTATCAACCTCCTCGCCGTCCAAATCCCTTTACTCACTATCACTAATCTTGATCTCCAGAGCTAGGCGACAATATCCACCTATCTCAATAAACTGATCACACTCTAAATCCAAATCCCCCATGCAGAGACTGAACTAGCACACCCGCGCTCATGCCATGCCTACATTCTCTGCTCGTCTTCGCAAGCTGATCACCGCCAGAACTCTAGATTCTCGTTGTAATGAGTAGGCGAATACGCTAAGAAACTGCCGATCATTGCCCAGGGGTATCAGTTCACAGAACTGCTTGCCGGTTTTGACGCCAGTAGGGAGCGCGCGTGCATGCGACGACGTTGCAAAAGCGACCTAAGATCACGGCCAGCTTACTTGCAGAACGGCGCTGCTAATCTTAACTCCCAGTCTACGGTCCAGATTCTCCTGGCTCCACGACCTAATCCAGCTAGGATTCGAGAGGGCGATTGGTAAGGTTCATGGTCGTTCCCTGATAGAACTAACTTGCCACGGACCTGCTTGTTGACCTCCACGCCAAGAGCGCGCTTGGTGACGTTCCAGACACGACCGGTCTTTCCCTGGTAGAACTTGAACGGCATGCCCTTCTGTACGGCGGAGTTGACCTTAATGTCGACCATGTCGCCGAGCTTGTACGTACGCAGG
This sequence comes from Closterium sp. Naga37s-1, assembly GCA_947471745.1. Taxonomy (NCBI): domain Eukaryota; kingdom Viridiplantae; phylum Streptophyta; class Zygnematophyceae; order Desmidiales; family Closteriaceae; genus Closterium; species Closterium sp. Naga37s-1. The sequence goes on from CANJKZ010000107.1 coordinate 1,102,459, forward strand.
TACGTCGAGATGGGGATGTAACCATGCTGGCGGAACCCGCGCGAAAACATGTCGCGGGTTCGCGAGCGCAATCCATGGCCCTTCATTTTGGGATTTTTGGGATGGGAACCCTAGCCTGTGTTAGCTGCTGCTGCTGATGCTGTGCCTGATTCTGTGGCACTCTGCTGCTGCTGTGACGCAGGGAGAAAGGAGCGTCCCAAGGGGAAAGGGAGAGACTGAGAGGAGGAAGAGGAAGAAGAACGGCTGAGAGGTGAAGGGGAGACGCAGGCACAGGAGAACGGGAGCAGGGAGCAGCGAGCAGGGGAACACAGGAGCAGAGGAGGGGCGCGCTGCAGAGGTGAAGGGAAAGCAGGGGACGAAGCGGGGGAGAAAGGGGGGAGAGGCGGAGAAAGGGGAAGCGGCGGGTGAGGGAAGGAGGCGGAATGTTGGGGGTAGCTGCAGCGGGTGTCGGGGGAGTTGGAAAGCAAGGGAAAGGATTTGGGTGGGGTGAGGGGATGTGGAGGGACAGTGCTGGAGGGGAAGGGGGAAACATACACCTAGTCCGCGGTATTTTAACCACGTGAACTGTTTCGCTTCAAACACCCTTTGTTCGTTTTCGGGTAATGAGATGGGCACCCAGAGACTTCAAGGCTATTGTTTTGCAGCCATAATCATTTCCTTATAAAGAAACTCACACTTAGTGCTCCGAAATAGAGGGCGGATCGGCATTGACCGGGTTTTGACTGCCATCGTCTCACAAAGGGTATGCTAGATTCTACCCTCATTAAATTTAAAAACTACTCTTATAAAAAAGTTTGACCAAGGAGAAGTACCCTCGCGCGGTTAAGATAGCGGCGGAAATACCGCGGAAAAGGTGTATTGGGGACTGGGAACATTTGTATCGGGGGAGATTATGCGGCGGTGGTGCGCCACAAGTTGGTGCTTTGATGTTTGCTTTTCTTTTGAAAGCTATTTCTGTACATAGAAAACTTAACATTGCTACAGTAAACACTTCAAAGTGCCTTCAGTAATATTGCGTGACGCCATCTCGTTGATTGCCCCACGGCCACCAGCCCCTCATTGCGCAATGCCGTCTTCTCGCGATTAGTCCCGTGCGATGAAGATTTGCGAACGAGCACGGCCCAATCACGGGCTGAAGCAAGCAATGGTCCAAATTTGTCTTGGGATTGGTTTGGTTGGGCTTTCGAGCTGGGTTCCACGCGGTTCTAGAAGGTGAACAAAGCATAATTTGGATTTCTATACGGTGGACTCGGATATCCTCTTGACATCCTGCCAAGTCGGCATTTTCGAGGGGACTGATCCCCCCAATTTCTTCGGTTTCGAGGCATTCAACCCAGCAGTGGTGAAATTTCTGCTTTTTTGTGGTGAGATGATAGATGCTTTCCCCCAGTCCAGTCCTTCCTAATGGCTTCCGCTGCTTCATATTACGCGACCAACGCGATTTCTGGAACCATCAACCATGACATTATTGTTCCACGCGTCTTGAATTGCTCAATCAAGCTACGTATTAGTGGAAGCACGTTACTTCCGAAATCGAACGCTAGGCGACTCCACCATTTCGTGGCGTCCAAGCGAAGTCATGGAGCTACACTCGTCGAGGAGTCTCGAGGTCGAGGCTGTTATGCGTCGCGAGATGGCGTGATCTCAGCGGCTGTGACTGTAGAGGGTGGCTTGGCGACGGCCACGGAAGAAAAAACCGTTGAGGAAGAGCAGTTCGATTGGGACAGAGCCTGGTATCCAGTAGGTACGTGAATGATATGTTTTTAGAGCGGCGGCGTCATGAAAGTAAGCTCGGACCAGGAGTCGCCATATATTAGCAGATACAATGCCTGAGATTGTTAAAAAATGTGCATCAAGCTTAAATAGAAGACGCTACTACCAGTAGCCATTTGGATAATCGGATGGCTTGATATACAAACATAGTTAGTTTGCGCATGTTTTGCAACAATTCAGCTGAACATGCTTGAATATCATAGGTCATTCTTAGCTTAATTAGGGGGAAAGCAGTCATAGTGCATGTCTTAAACAACGTAATCTCATCCTCCTTTATTACTTGTATTCTCGGAATTCCTCCCATTCCTCCAACTCCTCTTTCCATTGTCTCCTATTTCTCTCGGCCCTCCCTTACCGGTGAATATCTCTGTCATTTCTCGCTTATATCCTTTATCTCACTCCCTTTTTCCCACAAACATAATCTCCCCCATTTTCTCCAACGTGTTGAGTACATTCCCACCCCTTACCCCAACTCCTCTGCGGTCCCTCCCTTTAAATAATCACCCTCACTCCATTGTGTTAATCACACTTCCCTCCCCTCACACCCCCCCTCACCGCACCTGCCAGCTCTCACCAAGACTCTGAACAAGCGCGTTCCCGAGCCTGTGACCATTCTCGGCCGCCCATTGGTCATCTGGTTCGATCAGGTCTCCGACCAATGGCGGGTCTTCCATGACCTCTGCCCACACAGGTACTCACAATTATTACCGTACTTCTCTCTGTCCTCTTTAATCGCTTTTACTAATAATCCGGTGATATAGGAGTCATGTCAAATCACACAAATTCCAGAAATCCACGAGTGGACCCGTTCTCTTTTCTTCACTTTCTCCAATTCCATTCTCTCTTCCTCGTACCTTCCCCACTCTAGGCTAGCCCCGCTATCAGAGGGGCGGATCCACGAGTCAGGGCAGCTGCAAAGCTCATACCACGGATGGACGTCCTTTCAATGCCCAATTCTCGCTTCTTCCCTCCCTTTCTCTCAAATCGTTTGTTTTTACTCCGTCCTTCCACTCCACCCCTTTCCCAGGCTAGCCCCGCTATCAGAGGGGCGGATCCACGAGTCAGGGCAGCTGCAGTGCTCTTACCACGGATGGACGTTCTCAGGAGAAGGTTCGTGCGGGTTCATTCCCCAGGCTCCCACAGACGGAGCAGCGATGAGTGGGATGGGATGCGTTAATCTTTCCATCCTTCTGTAACATCAAGGGAAGGTTCGTGCGGGTTCATTCCCCAAGCTCCCACGGACGGACCAGCCGTGAGTGGGATACGTGAGTGAGTTCGAGGGGGGGAGGTGGGTATGGGGTGAAGGAGGGTGGAGCGAATGAAGTTAGGAAGGACGGGAATGTGGCCAGATTATCCCCTCTGCTGCGGCCAAAGTAACTGCTGCCCCCCCTTCCCCTATATCTCATTCCGTCCGAACCTCCATCTTACGTTGCCCATGCCCTGTTGTTTTCCTCCCCTCCCACTCCCTTCCCCACCCTGCTGGCCCCCCACTGCCCCCCTTCCCTGCTCCTCCCCCTCTCCCAGGTGAACGCCTCCCCTCGTGCATGTGCGCGGGTGTACCCTTGTCGGGAGCATCAAGGCATCATCTGGTTCTGGCCGGATTATTCCCCTGCCGCTGCCGCTGAAGCGGCTGCTGCTACGCCTCCCCCGACCCTCCCTGAGTTTGACAATCCGACTTTTCGATACGACACGGGCACGGCAGACTATGAATACGGGTGAGCAGCTTGGTTTGCATTGCATACATGCTAAAGCTTTTGAGGCTTTTGAGGCGCCTCAAGTCCCCACCTCTCGATACGACAAAACGAGCATGTCGGACCGTGAGTATGGGTGAGCTGCTTGATCTGCAAGAATGAAAAGGCCTTTGAGGCTTTTGAGGCTTTTGAGGCGCCTCAAGTCTTCGCCTCTCGATGCCACACAACGGGCATGTCGGACCTTGAGTATGGGTGAGCTGCTTTTGCAGGTGAGCTGCTTTTGCAGGTGTGGGTTCGAGTGTTGGGACGCCTCAGAGCTTTCCCTGAGTTTGATGACCCAACCTTTCGATACAACACGGGCATGGCAGACCTTGAATACAAATGAACTCCTTTGCAAGGCTGGGGTGTTGAGACGTCTCAAGTTCGAGTTTCGAGACATCTCAAAACCTCGCGTGTGCGCGTCGCGTGTTTCTGTCTTTTCCTCCCCACTCCCCATTCCCCTCCCCGCTTTCCCCGTTACCTCCAACCTTTCCCACTTCATACCTGTCCCCACCCCCCACAGCTACGAGATGCTGATGGAAAATCTGCTTGTCCCAGCGCATGTGCCGTCCGTGTGTTTCTGTCTCAGACGCCCCATTCCCTCCCTTCCCTTCGTCCCTATGTGTCTCCACTCTCGCCCCTTCCCCCCCACAGCTACGAGATGCTGATGGAAAATCTGCTTGACCCAGCGCATGTGCCCTCCGTGTGTTTCTGTCTCAGACGCCCCATTCCTTTCCCCATGTCCCTACCACCCTCCCTACCCGGCCCGACTCCCTTCTTCCTACCCACAGGTGCTGACAAAGAATCTGCTTGACCCAGCGCATGTGCCGTCCGTGTGTTTCTGTCTCAGACGCCCCATTCCCTCGCTTCCCTACGTCCCTTTGTGTCTCCACTCTCGCCCCTTCCCCCCCACAGCTACGAGATGCTGATGGAGAATCTGCTGGACCCAGCGCATGTGCCCTTCGCGCATCACAAGCTCCAGGTGGGAACATTGAAGCTAGAACCGACACCAGGGTCTGATGCTCGTGGTAACCATTCTCACACCATTCTCACACTTGGACTGTCTAGCCCAGTGCGTGGCACTAATTAACCAGCATCACCGCACAAGGCATTGAGGGGAACAAGCCTCGTATCCCTCCCTCCCTCCCTCTCCCGCATTCCTGCATTCCCACCAATCACAGGGCGATCGCAACAAGGCGAGGCCACTGCCATCCATGGCCGTAGCCAGCATCACCGCACGAGGCATTGAGGGGAACAGCTTTGGATTCGGCCCAGCTGCTGTGGTGCCGCCCTGCACTCTCATTCAGAAGCTCTATATGGGGGGGAAAGTGGTGAGGCCCATTCGTTACAATCACTATTTGATTTCTAATACAGCGCCTAAGAGAAACGCCCAGTTGCTGTAGTGCCGCCCTGCACTCTCATTCAGAAGCTCTATATGGGCGGAAAAGTGGTGAGCTCCCTTCGTTATAAGCACAATCGTTCCGTATAGGCGCTTCTAATTACTGGCCCAGTTGCTATGGTGCCAGCTTGTATAGTCAAAGTCGCCTCATCTGGTTTTTCCGGAAGAACACCATTCCTGCCTGGATGCTCATGCTTCCTGACTGGTTCCCTCACCATACCGTACTGTGGGTGGGCATCCAGTCAGGAGGCATCTGGTGCCCACATCGGAGCTGACTCAAAACTCACCCTGTTCTTTCTTTCTTCTCCCTGGTAACTTTTTAGTCGACTCAACAGTCAAAAGTCACCTTTTGAGTAGACTCAAAAGTCACCATACCATGCCCACATCGGAGCTGACTCGGAAATCACCCTGTTCTTTCCCCTCGCCGGTCTCCCACACAACACTCCACCCTGCCTGTTCCCCTCCCTTCCCCTTCTTCCCTATCCATACGCTTTTTTGAGCAGCCAGAGGGGTCGGGACAGAAGCAGCGCACGGTGATTCTCTTCTTCCACTATGTTCCCCGCCTGCCTTCTGAGGTGCCTCAGAAGTCTCTTCTTCCACTATATACCCCGCCTGCCTTCCCACCTCTCCTGTGAACCGTGCATCCCCACTTAACATCATACAACCTTCCCTCCCCTCGTTCCCTTCCCTCCTGATGTCTGAGCAGCCAGAGGGGTCGGGACAGAAGCAGCGCACGGTGATTCTCTTCTTCCACTGCATCCCCCGCCTGCCGGGTCAGAGCCGCCTCATCTGGTTCTTCCTCTGTTCTTTCCCCAACAACACTTTCCCCCTCCGCTTCCCTCACCACACGCTATTCTGAGCAGCCAGAGGGGTCGGGGCAGAAGCAGCGCACGGTGATTCTCTTCTTCCACTGCATCCCCCGCATGCCGGGGCAGAGCCGCCTCATCTGGTTCTTCCTGAAGAACACCATCCCTGCCTGGCAGCCCATGCCCCCCGAGTGGTTCGTGCACCTGCTGAGGATGAAGGTATCCGACACCGACCACGTGCTACTGCACCTCACGGTATGTCTATTCGATAGACTGAGTTTCTCACAGATTTGGATCGCAGATGGAATCTGGGTCTCTAACTGTATGGCTCTTGATATGTTAATCTGTCGTGTTACATGGTAACCAATGGGCGCGTAGTTTCCCCCCTTTCTCCCGAGTTCGTTGTGCTTGTTATGCGGATGAGAGTGTCTGATTGACACTGACCACTCGCTGTATCTTTTGAGTCGACTCAAAAGTCATCGCACTGTCTTTTGAATCAACTCAAAAGTCGTCTCCCGGGTGGTTTGTGCTCCTTATGCGGATGAGAGTGCCTGACACTGAACACGCGCTGCATCTTCCCCCTCACTGCAGGACCGCGGCTGGAGGAGGGGGGAGGGGCGGTGCAGGGGGTAAAGAGCAACTACCCTCCCACATTGTCAGTGATTTTTTAGAATTCTCAAAAATCACTCGCAGGGTGTAAAGAGCAACTACCCTCCCACGTTGTCCTACTTGCTCTCTCTGCCTCTGTCTGTGCCTGTCGCCCCTCTCACCTCTATTCCCAACTTCTGGTACCGTTACCTGTTGCAGGAGCGGCGGCTGCAGGAAGAGGGAGGGGCGGTGCAGGGGATAAAGAGTTACTACACTCCAACTTCGTCCGACTCGTTTGTCTCGGCCTTCCGCTCCTGGCTGGTCAGATTTGCCGGCGGCAAGGCCCGTTTCCCCACCTATGTGGATCCGAAGCTGCCTCCTGCCAAGTCTCGACGAGAGATTCTCGACAGGTGAGAGGGAATGCTCTTTATAAGGGAGATGCTGTGTGAGGGGAAATTTTGGGAGATGCTGCCTGTGGGGCGGCAAGGTCCGTTTCCCCGACTATGTGGATCCAAAGCTGCCTCCTCCAAAGTCCCGGCGGGAAATTCTTGACAGGTGAGGTTTTTCTCGGCGGTTGACTATGCTGTGGTGTGATGTGATGTGATACGCATTGTTGGACGGGGAGCCTGAGGGGGCCTTGTTATGCCCGCTTTTCCTGCCCTTGCCCATCCAAAGCTGCATTTTGCCAAGTCACTGCGGGAGATTCTCGACAGGTAAGGATTAGTGGGCTTGGTGTTGACAGGTAAGGATTAGTGGGCTTGGTGTTGACAGGTAAGGATGAGTGGGCTTGGTGTTGACAGGTAAGGATTAGTGGGCTTGGTGTTGACAGGTAAGGATTAGTGCGCTTGGTGTTGACAGGTAAGAATGACTGGGCTAGGGTTGGGACGGTTGAGAAGGAGAGTTTCTTCTAGACAAGCACTACAAAAAAGCACTGGCTGTTTGCTGCTTAAGAAAAGGCTACTAGGTAAAGCACGGCCCGCTTTCCTGCCTCTCCACTTCCAATATCCACTCCCCTCTTCTCCCCCCCCCCCCAAACTCCCGCAGGCAGCGCTTCCACGTGCGGCTGTGCCCCGACTGCCAGCGGGTGCAGCGCTGGTCTGACTGCCTCCGCGTCGCCCTCTGGGCTGCCACGCTCCTCCTTCTCGCTGCCATCGCCCTGCTTCCCCTTGCCCCACCTGCTGTTCGGCAAGCTGCGGGCCCCACAGGTGCTGTCTTTGCAGCGGCTGCTGCGGTGGTGTGTGCCGCGGCTGCCCACTGGTTGAAGGGGTTCATTGAGAAGAATTACGTGTATGAGGACTTTGTGCATGCGCTCTGGTACCCTGCGATTAAACAAACTCACAGGTTACAAATGTCAAGAGCACAAAGTTGGCATTTCTGAGGCGTCTCAAAAGTGGAGTGTGCGGCTGCTGCCCACTGGTTGAAGGGGTTCATCGAGAGGAATTATGTTTATGAAGACTTTTTGCATGCGCTCTCTGGTATCCTGCAAAGAAATAATCCAAAAGATTGCCAAGGTGAAGTACCGTAGCTGCTGCGGTGGTGTGTGCTGCTGCTGCTCACACTGGTTGAAGGGATTTATTGAGAGGAACTATGTGTATGAAGACTTTGTGCATGCGCTGGTATTCTGCGAAGAAGTAAACCCACAGGTGTGCTATGTTTGTACTAGTAAATAAGTTGTTTGTGATTGTTCATAATATCTGTCGGAAAACTCATCATCTGTGGCATCCCATCGCTTGCCTTCTCCTTCCTGCACTCACCCTCCCTCCTTTCTTCTTCCAAGCTCTGTTCCTCTGATACCTTACCTGCTCTGCCTCAGCCACTACCATGAGAGATACCGGCTCCCACAGATGGCTACTCACAGTGGCCTCGTCACCTAGGCAGGAATTAGCCGTAGAACGGTAACATGAATCCACTATAGAGAGCAAACAAACGAGAGAACGAACTAAGCAGTGAGTTCCTAGTCTATTTGAATCTCTACCCCGTGCCGCGCAGTTTCCCGTAACTCACATTGGGCTCTGCCCGCTAGGCTTTAGGATTGGCCCTTCAGATTGCCCAGGGCTCGCCCTTGAATTTGTCCCACCCTGCGCCTCGCAAGTCCCTGAATCACCACTTTGCACCAAACTCACCTTCTACAGTACTTCGCATAACCCAACTACACCTACACTAGCGAGTAACCGAATCTATTGCAAACAACAATACATTCTGTGACAGCTGTCGGAAAACTCATCATCTGTGGCATCCCATCGCTTGCCTTCCCCTTCCTGCACTCACCCTCCCTCCTTTCTTCTTCCAAGCTCTGTTCCTCTGATACCTTACCTGCTCTGCCTCAGCCACTACCTGCCCCCTCCAGAGCTCGTGCTCGGGTCTCCCGTGCACGTGTCACTGGACACTCTTGCTGAGGCCGGGTGCTTCTCACCACTGCAGCATCCGTCAGGCGGTTCCCCGTCTACGCTCTTCTCTGATTCCTCCGCACCAGCACTGTTGGACCCCTCAGGTCCTGCGACTCCCTTCTCTGTGTGTCCAGTGCCACTTCCAGCATAGCCCTCTCTGCAGGTATGCTCCTTGTCCCATGCCACCCAGTTCTCAGCCGCTCTCATTCCCGCTGGTTCTGTCAGCACCTGTGTTGCTGGCTCCATCGACTCGTCTTCCCATGACTCTCCTTTAATCCCCTTTACTGTCTTCATGGCCTCTTGTTCTTTCTTACTCATCGCGACTCCCACTGTATCCTCCAGTCCTTCTCCTGCTGTCAGGCACTCCCATGCCCCCTCTTCCTTGCTCTCCCACTCTGCTTCTTCCTGCTTCTTGGCCGGGTCCCTCACCGGACCTTCCCATCCAGCTACCCATAGGTCACCTTGCCCCCGGTTACACGCCGCCTCTGCTGCTATGCTCCTCACATCCGCCTCGGGTCCTCTCATGGCTTCTTTTCCCACATCTTCCCCCATCAGCTCTGGATGTTCTTCCCGCAGCTTCCTCACTTGCTGCTCCGCCATCCCACTTTCCTGCGCTTGCTTCTCTGCCTTTAGTACACGTGCCCGTGCCCCCACCTTCTCGTCTTTTCCTTCTGCTTCTGCGGCTGCTGGTGCGCACGCCCATGCCCCCTTTTTCTTGGCTTTCCTTTCTGCTACTGCTGATGCCACTGCACGCGCCTGTGCCCCCACCTTCGCTTCTTTCCCTCCCTCTTCTGCTGCTGCTGCTACACACGCCTGTGCCCCCACCTTCTCTTTTTTCCCTTCCTCTTCTGCTGCTGCTGCTACACACGCCTGCGCCCCCACCTTCTCTTCTTTCCCTTCCTCTTCCACTGCTGCTGCTACACACGCCTGTGCCCCCACCTGCTCTTCTTTCCCTTCCTCATCTGCTGCTGCTGCTACACACGCCTGTGCCCCCACCTTCTGTTCTTTCCCTTCCTTTTCCGCTGCTGCTGCTACACACGCCTGTGTCCCCACCTTCTCTTCTTTCCCTTCCTCTTCCGCTGCTGCTGCTACACACGCCTGTGCCCCCACCTTTTCTTCTTTCCCTTCCACTTCCGCTGCTGCTGCTACACACGCCTGTGCCCCCACCTTTTCTTCTTTCCCTTCCTCTTCCGCTGCTGCTGCTACACACGCCTGTGCCCCCACCTTCTCTTCTTTCCCTTCCTCTTCCGCTGCTGCCACCACACATGCCCGTGCCTCCACCCCTTCATCCACCACTTCCGCTTCCGCTGCTGCTGGTACACATGATCTTGCCCCCACCTGCTCATCCTTTTCCTCTGCTTCCGCTGTTGCTGGTACACACGCTCCTGCTCCCACCTTCTCGTCCTTCTCCTCTACTTCCGCTGCTGCTGGCGTTACTAACATGCACGCCCATACCCCCACCTTACTCACTTGCTCCCTTCGCACGTCCCTGCCCCCACTGCGCAGCCGCATGTCCGCATGGCCACGCAGCGCCGCACAGGAGCGTTCCGGCTCCTTCTCCTCTTCCTCTTCCTCGTACAACCCCGTTCGCCCCTGAGTTCTCTCTCCCAGCGCCTGCAGTTGGGCTTGTAACTGTTTGACCTGTTCCTCAATCTCCTCGGGTGATCTTCCTGCGTCCCTTACTTTCTCATAGCAGTTCCTTGCCTAATGCCCCTTTTTCCCACATTTCTCACAGCTCGGTACATCTGGGCAGTCCCTTCGGCGGTGCCCAGGCTTTCTGCACACATCACAGGTCTTGCACTCCCTCCTGATATGCCCCTCCTGCCCGCACCTGTGGCACGTCTGTGTTTCTGCTTGCCTCTCCTGCCAGTGCTCCTCCCCACCCTCGTCCTCGGTTATCATCGCTGCAGCCCACCTGGGCCGCCCTTTCTCTGACACCTTCGGCAGGTACGCCTCGTACCGTCTCTGCGCAAGCTCCACTTTCTCCACCAGTTCAAACACCTCCTCCAGCGTTGCTTCAGCTCCTAACTCATAAACTCTCATTCTCAGTCCTCGACTCAGTCCTTCATCTAAACCCCCCAAAAACTTGCTAATCAACATACTGCTGTCCGTGCAGACCACATCATCTGCTAGATTAGTGAGCCTCCCAAAGTATGTGAGTAGTGATTCCGCCTCACCCCGCCTAAACTCCTGAAACTCTCGGATACGGTCGGCGGTGTGGCCCGGGAACTGTTTTCTCAGTCGCTCAAAGAACAGCATCGTGGGATCATCTCCATCCTCATCTGCTCGCCTCAGCCACTCCGGCATCTTCATTCGGTACAGCGTTTCAGCTTCGCCCCCCAACGTATTCGGTAGGCTTAAAAAAATCTCTATAGGGTCCATCCCGCTTCTATCGCAGCGGTACTTCACATTTGCGATCTGCATCAGGTAATTCTTCAGGTTGGTTCCTGATCCTGCTTCCCCCGTAAAGCGCACTGGCACTTCCACCTGAGGTGGGGCCTGCACACTCCACCTTCCCGACTCCCAAGTTCCTGAGATCTCTTTCCTTTTGCTACTCTCTCCCCTCCTCTCCCTCAGCTCCCTGCTTCTTGACTCTGTCCCATACAGCACTCGCTCAATTCCTTCCATGGCTGCCCTTGCTCCCCCAGCGCTTAACCATGACTGCTGCCGCCTTCTCTGCCATGTCATACTTGGGCTCCTCCCCCCCTCTCTCTCTCGAGCCTCCCCATATCTCTCCGATCCCCACCCTGGTCTCTCTCTCGTTTCAGGGGAATGGTCTTCCTAGCGCCCCTCCCTTCGGCCTGATCCCTGGCGTGGCTGCCTGTCACACTCTCCTCCATCAACGCTCTCTGTGTCATACATCCTCCTCTGTCGCGTATGCTGTCCCTCAGCTCTCCTTCTCTGCCTACTGTTGTCCTACCTATTCCTCTCCTCCACTTCAGGTTCCCTATACCCCTCTTGCCCTCCCTTGTACCCCTCTCTTCCTTCAGGGGGTAATTCCTTTTCACGCCGCTCCCGCTTACCGCATTGGCGCCGATCCAAACCGTACTCATATTCCTCCTCTTCATTCTCTGTCCCCCGTTCTTGCGACCTCTCCCCTCGTCTGCAATGCTCTTCATCGCTCCTTGTCTCCTCCCTTCTTTCCTTCCTCCTTCTCCTTTCACCACTTTTCTCTGGCCGTCCAGCCTGCCTCTCCATTCCTCTTCTGGCGATTTCTCCCATAACCTCTGCTGCTCCTTTCCTCCCTTCCCCAGTTTCTCTTTCTCCTGCCTGTTTCTGGCCTCTCCACCAAGTTCCTTCGCGCCCTCTGCCCCTGCTCGCAGGTGCTCTTCTCTTCCTTCCCGGCGCACTCTCGCATCTGCCCCCAAGATGCCCAATGGCGAGCGTTCACTACTCCCGACACGTGCCTCCCCCTTGTGCCTCCGCTGCCGTGCAGGCGAGCGCTGCGCACGCCTTTTTGCGCACGTGCCGTCCCCCCTTTCCTCTCCCCGCAGCTCTGGTGATCGCCATCCGCCCAGCGCCATGCGCCTCCTGCGCTCATGTCCGCGTCTTGGCTCAGGCGAGCCACGCGCTTCCACATGCGCGTCTCGCCTCCTCACTTCCTCACGTCTGGGTTCTGGCGCGCGCTCAGCCTCCTTGTCTTTGCCGCGCCTTACGTTACTTCCGCGCATCCTGCCTGGCGAGCGATCTGCATCCGTGCTCCCCCGGCACCTCGCACCATTCTCAAGCATTTCGCCCACCGACCCGTCTGTGTCCGCGCTCCCGCGGCGCCTCGTGCCATTCCCGCGCATTCCGCCCGTCGAATCGTCTGCATCCGCGCTACCACGGCGCCTCGCGCCATCCCTGAGCATTTCGCCCGTCGAATTGTCTGCATCCACGCTCCCGCGGCGCCTCGTGCCATTCCCGCACATTTCGCCCGTCGAATCGTCTGCATCCGCGCTCCCGCGGCGCCCTACGCTGCCGTCACCCATTTCGTCCGCCGCGCGACCTGCATCCGCGCTTCCGCGGCGCCTTGCGCTGCCTCCGCGCATCTCTCTCGGCGAGCCACTTGCTCCTGCGTCTTTGCTCCCTTCGTCGCGCTCTTCTTCCGCGACTTCGTCCTTCCCACCATCTCGCGCCATCAGGATCTCGTCTGCTTCTTCCTCACCGTCGGCCTCACTTGCCGAATCCGACGAGTCCAACACGTCCGCGTCGTCGCGACGCCTGCCACCCTCTCCTTGCTGGCCGCGCGCCAGATTCCAAGGGCCGCTGCTGGACGGTTGAGGCCTGGGCTCCGATCTTGCGTGCAGATCGTCCTCGCCTCCTTCTCGACGTCCATCAAACACCAGATCCGTGCGGTACGCCGCCCCCCGTGGCGAACGCGTCCGCGATCTCCCGCGCTCCAGTGAGCGCGTACTCCGCGACGGTGAAAATTCCCGACGCGGGTTCATCTACTGCCAGCGCAGCTCGTGGCAGTCCATTCTGCCCGATCTTGGTTCTCTCGTTTGTGAGAGATACCGGCTCCCACAGATGGCTACTCACAGTGGCCTCGTCACCTAGGCAGGAATTAGCCGTAGAACAGTAACATGAATCCACTATAGAGAGCAAACAAACGAGAGAACGAACTAAGCAGTGAGTTCCTAGTCTATTTGAATCTCTACCCCGTGCCGCGCAGTTTCCCGTAACTCACATTGGGCTCCGCTCGCTAGGCTTTAGGATTGGCCCTTCAGATTGCCCAGGGCTCGCCCTTGAATTTGTCCCACCCTGCGCCTCGCAAGTCCCTGAATCACCACTTTGCGTCACTCCCCACGCACCAAACTCACCTTCTACAATACTTCGCATAACCCAACTACACCTACACGAGCAAGTAACTGAATCTATTGCAAACAACAATACATTCGGTGACATATCCTTGTTCATTCCACAATGGAATAACCTCTGAAATAGGAGAGTTTGCATTCTAGGAATATAACAGGGACTCGAAGTGGTGGGGCTTTGGGAAAGAGTTCAATCTACGTATTACGAATAGTAATTATTGAAGCATCACTTGTCAGAATCCCAGCCACGGACCTCTGGGATAGAATGACTTGTTTGTGTAGCGGGTGAGTGCGCCCATAACCCCCCAGGCCAACGTGCCTGTAACCCTTCCCTAGGATCAATCGGGAATCACTAGTGGACCTCAGACATCACTGCGCACTCCTTACCGCAGCAACCGAAGCACGCACTGCCGAGGATGAAGACGAAAAGGCAGAAATGACGCGAAAGGTCGTACGGTTACGGAAGAATCTGGACCGTCGGGCAGACAGCATCAAGCAGCAGCGGCGAGGATTCTGACCGGAACAGTTTCGTAACCACCTGAAGTCGCACAGTTGGATTTCATTGTAATAAGGAAATGTACCCCTTAGAGTACATGGATAGCTATGACGTTTGGTATTCCCCTGCACTCTTATTTATATTCCTTGTATTTGCATTTACATTGACTTTGCTATTCAGATCAAAGGCCCACCACCACCACTACTCAGTCTTGTGCGAACCTTCCCGAGGTGATCCTAGGCACGATCAATTCCTGATCGCAACATGGTATCCGAGTGACTCGGGAATCCTTCGCACTGCCACCTCCGAAAACTTCGGCGAACAAAAAGTGGCGTCCGGCACATGCTCGCGCGTGAGAATGGCCGGAGGATCTGGTGGTCAGACGAATCTGACGGCTGAAGCACAGACCAACCCGGCTGCGACAAGCGAGGAAACGACGACGATTGGAACCGCCGTCCTCTCACAATTGCTTCAGCGACTCACCAGCCTGGAGCAAGGACTCCAAACATTGCGAAATGGCGATGCGGGAACTTCTTCCCAACCCTCTCAACCGGCCTCGAACGGCCACAACACCGCCACGCACACCTTCTCCCTCGACACAAATGGCTCAACCCCCAAAACTTCCCGTCCCAGTGAAGAAACAATTCTCTCTGCGCAATCAAGGTTTTTGAGCATATAAAAAATAAAGGCAAGTGTGTGCTTTGAGGGCAGAGACTTCTATATACTTGGAGCTTCGAGCTGGAGCTGCTACTGCAAAACGCGCAGATTTTTCATTATTTCGACGGTAGCAACTCGGGACCCGCTGAGGAGACCGACGACGCCAGAACGAGGTACTACAACGAGTCCCTGATGGCGTACGGGGTCCTACTGCGGAACATGTCGTCGGTAGAGCAACTGAGCATTCGCTCGTACAAAACTTCATCTGCTCCTGACCTCGACGCTTGGCGCCACCTGAACGGCGTGTACCAATCGAAGGATTCGGTCTCGTCGAGCCGCCTGCTCCAGCAGCTACTGGAGACAAGAATGGCCCCAGGGGAGAAGGCCAACAGCTACCTGAATCACTGTCGGAGTTACGCGATAAGATTGCGAAACTTGGGAGCACGATCTCAGAGGAGATCTTCGTAAACATCGTACTCCAAGGACTCGGCCCAGAGTGGAGGCCCTACAAGGCGCTCCTCCGACAGCAGGGGGTCATCTTGGAGGCCGCCCTATGCGCTGCCCTTCTCGTCGAACAACGGGATATGGACTAGCAGCGACCAACGCCACGACGAGAGAGAGAACGCCTCGCCTTCTACGCCGACAACACCGAAGAGCGACGGCCGCGGTGCCTTTACGGCAAAATTTGCTGAAATTTCGGGCACATGGCAGATCGATGTAAGTCCCGATCTCGCCTTCGCCAGACCAATCCGAGTACCTAGTCCGGCCGACAAGACGCACGGAACGACTCGCGTCCAGCCCAGGGGTATCAACCCCCTTCGCGCAACCTGAACCCAACGGTTCAGCATCAGCAGCAGCAGCCACAGCCTGCTCAAGTCCACAATGTCATGGGAAATATGACAATGACAAGCGGATCGCGTCGTCCTCGCGCTCGCTCACCGTCACCTGAGCCGGCACCTCACCCAATCGGAGCGTTCTCTAACAACAACCCGTTCAGCACGCGTCACGACTTCAGCGACGACGACGTCCAAGATTAGAATCTCCCAATCCCGCTGCTTGAGAATCCCTCGCACATACCTGAGACGCGGGTGGCACCGATCGATTGTATCGCGCGCGAGCAATTTCTGATGTTTGACACACCGCATATCATTACTCCGCGACTGGCGTTGCTCACACGTAACGACAACATGCGCTACAATACGTGGTACCTGGATAGCTGCTGTGGGCAGCACATGGTGGGCTCCGAGCGTTACATATCCAACGCCGTCGCCACCCTTGCCGTCACCTGCGTCACCGTGGCGAACAACACGCGCTTGCACGCAAGCACGCAGGGCATCGTTGTGCTCAAGGCCCGAGGGAGCAGGACACACATCACGCTGAACGACGTGCTGTTCGTGCAGAATCTACGCTTCAACCTAATCTCGGCGGTACAACTCATGGACTGCGGGGTCGACCTCAGCACCGACCCTGAAACATGTGACATTTTACTCCATTTCATGATGCCGAACAAGACGCGCAAGCAGATCGGTCGAGCGCACTCCGAAAACGGAGTTTATGTTCTCGACTTCGACATTCCCGACTACAGCGGCGTCTCGCAGAAGCTCATCGATCTCATCCCCCTGCGCTTCGAGCATATTCACCACCGCGACTGGAAGCACCCAGATGGAAGACCGTGGGTGCCACATCACCCACACCCGCGCGAGCTAGCGTTGCACGACCCCGACCCCGACGGCATCTGCAGGGATTGCCACACGCCCACGGCATTAACGAGCGCGATTGCCGGCCGTGGCCTCGCCGCCATCGCTGAAGCAGAACGGGAAGCACCGCCTGAAGAGGGGCTATCTAACATGGAGCTCGAGACAGCTACGAGAAGAACCTCGCGGGGCGCGTCGACATCACCTGCAACCATGACGAGAAGCAGTTTCTCGGCCTCAACATCATGTACTCCCCATAAGCTATCCACATCTTAGCAGCCAAGTATGCAGAGGAACTTGGCAAGCGCTTCAACATCGCATCTGCACCGCTCTCCACCCCTTACCGCACCCAACCACAAGCCTGACAACAATGCCCTGTCCCTTGCTGGGCTTCAGACTTACCAGCAGCAATTTGGAGGCCTGCTCTTCGCCTCAGTTACCTGTAGGCCGGACCTCTCGTACATCGCGAGTCAGCTGGCCCAGTACTCCCGCAAACCAACGGCTGAAAACCTCTCAGATCTTCAGCGAGAGCTTCAATTCTTCATCTCCACGCCCAATGTTGGGCTCTGCTACTCCACCATCCCAACCGCATCCTTCAACCTCATCGGATACGTGGACGCTGATCACGCTAGCGATCCCGACAATCGACGGTCCAGGACAGGTTTTATCTTTCGCCTTGAGCCTAGCGGCCCCATCTCCTGGAATTCGCAGTTGCAGGAGCTGGTTGCCCTATCATCGTCAGAAGCAGAGTTCATCGCAGCAACGGTAGCCGTTCGCGAAGGTCTTTACCTTCAAGAGCTATTGCAGGAGGCGAAAATTCCAGTTTCGCCGAGCTTCCGTCTGCACTGCAATAACCAGAGCGCGATCAGGATCGCGAACAAACCTGGATTCGTCAATCGCACCAAGCACATCGCACTGCGGTACTTCTTCGTCAAGGACGAAATTGACAAGGGCAAGGTGGACCTGGCCTAGTGCCCGACGGGTGACATGGCAACCGATTTTCTCACGAAGAAACTGTCTCGTCAGCAGTATTAGCACTGCTCCGAACTCAGCGGAGTTGTCAAGCGGGTCAAAACATGCTACGGCCAGGAGTGAAGGGGGGTGTTACGAATAGTAATTATTGAAGCATCACTGTGCACTCCTTACCGCAACAACCGAAGCATGCACAGCCGAGGATGAAGACAAAAAGGCAGAAATGACGCGAAAGGTCGTACGGTTACGGAAGAATCTGGACCGTCGGGTAGACGGCATCAAGCAGCAGCGGCGAGGATTCTGCCCGAACAGTTTTGTAACCACCTGGAGTCGCACGGTTGGATTTCGCTGAGTCGCACGGTTGGATTACGCTGTAATAAGGGAATGTACCCCTTAGAGTACATGGCTAGCTAGGACGTTTGGTATTCCCCTGTACTCTTATTTATATTCCTTGTATTTGCATGTTTTAATCATATGAAGCATTTACATTCACTCTGCTATTGAGGTCAAGAGCCCACCACCACCACTACTCAGTCTTGTGCGAACCTTCCCAAGGGGATCCTAGGCACGATCAATTCCTGATCGCAATAGTACGCCTAGTCTTTTTGAGACACAAAGATGCTATTTCAGGATAACCGTTTTTGCAAAAATATAAGTTACACCCCATCACCACCGATGTGTGATCTAGCTCAATAAGACCAATCACAATCTCCATCGCCAATATGGACGCTTGAAAGTACCGCACTGCGCAATAGCGGGTCGTCAGCCTGAACCCTGAAAAGCCCACTCCCCAGACATTGCCGTTCCTTTTCTCGACGGACGTATTTACGTCCTGCTGGCCTAAACTACGCCACCTGCCTATTGACCTTATAGGTCATTAGAATCACATTCTTACCACGCGCTTCCCTCCCCCTTAGTGTGGAACGCATATCTTGCTCTTCGTAGCAAGCGAGAGTCGTTCGTTCGTAGCATCACTGGTAAAATGCCTCCCAAGTCGAAGAAGGAGGCTCCAGTTGAGAGGCCGATCCTCGGTAGATTCTCCTCGCATCTTAAGATCGGTATTGTGCGTCTCCCGCCGTGACTTCTCACTTGCTTTCGTGATTCTTCTTATAGCACTTTCTTAAGTTGGTCATTGTTCGTGTTCCTCCTCATCCACCTCGTTTCTCGGTCTCCTTATCGCCGTGACGACCGTCGTACGAGTCTCCGATCCTGCCTCACGATTTCGCCATGTCTTACCGTATCGTGGAGACTCTCCTGCTTTGGATAATTTATCCAGACCCTGTTGAATCCCCGATTCGGATTCACGATTTCTGTATCCCGACCCTGCTGAATCTGACAACTCCCTGATAATGCATTTTCTTCCGACAGAGTTCGGCAGCACCCTAACTCTGGTTAGAATCCGGTAGCAAAGTTCCCTTTCACCTGAATCCCTTTTACTCCTTGACTCGTAGAGTGGTCAAACTGGATCTCTATTTGACGGACACAGATGCTAACCTCTACGTATACCTTCTTGATTCTCTACGTATCCGTTCCGGTTCCTCCTACGTCAGGTCGGTCTACCCAATGTCGGCAAGTCAACGCTCTTCAACACGCTCACGAAGCTCTCCATCCCCGCTGAGAACTTCCCCTTTTGCACCATCAACCCCAACGAGGCTCGCGTTAACGTGCCTGACGACCGCTTCGACTGGCTCTGCCAGCTGTTCAAGCCCAAGAGCGAGGTGAGTGTTAGTTGCAACGAGTCTCGGCCTTAGTCCATTGAGTCACCTTACGACTAGCTGCCAGCTGTTCAAGTTTTAAAGCGAGGTGAGCCGAGCTGGTACAGGGATGTCATGCCGCATTCGAAGCGAGGAGCTTCCCCTTTTGCACCATCAGCCTCAACGAGGCTCGCGTCAATGTGCCTGACGACCGCTTTGACTGGCTCTGCCAAATTTCCAAGCCCAAGAGCGAAGTGAGCGAAACACCATCTGATGTGATAGCAGCGAGAGGGTTACTATTGAGTGTGACAGTAGCGAGTTTTGAAGGTGCATGGCCTTGCATGGCTGATGGTGTGCCGCTTGCATGGCTTAGCATTTCCACTTGTCCTTTTTGAGGCGCTGAAGAAATGGTGGTGTACGTTTCGCTTAGCAGGTTTCACTTGTCCCTTCACTTCACCTCTCTTCCCTTCTCCCTTTCTGCTATTTCTTTCCCTCTTATTTTCTGTCTCCCAGGTCTCCGCCTTCTTTTAGGTGAACAACATTGCAGGCCTGGTGATGCGGGATTTTCTCAGCTCTCCCACTTGCCTTGCCCTTTCTCCTGACCACTCTGTACCTCTCCCTTGCTTTGCTCTCTCTCTCCCAGGTCTCCGCCTTTCTGGAGGTGAACGACATTGCAGGGCTGGTGCGCGGAGCCAACGAAGGGGAGGGATTGGGCAACGCGTTTCTCTCGCACATCCGGGCCGTTGATGGCATCTTCCACGTCTGCCGTGAGTTCTGCATCTCCCAATCTCTCCCAACCTCTTCCAGCCTCTTCCAGCCTCTCCCAGCCTCTCCCAGCCTCTCCCCAGCCTCTCCCAGCCTCTCCCAACCTCTTCCAGCCTCTTCCAGCCTCTCCCAGCCTCTCCCAGCCTCTCCCCAGCCTCTCCCAGCCTCTCCCAACCTCTTCCAGCCTCTTCCAGCCTCTCCCAGCCTCTCCCAGCCTCTCCCCAGCCTCTCCCAGCCTCTCCCAACCTCTTCCAGCCTCTTCCAGCCTCTCCCAGCCTCTCCCAGCCTCTCCCCAGCCTCTCCCAGCCTCTCCCAACCTCTCAAAACCTCTCTGAACCTCTCCCAGTCACTCCGTGCTCCTTGCACATCCCAGCCATTGATGAAATCTATCATGTTTGCTGAATGTCATGAGGGTCCCTGTCTTTCTCGTCCTTTCCTAGCCTTTCCCATCCTTTCCACTATTTTCCAGTCCTTCAACCTTCGCTGTTGTCAGTGGTAACATTTCGTCTTTTCTCTAGCACAGCTGATGCGTACGTCCCATCGCCCCTGCACTGATATCCTCTCACTCGACCATCCATTTTCTCTTCATCCTCTTCTGTCCGGGTCCCTTTAGGTGCGTTTGACGATGCGGACGTGATTCACGTGGAGGACACTGTCGACCCGATCAGGGACCTGGAGATCATTCACAACGAGCTGCGGCTGAAGGACATTGAGTTCATGGAGCGAGCCAAGGAGGACTATGAGAAGCAGCTCAAGCGCAGCAACGACAAGCAGCTGAAGATCGACCACGAGCTCTGCCTCCGGGTGGGTGAAAGCGCCACGAGTATTATAGCGTGTGTCTTTGGGTGAGGCGGATGGAGGAGGTAAGGGAGGGGAAGCAACGACATGCAGTTCGAAAACGACCATGAGGTGTGCCTTAGGGTGGGTGGAATGAGAGGGATGGAAAGAGGGTGTGTGGGTAGAGTAGAAAGGGACCGCAAGGACAAGCAGTTTAAAGTCAAGAACAATTTCTGCCTCCGAGCAGCTATTGGAGCATCTGAACGAGGGCAAGGACATGCGGCTGAGTGGGTGGAAGGCAGCTGGCACCGAGGTGCTCAACACCCCTCTCCTCCCGCCTTCCTCATGCCCCTCTTTCTCTCCTTACCGCTTCTCCCCCTTGCCAATCCTAGGTGCTGGCGCATTTGAATGAGGGCAAGGATGTGAGGCTGGGCGAGTGGAAGGCAGCTGACATTGAAGTGCTCAACACCTTCCAGCTGCTGTCTGCCAAGCCAGTTGTCTACCTGGTACGGATGTGAGGAGATGTTTGTGAATGACTGAATGACTGTAATAGTCAGCAACCAAGGCAGCTGACATTGAGGTGCTCAACACCTTCCAGCTGCTGTCTGCCAAGCCAGTTGTCTACCTGGTACGAACATTTGACTATGAACAAATGGATGTCACATTCTCATGCCCATCCAGTCTCCTCCAGTCATGTCTATTCTAGGTCTCCGCATCTGCGATACGGTACTTGCACAAGTTGTTGTTGACGTTCTCTCCCGTGTCATGTCACTCTTAACGGGACACAAATGGCAGGTGAATCTGACGGAGAAGGACTATCAGCGCAAGAAGAACAAGTGGCTTGCCAAGATCCATGGCTGGTGAGTGCCCAGTGTTTTGCTTGTTCTTCTGATTATTCAGTTGTTTTTGTTGTTTTCTTTCTCTCGTTTTTCCTACTGGAAATCCAAGTTATGCCTGCATGCACAAGAGACGTGCTTTGGAAAAATCATTCTGCCTGCCCCCTCATTCCATTCAGCGGTGTGTTGGAGTAGAAGCTGGCAATGCCTTCATCATGCCTTACCTGTCATTTACGAGTCTGTTGGTATCGCTCCTGAGCATGGGCAGGAGTCCCGACACCATCACCTGCTTGTGCTGCGCCATGCTGTTCACTCACATCACAACCCAACTACCTTCTCTTCTCTTCTCTTCTCCTCCTGCAGGGTGCAGGAGCACGGGCAGGACCCCATCATCCCGTTCAGTGGAGTGTTGGAGTCGAAGCTGGCTGACATGCCGGCCGACGAGGCTGCCACCTACTGCAAGGAGAATGATATCCAGAGGTGAGCGGTGATGAGGGGTGGAGAGAGGTTCATAGGTGAGCATCCAAGAAGGTGTGTTGGAGTCGAAGCTGGCTGACGAGGCTGCCACCTACTGCAAGGAGAACGACATCCAGAGGTGAGGGGTGGTGAGGGGTGGAGAGGGGTTCATAGGTGAGCATGCAAGAAGGAGTGTTGGAGTCGAAGCTGGCTGACATGCCGGCCTACAAGGCTGCCACCTACTGCAAGGAGAATGATATCCAGAGGTGAGCGGTGGTGAGGGCTGGGAGGGGTGGAGAGAGGTTCATAGGTGAGCATGCAAGAAGGTGTGTTGGAGTCGAAGCTGGCTGACATGCCTGCCGACGAGGCTGCCAAATACTGACATCCAGAGGTGAGAGCGGTGAGGAGGGGTGGGATGCGGTGAGACCCGTGGAAGATGATGAGTAATGCAAAGACAACGACATCCAGAGGTGAGAGCGGTGAGGAGGGGTGGAAGGCAGCGAGGAGAGGTGTGCAGGGATGAGAGTTAGAGGGGAGTGTTGCTGCTGTGAGAGGAGTCGAGAGCCATTTCGTGTTGGGCCGAGTGGCCAGGACTCCATCAGGCCAGGCTTTTCTGCCATCAATCTGGTCTACTTCTTCGTGATTGAAGAAGTCTCAAGCCAGGCTTTTCTGATTTGAGACGTCTCAAAACACTTCTTCAATCACGTGGACTCCATCAAGCCAGGCTTTCTGCCATCAATCTGGTCTACTTCTTCTCTGCTGGGCCTCATAACGTCAACTCACTCCCTGTGCCCCACCCCCCTTTCCTCTTTCACTCACTTTCTTCGTCCCCTTCCCCCCTTCCCCCCTTCCCCCCTCTTCTCCCCGCCTTCCCCGCCTTCGCCGCCCCTTCTCCGCCTCTTTGCCCCCTCCCCAGTGGTCTTCCAAAGATCATCAAGACGGGATTCGCAGCCATCAACCTCATCTACTTCTTCACGGCTGGGCCTGACGAGGTCAGTATAGTTCCTTGCACCAGGTCAGCTCATCTCCTTACACCAGGGCAGCTCACCCCCTTGCACCAGGGCAGCTCACCCCCTTGCACCAGGGCAGCTCACCCCCTTGCACCAGGGCAGCTCACCCCCTTGCACCAGGGCAGCTCACCCCCTTGCACCAGGGCAGCTCACCCCCTTGCACCAGGGCAGCTCACCCCCTTGCACCAGGGCAGCTCACCCCCTTGCACCAGGGCAGCTCACCCCCTTGCACCAGGGCAGCTCACCCCCTTGCACCAGGGCAGCTCACCCCCTTGCACCAGGGCAGCTCACCCCCTTGCACCAAGGCAGCTCACCCCCTTGCACCAGGGCAGCTCAACCCCTTGCACCAGGGCAGCTCACCCCCTTGCACCAGGGCAGCTCACCCCCTTGCACCAGGGCAGCTCACCCCCTTGCACCAGGGCAGCTCACCCCCTTGCACCAGGGCAGCTCACCCCCTTCCACCAGGGCAGCTCACCCCCTTGCACCAGGGCAGCTCACCCCCTTGCACCAGGGCAGCTCACCCCCTTGCACCAGGGCAGCTCACCCCCTTGCACCAGGGCAGCTCACCCCCTTGCACCAGGGCAGCTCACCCCCTTGCACCAGGGCAGCTCACCCCCTTCCACCAGGGCAGCTCACCCCCTTGCACCTGGCCTGGAGCAGCAGTGTGGGCAGATTTACAATTTCAGCATTTTTCAGGCGCCTCTTTGCGAGTCGACCAATTTTTACATGCCTCGAAGTCCTGGTTTAGGGTTATAGAGAGCGCAAGCTGTCCAAGGCGTTACAAGCAGCAGGAGAGATCGCAGTAGCCACTGATCCCCCCTTTCCATTTTGCTCCCCTTTTCCCTTCTGCTCCCCGGTGTTTTCCTCTCTCCTCTCTGCTCCCCTCTGCATGCTTGCGCGTGTACCAGGTGAGGTGCTGGCAGATCCGCAAGCAGACCAAGGCACCGCAAGCAGCAGGGGCCATTCACACTGATTTCGAGAAGGGCTTTATTTGTGCTGAGGTCAGCTGCCTGTTACATTTCAAATCTTTAGCTTTCCTTCGGGTTTTTTTTTTTTTTTTTTTTTTTTTTTTTTTTTTTTTTTTTAATTGTTTGTTTGTTTGTTTGTTGTCTTTTTGTTCTTCTGCTTCAAACTTCTTGATTTTCATTTTGTCTTCGATTAGGGCCCCTTTGCAATTTTGTGTTTGTTTGTTCACTGCGTTATTGTTTTTTACTCATGTACGCCATTTATACTGCGCGTCCTGATTTTTTTTTTTAATCAGGTGATGAAGTTTGAAGATTTAAAAGAGCTTGGATCGGAAGCTGCTGTCAAGGTAAGTCGATTGCTTTCACTGTGTCATGCATGACCCCTTCATACAAGCTGCCCTATCTGTACAGAAATTGAATTCGTGTCTTGTGAATTATGCTGTTTGCGTTGCATATCATGACAGGCTGCTGGCAAGTACAAGCAAGAAGGGAAGACATACGTGGTTCAAGATGGAGATATTATCTTCTTTAAGTTCAATGTCTCTGGGGGTGGCAAGAAGTAGGCCTCCCATTCTGAAAGATGCTGCTTGTGAGGCAAAGCTATAATAGCAAAACGTAGATTCTGGTAATTTTGTAGTGATTATCTGTAGCAATTCGCTAAAATTACAACGGATGCGTTTGAGTGCTATTGTTTCCACTTTGCGCCAACCTGGCCAATCACGTCTGCAAGCGTGGCAGATTAGTTTGCGCCACTATCTGGAATCAGGGGATGATGTGCAACGTGGACAAATCCACTCCCGCCACTGCCTGCCCTGTCCCCTTCCCCCTATTTTCTTCCCCCCTCCCGTTTCCTCCTTTCTCTTCCCGCTTCCCCTTCCTCCCTCACCCTTGGGATTCCCGTTCTTGCTCCCTCCTTTCCCCTTCTTTTCCCCTGCTCCCCCCTTCCGCTCCCCCCTTCCGCCCATCATCCTCTCCAGCACTCCACTGCTGCTCTCTTCCTCCCGCTGTTTCTTATTCTTCCCAGTCGTGGTACTTAGAATTTGGAAGCAGATTTGTTGGTGATTCAAAAGCCGCAGTGGAGTAGCAGCACGTGAAGGGAGGTGTCAGGGCAGGGAAGAGCTTTCCTGTGCTTCTTTTCCTAGAGGAGGCTTGATTTCGCTTGGCGAAAATGGCTGCTGCCGCTTCGTTGCTGACGAATCAGATCGCTTCACTGAGCATCAGGTTAGCTCAGGGTGCTGGTCAATCTTTATAGCGATGTGATCAGCGTTTCCTTGGCTTCTCTGGGAGGCCTCGTTCGGGGCTGTGTTGATGCGACTCGGTTGGTCGCGTGCATTGGTTAATGGGAATTCTCAGCAATGTATTCTCACATGCATTTGTCAGTTGCTAGTTCGCCAGTTCGGTTCGTTGCTTAGCCCAGTGCCAAATAATGAGGGGCGTTCAGTCGAAAAACGAAGCCTTATCATGAATGCGGAAATTAGGGTTCGCGTCTCCATTGCGCGGTTTAGGCTTTTTGCCGCTCCTGGCATGCTCGCGTTCAAACCATGTTCCGTCGCGCGTCGCACTCTTCACATGGCTCATTTCGCGCAGCTCTTCCGAGTCAGTTGAGTGTTTCCTAAGCCGTTTAGTCCCCGTTTGTAGGAAAGGAATGTAGGAAAAGCCGCACGTGCGACCAACGCCGTACAGACAGTCCACCTATCCGCATGCCAGAACGCATCTCCTCCACTCCACTTCGTGTTGTAGGCGTATTTCGAGAGTCATCGCTGTTGAGGCGCTTCAGAAGTCGTCTCCTCCGCTTTCGAGTCCATGACCGCGCTCATACACTCTCCCCTGCCCACTTCTCCCCCTCCCCCCACCCCCCTCCACCGCCGCACCATGCGTCCCTCATTGTATCCCATCCCCCCGTATCCCTCCTCCATTCCGTCTCGCAACCCCACCCCCACTTCCACCCGCGTCTCAATCCATCAGTATGTCTCATCTCGCACTTTGACCCGTTCCGAGACTTTCCATGAGTCATCATATCCGCCCTCCCCTTCTCGTGTTAAAAGAGTTGTTTTGAGACGTCTCAATCCATCAGCATGTCTCAACTCCCACTCTGACCTGTTCCGAAACATTCCATGATTCATCATATCCGTCCTCCCCCCCTCCATCCCGCCTCCTCCTCCATTCCATCTCCTCTCCAACCCCCCTGCTTCCCGCTTCCTTCCGCCTTCGATCCCCGCCAAACACACCCGTCGCAGGCCATCAGCACGCCTCAAGTCCGAGTTTGACCACCAGTGAGGCGCCACATAATTCATCTCATCCCATTTCCCCTCCATCCCCCCTCCGTAACCCCTCCATCCTCCCTCCCTCCCCCCTCCATCCCCCTTGTGCCACACCCGTCGCAGGTCATCAGCATGCCTCAAGTCCGACTTTGACCAGCGGTGAGAGTCTCATGATCAATTCTACCCTATCCCACTCCATCCCCCCCCCCCCCCCCCCTCACCCCCCCCTCCTCCCCCAATACCCCCTCCATACTCGCTACCACACCCGTCGCAGGTCATCAGCATGCCTCAAGTCCGACTTTGACGGCCGTGCTCTCACACTCTCCTCGCCTCTCGTCGCCGCGGCGCCCTCCATCCGCCGCCGCGCCGCGGTCGCGTCAGCCGCTCCCCCCGCCGCCGCTGCCGCCGCGGTCTCAGCCGCAGCCCCCGCCGTCGCCGCGTCGTTAGCGCTCGATGATGACGTGGACGCGTCCAGCCGGCGGTACCCGCCGTTCGCGGCATTCAGGATCCACGGCACGGGCAGGAGAAAGACGGCCGTGGCGCGCGTGGGGCTCATCGAGGGCAACGGGGAAATTTTCGTGAACGGTCTGCCCCTGAACGAATATTTCCAGAACCAGGCGCTCATGATCCAGGTAGGAACAGCGGGCGGTTTTGAATTAATTCGGGAATGTGGGAAGGAAAATGGGCCGGGTACAGCGGGAAGGAATGCCTTGAAAAGGGGGATTGACGGTCTGGGGGGTAATGATGGTCGAGGGGGGAATGATGGTCAAGGGGGGAATGACGGTCTAGTGGGGAGAGGTGATCAATGGGGGGATGACGGTTAAAGGGGAACGGCGGTCAAGGGGGGAATGGCGGCCAAGGGGGGAATGATGGTCGAGGGGGGGATGGCGGCCACATGGGTCAATGGCGGTCAAGGGGGGGATGACAGTCTTGTGGGGATTTGCGGTCTTGGGTTAAATGATGGTCTGGGGAGAAAAGGCTGTCTAGTGGAAAATGGGAATGGAGCAGCTCTTGAACCACCGAGAGGGAGGGTGTGAAGGGTGAGAGGAGCTAGGAGCAGGTAGAGGGCCACCCGCACCAGGCAGTGAATCTGTGTCTGTCCTCGCTGGGCTGCAAGGGTAAGTGCGATGTGTTGGTGGTGAAGGCGCACGGAGGGGGATGGCCGTGTGTCATCTCATTGGTGGAAGGGAGCCCTACCTGTCTCCAACCACCCCTATCAAGCGGTGAAGCCGCCTCTCTGATTGTTGTACTATGAGGGTAAGTGCGACGTGGTAGTGAAGGCACATGGAGGGTGGGAATGCAATCTCTTGCTGTCATCTGTACCTTCCCCATCACCTCTCCGCCATCTCTCCCCTACCCTTTCCAAATCATCCCTATCAGGCTGTCAATTTGACGCTCTCATCGCTGGGCAACGAGGTCAAGTTAGATGTGGTGGTGAAGGCTCATATAGGGATGCCTATGCCGTCCCCTCTTTTCATTTTCTCTCTGTTCCACCATCTCTCTCCCAACTTTCCCCACCAGGCTGTCAAGCTGCCGCTGTCCTCTCTGGGCTATGAGGGCAAGTACGATGTGGTGGTGAAGGCGCACGGAGGGGGCCTCAACGCACAGGCGCAGGCCATGGTTCTTGGTATCGCCCGTGCCCTCGTTGCTGCCAGCGCTGCCAACCGCCCGCCCCTCAAGGCCCAGGGCATGCTCACGCGTGATGCCCGCTCGGTAGAGCGCAAAAAGTACGGACTCAAGAAGGCCCGCAAGGCTCCCCAGTTCTCCAAGCGTTAAATGTGGAGTGGGGTTTGGGTGGAGTGGATATACAGTGGAGATACAGCGGGGATGTTGGGTGCATGCAGTTTAGTAGGCGAGGATGAATAGTGGGTTTCATGATTCTTTGTATGGTTGTGTCAGAATGTGCTTATGAATGGTCGTCACTTCGCTACTAAGAAAACTGTTGGTCCAAGAATAGAATCAGGACTAATAGCATTAAGGTGAGTTTAAACTGAAACCCTAACTTCAGTAT
Source organism: Closterium sp. Naga37s-1 (assembly GCA_947471745.1). Lineage (NCBI taxonomy): Eukaryota > Viridiplantae > Streptophyta > Zygnematophyceae > Desmidiales > Closteriaceae > Closterium > Closterium sp. Naga37s-1. The sequence goes on from CANJKZ010000107.1 coordinate 1,130,532, forward strand.
GGAAGCCATGCTTTGCTTATAACAGATAACGTTTTTCGCATGTATTAGACGTCAATATCTCTCAGCTTGATGGGGGAGAGCAATGTCCAAAAAGCTTCACTCGACGTGGAACTTTCATTGTGCGCCACGCTCCCCCACCCAGGACCTTACTGGTCCCCACCTCATCCAGTCCAGTCAGCTCCAACTCCACGTCAGACATCCTGGCTCAGAAAATTCCGCGCCTGGATCCCCAGAACGGCGGGCACCGCCAGTTATCTCTCCGCGCCCATCAAGCCTCCGCCGATGTCCCGACCCGCGCGCCCTGCTCGATCGATTCGCGCTTCCCATCTCCGCGCGCCTTGCCTTGCATTGATTGGCAGTGTCCCTTCAGCTGTTTCAGGCTCGCTCTCCAAAATAGACAAATCCAGCTGAACCGAACGCAAACAAAACAAAGCCGACTACATCCAACTATACCGAACTTATTAGGATCACACGAGCGGGATGTCACACGAGCTCGATACTCCCTCGGAACCTTAATTAACCGCGTAAATATATCACAAACTCGCTCTAGAACGCACAGCACCTAGTAAAATACTCACCCACCCAACCCTTCCTCCTGTACTTGCTCCTATGCTTGTTCGCCTGCGTTCATTCCTCCCTCTCTTCATATCTGCTAGACCTTTCCTGCTGTCACTAACTTGGTAGTGAAATCCAGTGCGTGGAGGTTACCTGAAACAGTGGCCTGGGGTGCCTGTTTCTGCTGACTGCAACTCATTATCTCTTGACTCAGGCAGCTAACAATGGCGGCATTCTCGATGGCGTCGCTCCAATGCGCGCTCCCGCGCGTCTCTCTCTCGCAGTCCGCGGTCGCTTCGCCCGCGCGCAAGCCCGTCGTGTCCGCCGCTGCCGCCATGGGCGCGTCGTCGTCGCGCCTCTCCGCGTCGTTCAACGGCCTTCGCCGCGATAGCCTCATCAGCCAGTCTTCCGGTAGGGTTATAAGCGGTCAAGAGTGGTGTTAGGGATAGGTTTCGAAGCAGTCAAGAGTGGCTGCTTCTGTTCACCTCAAGTTTAGGGTTACGGAGACACCCCGATGCTGCGATAACGGTTTCATCAGAAATGAACGAAGAATATGTTTGCGGCGTCTCAGAAATCGGTAGTTTAGGGTTATGGAGACACACGAGAACTGCTAACTTCACCATTTCCGGTGGGAGACGCAGGAACATAAGTACGGACTGCCGCTGCCGTTTGCTAATCTCTCTCAATGCGTGTCCGCATGGCCGGTAGCTCGCCAGCCGGCCGTCATTTACGTTCCGGGCTGAAAGAATACAGAGTGTTTTTTTACGCGACCTAAGTATATGGACGCTGCTGTCTCTCCAACAGGACTGAAATAACGGCCAGGCAGCTCTCGAGACAGCGTCGATTGGCCAGCCTGAAGGTAGGAAGTTGAGACGGTTTTGAGGTGCCTAGACGATCAATCGGCCAGCCTGAGGATAGGAACGCACGAGCCGAGACGCCTCAGAATTCGGATGGGCGTAAGGGATCAGATAGGGTTACACAGGCACGGGGAAACTGCTTTGGCAGCATGCGGACATGTGTCGAAAGGGTTAGGGTCACAGGAAAACTCATATTGCAATATAGGGAAGAAAATGTTAGGAACGGCAGGGGCCTAGCCTCAGCTGCAAAATTCGTAGCAGCACACCTCACGAGCTACCTCTCAGGTCGGCCTTACAGCCTCTCTCCTTCACCCTCCCCTTCCCCCATCCCTTCTGCCTCCCCTCCCCTCCGCCCGCCCTGTTCCCTTCCTCCCGCTTTTCACCTTCAATCCACCTAGCTTCTCTGTCTGTCTTCCTTATCCTTCCCTGACCCCCCTCCGCTTTCTATCCTCTCCCTTTTCTCGCTTCCCTTCCTCCTCTTCCCCTTTTTCCCTGTCTATCGGCACGAGTTTCAAACGCTCGTTACGATGTAGTGAGGTGCTTTGCGTTGTGACGCTCCAGCGGTTGAGCAGGGTGTGGAGGAAAAAGCGAAAGCTTGGGACACTGCCTTTTGGAAAGGCTGAAGTCATTTATCTGAATCTAACCCTTACCATGACTCTATCCCCTCCCCCACCATCTTCTCCTCCTTGTCACCCTTCCTTGCCCTTCAGAAGCCTCCCTCTGAGGCACCTTTACCTTCCTTACCCTAACCATCTGAATTCCCCCCCAATTCTCCCTTTTACCCCCTCATTTCCTCCCACCTCCCCCCCATTATTCCTTTTCCCCACTCATTCCCCCCCATTCCCCTCCATTCTTCCCCATGCTTCATACGTCTTTCTTCATGGCTCCCCTCCATTCTCCTCCCCCCCGGCTCCTCCCCTCCCCTCGCCCCCTCCCATCGCCCTGTCTCCTCTCTGCAGACCTCTCCCCCCTCTCCTCCGTCCTCCCATCCAACGGCTCGCGCGTCTTCGCGATGCGCCACGGCCGTCGGATCGCGCGGCTGGGTCGCCCCGCCGACCAGCGCAAGGCCCTCCTGCGCGGACTCACCACCGAGCTGCTCCGCCACGGCAGAATCAAAACCACCGCGGCGCGCGCGAAAGCCATGCGCAAATTCGTGGACCACATGATTACGCTCGCCAAGGGGGGGAGTCTGCACGAGAGGAGGCAGGCGCTAGGGTTTGTGTATGATAAGACGCTGGTGCACGCGATTTTCTCGGATGCTCCGGAGAGGTATGCGGAGCGGGAGGGAGGGTACACGAGGATTATCAGGACGATGCCGCGACGGGGGGATAATGCTCCCATGTGCTTTATCGAGCTGGTGTAAGCGGACCAGGGGAAGCAGTAGGGAGCATGGCAGGGGTCACTTTTAGTATGTTGGAGGAGGATAAGTGCAGCACAGCAAAAGCAGGAGTGTCTGACAAAAGGGAACAGCAATGTACTGGTTTTCTAAGTTTTTTTACATCAGCCATGAATACAGGTTATTCAGTCTGCTACAGAACTTGTTGATCCATCCCTGTTTTTGCTAGAAAATCCGGCTGAGATCTAAACGAGGTGGAGAGAACACCCAAAATTGTGATATTGGCCATACGATATAAGCTACACTTGAGCATTAGCATGTATGTAGCGTGTATGCCAAACTACACAACAGGGCAGCTAGGCCCTCAAAATTGCCGAAGTGGATACATTCACTTGGTACTACAAGCATGCAAGCAACCAGACTCTTGTTTACTAGTTGAAGAGGAACCGGAAGGCTTGGGAAATTTGACATGCACTCTCGTGTTCTCTTGTCCCCTGCTCGCCTGGTGCGCTGAGAATGAGATGGTGAGTAGAAAGTGCTTACGAGGGAAAGCCAATGCTCCTCCTCATGTGCTGGTAGATAGATAGATTAACATCTTGTACCACAAAAACGGATCAGCTTCAAGAGAAGATGGCAGCAAGGGCGTTTTGGATGTTCCTGTATTTGAAGCGGAACCCGAGGCTCTCTGTGCGCTTAGGCAACACACGCTGCCCGTCCAGCACCTGCAAGAAACAAGAGAGGCAAGGAGAAAGAGAGGGAGACTTTGATTCAGCTCAAACAGCACATCAGACAACCCCAGGCTCCCTGCACACTCGGGCAGAGCCTGCTGCCTGTTCAGCACCTGGAAGAAACAACGGTGGGACGGGAGAGACACAGTTAGGTACGTCTTTCTCGAAGAGGCACCTATTACCACCATCGCTCCCTCCCTTCCCATCGCCATGCCTCCCTGCACTAGAAGCCCAAAGCGCGCCTAACAACACCCTTCAGCTATCTCCCTCCCTCCCTCCCTCCCCGAGAACCACCTTCCCTCATAAGCACCTACCACCATGGCGCCCTCCCCTAGAAGAGTCTGCATGGCGAAGTTGGGAACGGGAAGCCACGATGGGCGGTGGTTGGTAGAGTCCAGTCCAGCCCAGCGCCTCACAGGCTATGTGCAGTACCGGCGGGCGGGACTGGCGGTGCAGTGGTACCGTTGCGCACCGTTGAGCACAGTTGAGATGTCTCAAAATTCCTCCCCTAGAAGCGTCTGCACGACGAAGTTGGGAACCAGAAGCCACGACGGCCAGCCAGCCAATGGCCGAACCCAGCGCGTCACAGAACTGGGAGCTTTACTAAGGCTGCACAACCCCTCCCCCCCCCCAAAGCACTCACCACCATGGCACCCTCTCCTAGCAGGGTCTGCACGGCGAAGTTAAGGACGGGCAGCCATGAGGGGCGGCCGATGGCCGAGCCCAGCGCCTCACAGGCCTCACAACCCCCCCCCTCCAACCCCCCACAAAAGGCACTCACCACCATGGCGCCCTCTCCAAGCAGCGTCTGCACAGCGAAGTTAGGAACAGGCAGCCACGAGGGGCGGCCGATGGCCGAGCCCAGCGGCTCACAGGCTGAGCACTGGTAGAAGCACAAGCACCCACCCACCACCATGCTCCAACCACTCACCACCATGGCACCCTCTCCTAGCAGGGTCTGCACTGCGAAGTTGGGGACGGGCAGCCATGAGGGGCGGCCGATGGCCGAGCCCAGCGCCTCACAGAACTGCGCCATGCGGGCGGGGCTGGGCGCAGTACCGTTCAGCACCCCTGTAAACTCCTTGTTGCGCAGGGTTTCGATGATGAGGGCGACTAGGTCGTCCCTGTGCACCCACGACATCCTGATGGGTGGGTGGGATGGCAGGTGGGGAAGGGGTGATGGTTGATGCATGAAGGGGTATTAGGAGCTGGGCGCCTGTACTGGGTGGAGGGGGTGAGGGGAATGTGGGTATGTTGATGAGTATTGGGAGAAGGGGCAACGAAATATGAAGGTTGGTTGGTGGAAGGGGCTATGGTGCTTATACATATTCGAGTAATGTGGGATGGGCGTGCGGGGTACCATTCAGCACCCCTGCAAACTCCTTGTTGCACAGCATGCCATGGAGTTGCGTCTACCAGAGTTGCTGCCCCGTTTCTGGAGTCTACGTGGCAAAGAGCTGGAGGGCAGGCAGGATCTTTCCCCGCACAACCCCATCTTTTGAGTTTTTTTTTTTTTTTTTTGAGACGTCTCAAAGATGGAGGATGGGCAGGATCTTTCCCAGCGCAGCTCCGTCTCTTGTAAAAAAAAACGCACTGCAATGCCACTCACCATTGCTGCCCGGTGCCAAGAGGGCTGCCAGCAAAGAGCTGGAAAATAGGCAGCATGTTGCCCAGCGCTTGTTTTTTAGAATTTTGGACAAACCAGCTCTTGCCTAGCGCTTCCCCCATCTATTGTCCAAAGTAAAGCACTGTGCAACACCCAAGAGGCCCTCCGGCAAAGAGCTGGAAAATAGGCAGCATCTTGCCCAGCGCTCGCCCACCCTTGTCCAGCACAACACCACAGCAGAATTCGGCAACGCGCAACACACACATTAAAAAGATTCACTCACCACTGCTGCCCGGTGCCTAGAGGGCCTCCAGCAAAGAGCTGGAAGATGGGCAGCATCTTGCCCAGCACTCCCCCGCCCTTGTCTCTGTCACCTGCCCTCCCGATCACAACACATAAGGCCCGAAACTCTGAGAGTCCACCTACCATGGTTGAGGGAATATGGGGAACTCACCACTGCTGCCCCGTGCCTAGAGGGCCGCCTGCAAAGAGCTGGAAGATGGGCAGCATCTTGCCCAGCGCGCCTCCCCCCTTGTCCGAAGTGAAGCACTGCCAACATCCCCAACTCCTACCCAATCGCGTACCATTGCTGCCCTGTCCCAAGGGGTCCGCCTGCGAAGAGCTGGAAGATGGGCAGCATCTTGCCCAGCGCTCCCCCACCCTTGTCCAGCACAACACCGAAGCGGATTATAGCGAGGCGGGTCGAATCGGGAGAGACTTTCTGCGCCTCTGCCTCCCACTTGGTGCACACCTGGTGTGGTGAGAGGATTGCATTGGTCACAACAAGAGAGGGATGGAAGAAGGGCAAGTGAACGCATTCAGTTGGAGAGAGAGTGGGGTTTGGGTAGAGTCAGGATAGAATTTCTGCGCCTCTGTCTCCCACTTGGTGCACACCTGGTAGGAGAAGCGGAGAGGGGGAAGAAGGGGGACTGTTAATGGGCGAGTGTGAACACATTTGGTAGCGAGGACAAGGGTTTGGGGTTGGGTTGAGCAGAGTCGGAAGAGAGCTGGGGTCGAAGAGGCTGACTTCTGAGTCGACTCAAAAGTCATATCTGGTAGCGAGGACAAGGGGGTGGGGTGGGGTGGGGTGGGGTGGGGCTGGGTTGAGTTGGAAGAGAGCTGGGGGCGAAAGGGGTTGGATAAAGGGCGAGTGAACACATTTTGTGAGAGGAAGTGGGAGACTGGGGGTTGAGCAAGGAAAGAGGCACATGGCAGAAAGAAGCACCAAAGATTATGGGCACAAGCAAGCAAGGCACTTAGGTACCAGTAGCCTTGGCTTCAACAACCACTTGCCTCTACCAAAATACCACCCGCCATTTCGAGGTTTACTATGATGTACCTAAAACAAACCGGTAAACAGGCGGAGAGCTTCAGTAGCAGTCTTACCTCTGCCAGAAAGTCGTTGCCAGCCGGGCTGCTCTCATCATAAGTGGCTGTTTCACTCGTTCCTGATGAGCACATTCACAAACAGACACGTGGACACATGGCAACGTAGACACATGCACCCATGGACACACATGGACACATGCACAGTATGGATTTCGCAAAATAGAGCAGAACGGATAGTGAGTGCAAACAAAATGCAGATTTTCCAGACTGCTGACTCCAACAAACAATAAATATTCTGCTCCCCCCCCTCTCTAATCAAGCGCCTTCCCCTGCCTTTTGAGTCGACTAAAAAAACTGTTGACTCCAACAAACAGTAGGTATTCTGCTCCCCCCTCTCTAAGTAAGCGCCTTCCCCTGCCTCACAACTTCCTTCCTGGTTCTGCACCCCATCAAATCAGAGGGGATGGATTATAAGACCACAGCACACAGCACACATCATAAACGATAATGGCCCAAGTGCCAGGCTGATCTTCCACACACGTGATATCTTTTGAGGCGCTTTTTGAGGCACCTTTTGAGGCGCCTTTTGAGGCACCTTTTGAGGCGCCTTTTGAGGCGCCTCAAAAGACGATAATGGCCCAAGTGCCTGGCTGATCTTCCACACACGTGATAAAAGAGTTGTTTCGAGAGGTTTCAAACAACCAACCAACGACGCACCATAGAAGCCCACAGCCGAGGTGTTGACCAGAACAGAGGGGCATTGTTTTGCAGGGAGCGAGTTAATTGCCTCTACAATTTAGAAGCTATCTTTATAGCCCCAACCAAAACTTCTCTCTCCTCCCTCTCACCATAGAAGCCCACAGCCGAGGTGTTGACCAGAACAGAGGGGCGCTTGTCCTTTGGGAGAGAGTTAATCGCCTCTACGATCTTAGCAGTCGTGTCCACTCGGCTGGAGATGATCTCTGCCTTGATCTGATGCAGCAGAAACAGACAGATGAAGGACAGGGGCGGGAGGGGGTAGGATGAGGGGTGGGGAAGCGAGTCAAGTCAATTGCCTCTACGATCTTAGCAGTGTTCTCCACTGGGCTGGAAATGATTTCAGCCTTGATCTGAAGCAGCGGAACGAACAAAGGTTGGGGGAGGAAGGGAAAGAAGTGGAGGATGTTGTTGGGGAGCAGGAGCATCTTGTCTTTTCGATTTCCCACAATCATCAAGGGTTAATAGCGGCACACTCGCCTCCCCACCTTCCCACAATGGCACCTTGCCCTGACGGGACCTTGCCCTGATGACGCACTAACACCTGATGGAACTCAAATCCCCACTTACCGCAGGGCTATTTTTGAGGCGCCTCAAAAATCACCTTGCCCTGATGACGCATTGAAACCTGATGGAACTCAAATCCCCACTAACCGCAGGGCTCCACCGGGTGCTGATGGGTGTGCCGGCCAGATTCACCACTGACCCACTGCCCACCACAGCACCTGCCCTATGGAACCAATTCTCCCTAAACCTTATGCCCGAAGCCATCTCACCCCCACCTACCGCAGGGCTCCATCGAGTGCTGATGGGTGTGCCGGCCAGATTCACCACCGACCCACTGCCTGCCACGGCTGCTGCCCACCCCTCCGGCCCCACCAGCTCCACTCCCTCCGTGCCTGGGGTGGTGGGAGGGAAATGGAAGGAAGGGGAAGCAGGATCGGTTGCAGAGAGATGATGGGGTGCCTGCCTGCCACAGCTGCTGCCCAGTGCCCACCCCTCCGGCCTTACCATCTCCCACTCCCTCCGTGGCAGGGAGGTGGTGGGAGGGGAGAAGAACTGAGGGGAGAAATGAAGGGCAGGCAGAAGAGAAAACACTGCCTCCCACAGCTGCTGCCCAGTGCCCACCCCTCCGGCCTTACCATCTCCCACTCCCTCCGTGGCAGGGAGGTGGTGGGAGGGGAGAAGAACTGAGGGGAGAAATGAAGGGCAGGCAGAAGAGAAAACACTGCCTCCCACAGCTGCTGCCCAGTGCCCACCCCTCCGGCCTTACCATCTCCCACTCCCTCCGTGGCAGGGAGGTGGTGGGAGGGGAGAAGAACTGAGGGGAGAAATGAAGGGCAGGCAGAAGAGAAAACACTGCCTCCCACAGCTGCTGCCCAGTGCCCACCCCTCCGGCCTTACCATCTCCCACTCCCTCCGTGGCAGGGAGGTGGTGGGAGGGGAGAAGAACTGAGGGGAGAAATGAAGGGCAGGCAGAAGAGAAAACACTGCCTGCCACAGCTGCTGCCCAGTGCCCACCCCTCCGGCCTTACCATCTCCCACTCCCTCCGTGGCAGGGAGGTGGTGGGAGGGGAGAAGAACTGAGGGGAGAAATGAAGGGCAGGCAGAAGAGAAAACACTGCCTCCCACAGCTGCTGCCCAGTGCCCACCCCTCCGGCCTTACCATCTCCCACTCCCTCCGTGGCAGGGAGGTGGTGGGAGGGGAGAAGAACTGAGGGGAGAAATGAAGGGCAGGCAGAAGAGAAAACACTGCCTCCCACAGCTGCTGCCCAGTGCCCACCCCTCCGGCCTTACCATCTCCCACTCCCTCCGTGGCAGGGAGGTGGTGGGAGGGGAGAAGAACTGAGGGGAGAAATGAAGGGCAGGCAGAAGAGAAAACACTGCCTCCCACAGCTGCTGCCCAGTGCCCACCCCTCCGGCCTTACCATCTCCCACTCCCTCCGTGGCAGGGAGGTGGTGGGAGGGGAGAAGAACTGAGGGGAGAAATGAAGGGCAGGCAGAAGAGAAAACACTGCCTCCCACAGCTGCTGCCCAGTGCCCACCCCTCCGGCCTTACCATCTCCCACTCCCTCCGTGGCAGGGAGGTGGTGGGAGGGGAGAAGAACTGAGGGGAGAAATGAAGGGCAGGCAGAAGAGAAAACACTGCCTCCCACAGCTGCTGCCCAGTGCCCACCCCTCCGGCCTTACCATCTCCCACTCCCTCCGTGGCAGGGAGGTGGTGGGAGGGGAGAAGAACTGAGGGGAGAAATGAAGGGCAGGCAGAAGAGAAAACACTGCCTGCCACAGCTGCTGCCCAGTGCCCACCCCTCCGGCCTTACCATCTCCCACTCCCTCCGTGGCAGGGAGGTGGTGGGAGGGGAGAAGAACTGAGGGGAGAAATGAAGGGCAGGCAGAAGAGAAAACACTGCCTCCCACAGCTGCTGCCCAGTGCCCACCCCTCCGGCCTTACCATCTCCCACTCCCTCCGTGGCAGGGAGGTGGTGGGAGGGGAGAAGAACTGAGGGGAGAAATGAAGGGCAGGCAGAAGAGAAAACACTGCCTCCCACAGCTGCTGCCCAGTGCCCACCCCTCCGGCCTTACCATCTCCCACTCCCTCCGTGGCAGGGAGGTGGTGGGAGGGGAGAAGAACTGAGGGGAGAAATGAAGGGCAGGCAGAAGAGAAAACACTGCCTCCCACAGCTGCTGCCCAGTGCCCACCCCTCCGGCCTTACCATCTCCCACTCCCTCCGTGGCAGGGAGGTGGTGGGAGGGGAGAAGAACTGAGGGGAGAAATGAAGGGCAGGCAGAAGAGAAAACACTGCCTCCCACAGCTGCTGCCCAGTGCCCACCCCTCCGGCCTTACCATCTCCCACTCCCTCCGTGGCAGGGAGGTGGTGGGAGGGGAGAAGAACTGAGGGGAGAAATGAAGGGCAGGCAGAAGAGAAAACACTGCCTCCCACAGCTGCTGCCCAGTGCCCACCCCTCCGGCCTTACCATCTCCCACTCCCTCCGTGGCAGGGAGGTGGTGGGAGGGGAGAAGAACTGAGGGGAGAAATGAAGGGCAGGCAGAAGAGAAAACACTGCCTCCCACAGCTGCTGCCCAGTGCCCACCCCTCCGGCCTTACCATCTCCCACTCCCTCCGTGGCAGGGAGGTGGTGGGAGGGGAGAAGAACTGAGGGGAGAAATGAAGGGCAGGCAGAAGAGAAAACACTGCCTCCCACAGCTGCTGCCCAGTGCCCACCCCTCCGGCCTTACCATCTCCCACTCCCTCCGTGGCAGGGAGGAGGTGGGAGGGGAGAAGAACTGAGGGGAGAAATGAAGGGCAGGCAGAAGAGAAAACACTGCCTCCCACAGCTGCTGCCCAGTGCCCACCCCTCCGGCCTTACCATCTCCCACTCCCTCCGTGGCAGGGAGGTGGTGGGAGGGGAGAAGAACTGAGGGGAGAAATGAAGGGCAGGCAGAAGAGAAAACACTGCCTGCCACAGCTGCTGCCCAGTGCCCACCCCTCCGGCCTTACCATCTCCCACTCCCTCCGTGGCAGGGAGGTGGTGGGAGGGGAGAAGAACTGAGGGGAGAAATGAAGGGCAGGCAGAAGAGAAAACACTGCCTCCCACAGCTGCTGCCCAGTGCCCACCCCTCCGGCCTTACCATCTCCCACTCCCTCCGTGGCAGGGAGGTGGTGGGAGGGGAGAAGAACTGAGGGGAGAAATGAAGGGCAGGCAGAAGAGAAAACACTGCCTGCCACAGCTGCTGCCCAGTGCCCACCCCTCCGGCCTTACCATCTCCCACTCCCTCCGTGGCAGGGAGGTGGTGGGAGGGGAGAAGAACTGAGGGGAGAAATGAAGGGCAGGCAGAAGAGAAAACACTGCCTCCCACAGCTGCTGCCCAGTGCCCACCCCTCCGGCCTTACCATCTCCCACTCCCTCCGTGGCAGGGAGGTGGTGGGAGGGGAGAAGAACTGAGGGGAGAAATGAAGGGCAGGCAGAAGAGAAAACACTGCCTCCCACAGCTGCTGCCCAGTGCCCACCCCTCCGGCCTTACCATCTCCCACTCCCTCCGTGGCAGGGAGGTGGTGGGAGGGGAGAAGAACTGAGGGGAGAAATGAAGGGCAGGCAGAAGAGAAAACACTGCCTCCCACAGCTGCTGCCCAGTGCCCACCCCTCCGGCCTTACCATCTCCCACTCCCTCCGTGGCAGGGAGGTGGTGGGAGGGGAGAAGAACTGAGGGGAGAAATGAAGGGTAGGGAGAAGAGAAAACACTGCCTGCCACAGCTGCTGCCCAGTGCCCACCCCTCCGGCCTTACCATCTCCCACTCCCTCCGTGGCAGGGAGGTGGTGGGAGGGGAGAAGAACTGAGGGGAGAAATGAAGGGTAGGGAGAAGAGAAAACACTGCCTGCCACAGCTGCTGCCCAGTGCCCACCCCTCCGGCCTTACCATCTCCCACTCCCTCCGTGGCAGGGAGGTGGTGGGAGGGGAGAAGAACTGAGGGGAGAAATGAAGGGCAGGCAGAAGAGAAAACACTGCCTCCCACAGCTGCTGCCCAGTGCCCACCCCTCCGGCCTTACCATCTCCCACTCCCTCCGTGGCAGGGAGGTGGTGGGAGGGGAGAAGAACTGAGGGGAGAAATGAAGGGTAGGGAGAAGAGAAAACACTGCCTGCCACAGCTGCTGCCCAGTGCCCACCCCTCCGGCCTTACCATCTCCCACTCCCTCCGTGGCAGGGAGGTGGTGGGAGGGGAGAAGAACTGAGGGGAGAAATGAAGGGCAGGCAGAAGAGAAAACACTGCCTCCCACAGCTGCTGCCCAGTGCCCACCCCTCCGGCCTTACCATCTCCCACTCCCTCCGTGGCAGGGAGGTGGTGGGAGGGGAGAAGAACTGAGGGGAGAAATGAAGGGTAGGGAGAAGAGAAAACACTGCCTGCCACAGCTGCTGCCCAGTGCCCACCCCTCCGGCCTTACCATCTCCCACTCCCTCCGTGGCAGGGAGGTGGTGGGAGGGGAGAAGAACTGAGGGGAGAAATGAAGGGCAGGCAGAAGAGAAAACACTGCCTCCCACAGCTGCTGCCCAGTGCCCACCCCTCCGGCCTTAGCATCTCCCACTCCCTCCGTGGCAGGGAGGTGGTGGGAGGGGAGAAGAACTGAGGGGAGAAATGAAGGGCAGGCAGAAGAGAAAACACTGCCTGCCACAGCTGCTGCCCAGTGCCCACCCCTCCGGCCTTACCATCTCCCACTCCCTCCGTGGCAGGGAGGTGGTGGGAGGGGAGAAGAACTGAGGGGAGAAATGAAGGGCAGGCAGAAGAGAAAACACTGCCTCCCACAGCTGCTGCCCAGTGCCCACCCCTCCGGCCTTACCATCTCCCACTCCCTCCGTGGCAGGGAGGTGGTGGGAGGGGAGAAGAACTGAGGGGAGAAATGAAGGGTAGGGAGAAGAGAAAACACTGCCTGCCACAGCTGCTGCCCAGTGCCCACCCCTCCGGCCTTACCATCTCCCACTCCCTCCGTGGCAGGGAGGTGGTGGGAGGGGAGAAGAACTGAGGGGAGAAATGAAGGGCAGGCAGAAGAGAAAACACTGCCTCCCACAGCTGCTGCCCAGTGCCCACCCCTCCGGCCTTAGCATCTCCCACTCCCTCCGTGGCAGGGAGGTGGTGGGAGGGGAGAAGAACTGAGGGGAGAAATGAAGGGCAGGCAGAAGAGAAAACACTGCCTGCCACAGCTGCTGCCCAGTGCCCACCCCTCCGGCCTTACCATCTCCCACTCCCTCCGTGGCAGGGAGGTGGTGGGAGGGGAGAAGAACTGAGGGGAGAAATGAAGGGCAGGCAGAAGAGAAAACACTGCCTGCCACAGCTGCTGCCCAGTGCCCACCCCTCCGGCCTTACCATCTCCCACTCCCTCCGTGGCAGGGAGGTGGTGGGAGGGGAGAAGAACTGAGGGGAGAAATGAAGGGCAGGCAGAAGAGAAAACACTGCCTGCCACAGCTGCTGCCCAGTGCCCACCCCTCCGGCCTTACCATCTCCCACTCCCTCCGTGGCAGGGAGGTGGTGGGAGGGGAGAAGAACTGAGGGGAGAAATGAAGGGCAGGCAGAAAAGAAAGCACTGCCTGCCACAGCTGCTGCCCACCCCTCCAGCCCCACCATCTCCACTCCCTCCGTGACAGGGAGGTGGTGGGAGGAGTAGAGAGGAGGAGCAATCACGGAGGGAAAGGAGGGACGAGAAGGAAGAGGGGCTGGCCCTATAGAGGCCAGACACCTGCGAACACCTGCGAACACCTGTGCACACCTGCTAACCTTCACTGCAACTACCTGGCTACCATCAAATGCTTTCGAATACCCTCTCAAACACTTGAAAACCTTCTCATACGACAAAAACTCTTTCAAATAACTTCAAACACCTTTAAAATTCTGTCTACACTCTTCACCTGCAAAGACCTCCTTGGCCCGATCCACTGAGCGCGTCAGAACTTTCACTTGCTCGCCCTCTGCAATGGAAAGAGGGGAGGGAGGGTGGGCGATTCAAGAGAATTGTTGAGAGTGTTCAGCGGTTGTGATGGGTTGGGATGAGAATGGAGAATGGCAGTTAAGTAATGGACAGGTGACTTCCTTGGCCCGATCCACTGAGCGTGTGAGCACTTTCACTTGCTCGCCCTCTGCCACAGAAATGGGGGAGGGAGGGGGAAAGGGGGGGGAAAGGAAGCCGTGCAATTTCCAATGCATGCATGGGCGGGTGAAAAAAGAGATGAGAGCGTCTGCAATGGTTGGGATAGGTTGAGACTGGTATAGAGAGGAGCAGCGGAAATAGAACACATGTTGCGAACTGCAACTACCAAGTTGTGTATGGTGATCCACGTTATAAGCACCTGCTAGGAGAGCTTTAACGAGTGCAGAGCCAACGAATCCAGTGCCTCCGACCACTGCCACTGGGCCGACCTGGAGGGCGGCCAGAAACAAAACAGAACACCACCTGAAGGTCATGCAACAATCACTGAGCTCGATTCGATGGTCATGCAATGCAACAAGCACTAAGATTCGTGTTTCCAAAAAAAAAAGCAGGTGGAGGACGGGACAGTGGATGTGCGGAAAATGGGCGTTCGTTGTCATAGCAAAGGAGAGCATGAGCGAAAAAAAAGGGGGAAAAAAAAATCATGAACGTGCAGAAATTGCTCAGCTCAACTTATCTGTGACACCATGCGCCGACTCCCACTCACCTTTGCTGCATCCGAGCCCGCAGCTTGAGCTGACACAGTCAAACGGCGAGCGTTGCAAGGCACCAACCCGAACCTGAACCTGGCGGGTTGAGAGGGGGTGAACACACATCTCTCTACTCGCTGTGACACCATGCGCCGACTCCCACTCACCTTTGCTGCATCCGAGCCCGCGGCTTGAGCTGACACGGACAAGCGGCGCGCTTTGCAAGGCGCCAACCCGAACGAGGCGGGCTGAGAGGACGTGCTTGCTGGACGGGCCGCAGAAATGGGACTCTGCAAAGAAGGATGAAGGATACAGGGAAAAAAATACGGGAGAAAAAGAGAGGGAGAGAGGGAAACGGCAAGGGAAAAGGTTGAGAGAGAAAATGGCCGCTGGATAGGGGTCTGTGGCGCTGTCAGAAAAGGAAGGCCGGGGAAGTGAGGATGGACGCCGGGGAAGCAGCATAGAGGGATCCGTGACTCTTCAGAGGTAGAGGGAGAACGCTTCCATGTGTCATTGAGAGGTAAAGCAGATGCAACAATTCCATGTCGCGCTTGTGAAAGGGATAAAAGCGAGGCACGAGAGAGGGAAGAGGAGACGTCTGGACGACAGTGGGTGATGTGCAGATGCAACAAGGAATGCAATCTCCCTGTACAGTGACGATAGTGCGTGAAGGTAGACATTCGGGTGAGGTGATGAATGGAGAGTGATAACATTGCTCATTCGTGCTGAAACTACTGCAGAATTGTTAGTTTATGGGTTGATATCACTTTAGGTGAGCTTATGCTGATGCTGAAGGGTGACCACGGTAGGAGTGACACGATAAGGCATGGAAGAAGAAATCGTTAGCGGGTTTACTTCACGGCGGGAAGTTATGTGGGTGAGATTAATGACTCCTTGCGAGGCATACATGGCGAGGGATGCGACGAATGCGACAGGCTTGGCGAGAGATGCGACGAACGCGACAGGCTTGGCGAGAGATGCGACGAACGCAACGACAGGAGAGCGAGCGGGTGGGAAACACCTCAACAGAGGAGACAATGCTTCTTGATCGGGGATATCTCGCGATAGGAGCATGAGCGGGTGGGATAATTTCCCACGAAGGGTATGAACGAGCGCGCGGGTGGGGATTACCTCAGCGGAGAGAACCAAGGAACACGAAGAACCAGAAAAGAACGCTGAACGGGACAATGGCCCGCTTTCTGATCGACTACTCGCTGCGACGATCGCCGATGGCGAAGATGTCACAAGGCGAGCTGCTGCCGAGGCGTGAATGGCGGCCATTGCGGCTCGGTTGCTGCTAGCTAGTTTCAAAACTTGTGAAGGAATGAGGAAATGGAGTGACATTCGTGGGGGAAATGGAGTGACATTCTTCTGGTGGGATAGAAGGGACAGTCTGAATGGGATAAGCGGTTGAATGGGATGCCGTACGCTTAAGAGCGGTTTTGGCTTATCACCGCTTAAAACCGCTAATCACCTGCCTGAACATTGATGCATGAACTCGTGGAAGCAAGGTTAGGGATGACTGACAGATTCGACAGAGGACAACCTTGGGATTCCCAAAACCTGAGGCTCGGAGCGTATCGGAAGGTCGGTGAACCAGACGCTGGTTTGGTAATGAGGCGAATGCGCAAGCTATGTGGGGCATGTCGAGCCTGATTGCGAGGCCTGGAATAGCTGATTTCTGTCAACCAATTGAGCTGGGCTAGCATGGACGAACCCGTGCCAAGAGATCTCACATGGATTTGCGTGACGGAATGGGCTGACGTGGACCACAATAATGGTGAAAACATCCGAAATTTGTGTTTTGCGCTATTTAGTGGTTGAAAACATCATACATTTTGTACAGGTTAACGAAACATATCTGGAGGGATATTCAGTGTATCTTCGATACCTTCACCAATTTTACGGCTTTTCTATCTTGAAACAAAGTGGCCTGTGAGATCTGCTGTGTGCACAGTTCACACTCGCCGCTTCCTGATAGATTCCAGTTCTTTCCCCGTTCTCGGCCAAATTCGAGTTGTTCACCCCAGCGAAGAACGGGATCTGATCTGACCCGTCTAGTCCTAAGTTGGCTGGCCTAAGCTTCGACTAAGTTTCATCCTTCTTAGTGCTCGAATCGCGATCCCGCTGTTGCTTCGAAGCTCCAGCCATGGCGGTCTCAGGAATGGGAGACGGTCGCATGCCCGGGGTGCGGATTCGCTTAGATTTGTCGGATTCCGTCGATCTTACAGTTCAACAGCACGCGTAGGACTGAATATTATTACCGTTTTGCTGAATTAGTTTCCCGCTCGTTCTGCTTTGTTCAGGGTGATCGGCTTTTCAATGAAGCGGCGACGGAGGAGAAAGGCGAACGCGCTCGTCTGGTACGTTGCTGATTTCCACGAATGACCGATGCAAATCGATCCATCTAACATTCGACTGATACATGAAAGCCGATCCGTTGTTTGGAACGATCTGCGGTCGTCGTTCAGCATTGCTGAATTCGACCTGTCTTGCTTCGTTAACTCTCATCGCATCCCCCGACCACTTCCCTTCTCGATCCGTTTCTGGAACGATCGGCCCAACCGTCGTCGTTTCAGCGGTGTTGAATTCCACCAGTTTTGCTTCTCTATACCTCATCCCCATCCCCCTGTCCACGATCCCTTTTCTTTCTCCTCCTCGTCTCTTGCATTCATCGTGAATATCCGAGCCCTCCCCCCACCCCCTCTTCCACTTCCATACCCCGTACCCCTTCCCCAGCTTAACCCCTCCGATCCGATCAGTCGTCGTTTGTTGCGGTCGTGATTTTAACACCTCGCCAGTTCCCTCCTTTCCCCCACCCCCGTCCCCTCTCCCTTTCCCCCATCGTATCTCCCCGTGCCCCCGTCTGCGTTGTTCACCGGGATCTCATCAGTCGTTGTTCGTGGGCTTCTGGCGATTACTAATCTCTTCAAGCCGACTCTTTCCGTTCTTCCTGCCTCCCTTCCCTTCCCCCCTCCCCTCTTCTTTCCACCCCTTTCCCCCCCCAAACCTTTTATCAGTCGTCATTCGTGGGCGCCATGGCCATCTCCGATCTCGTGAAGTCGACTCTCGGACCCAAAGGAATGGTGAGAGGGACCTGGGGATTTGCGCGACAAGGGAAGTAGATATAAGCTAACCAGAGAAATAAACTCGATCCGGCCAAGGGGTTAGAGCGACCAGGGTATTGGATTCGATTCGTCCAAGGGATCAAATTTGGAAAGGCATTGGAATCAGAGCGAACAGGGGATGAGGACATAATTTGGCCAGGAGATTCTGGCGACCAGGGTATTGATTTTGATTGGCTAGGAGATCAGCGCAATTTCGACCCCTTTATTTCTTGCCTTCATCGTGCTGCTGTTTTTTCAACTACAGGACAAGATTCTGCAGTCCACCAGCCGTGGAGGCGGGCTCATGGTGACCAACGACGGAGCGACCATTCTCAAGGCTCTACACATTGACAACCCTGCCGCCAAAGTGCTCGTTGGTAAGTGTTACAGTGTTACCAGCTCAGTTTCAATCCACCCTACCTTGGAATTGGTGGAGGCGGGCTCATGGTGACCAACGACGGAGCCACCATTCTCAAGGCTCTACACATCGACAACCCCGCCGCCAAAGTGCTCGTTGGTCAGTATTACTCAGCCTACGTCGTACAGAGAACGGATCTGCTCGATGACTTTTGAGTCGACTCAAAAGTCACCTGGGAGTGGATTCGCTCAATCACATCCCCATGATTTCATTGAAGTCGTTCGCTAGGAGATGAGCGTGTGGACATTCCATGCCCTGCCATGCGCCTCACCGCCGCCATTCTTAGAATGCTCCACATGAACAGAGCTGCTGCCAAAGTCCTCGTCGGTTAGTATTACCCTGTAACCCTACCTTTTTTTTGTGGTGCCACTCGGCCTACCAGCCTCCAACGTCAGGACGAGGAGGTGGGCGGTGGCACGACGTCAGTGGTGGTGCTGGCAGGGGAACTGCTGAGAGTGGCGGAGAAGCTGGTTACCACATGTATCCGTTGTTTATTCCCTTTTTATCCCCGTTATTGGCATCTCCAGACATCTCCAAGGTGCAGGATGATGAGGTGGGCGACGGCACGACGTCAGTGGTGGTGTTGGCGGGGGAACTACTGAGAGAGGCGGAGAAGCTGGTTACGGCGAGGATTCACCCCATGACCATCATTTCAGGTGGGTAGTAGGGAAATTACCATGAAAAGAATGAAATCTTTATGACTCTAGGCGAGGAATGGAGTGGTGGTGCCAGCAGGGGAGCTGCCGAGGGAGGCGGAGAAGCTGGTCACGGCGAGGATTCACCCCATGACCATCATGGCAGGTGAGAATCGGAGGTGTTCGAGGAGATTCAAAGAATAATCTCAAGGGTGTGGGAATGGGGTCGGGATTTGGTAAGGGAGCTGCTACAGGAGGGAGATGGGGAGCAGCTGGTTACGGCAAGGGCCCACCCTATGCTCGTAATTTCAGGTGGTGCTGCTCATGATTTCAGGTGGGGAGTAGGGCAAGGAACGGGAGTTGCTGACTTGGGGGGTTTCAAATATTGATCTTCAGGGGTAACCCCCCCCCCCCCCCCCCCCCCCCCCCCTCCCCCCCCTCTCCCCCCCCCCCCCCATGTTGTTGCTATTGTTGTTGGTTTTTTTTTTTTTTTTCTCCTAATTATTGTCTGATGCGAGCCCATTTTCACTGCAACGTGCAGGTTACCGCATGGCCCTGGACTGTGCCCGGGAGGTGCTCATCAGCAAGAGCAGAGACAACAAGGACGACCCAGGTAAGCTAAGCCTGTCTTGGCTCTTAGCCGTTTCCTTCCATGCCTTGGTGTGATTGGTGTGGTGTGTGCTGAGAGAAAAGGTCGGCGCTGTCAAGCTTTGTACGGGTGCTGTTTCCAGAGGCTCAGTGGCTGTGCGCTTGTGGCAGAGCTTGCCTGCACACAGCAACCGTACAAAGCTTGTCATCGCCGACCCCTCAGTGGCTGTGCGCTTGTGGATGGTGGTCGTTTGCTCTTCCTTCCCCTCGTTAAGAACCTTTGCAGAGCTTGCCTGCATTATCTGTCACATGCAAACGTCATCCCTGTATTTACTAATTTTTTATCGTTGCAGCCAAGTTCAGGGAGGACCTCCTGAGGATCGCCAAGACCACCCTGAGCTCCAAGATTCTCTCCCAGGACAAGGAGCACTTTGCCTCACCCATGTGCCCCTCGTGCAATTCCCACTTGTACCCCCGTGTGTGTGTGTGCGAGTGCAGCCAAGTTCAGGGAGGATCTGCTGCGCATCGCCAAGACGACGCTGAGCTCCAAGATTCTGTCCCAGGACAAGGAGCACTTCGCCTCGCTCGCAGTGGATGCAGTGCTGCGTCTCAAGGGCAGCACCAACCTGGAGGCCATTCAGATCATCAAGAAGGCCGGCGGCGCCCTCTCTGACTCGTACCTTGATGAAGGGTGAGTGGGTGTGGGAGTGAGGCTCCTCCAGGAGTTTTCCAGGCTTTTTTTCTTGGTTTCTCTATGGGTTTTTCAGGTTTCAGTCAGGGTTTAGTGAGCAATGGGCAGCAGTGGATGCAGTGCTGCGTCTCAAGGGCAGCACCAACCTGGAGGCCATGCAGATCATCAAGAAGGCGGGTGGCGCTCTGTCCGACTCGTACCTTGATGAAGGGTGAGTAACCTTTCCTTTTCCAGGGTCTCTCCAGGTTTTTTTTTGGGTTTCTCTAGGTGTTTTTTTTTGGGGGGGGGGGGGGCTTTATGAATGTTCGGGGTCTAGTGAACAGCAGTGGGTGCAGTGCTGCGCCTCAACGGCAGCACCAACCAGGAGGCGATTCAGATCCGGTTTTTTTAGAGCGGGCGGGGCTCTGTCCGACTCATACCTTGACAAAGGGTGGGTGAACTGGGTTTCTCTACGGTTTATCTACGGTTTTCCCAGGGTTTGGGGTCTCATCTGCAGTGAGCAACGGTGGATGCGTCTCAAGGGGAGCACCAACCTGGAGGCCATTCAATCAAACATCCTTCATACCCCTTTCACCCTCCCATCCTCCTGTTCCCCCCGACTCTCTGCCCCTTCTCTTATCCTCGCCCCTGCAACAACAACAGGTTTATTCTGGACAAGAAGATAGGGGTGGGGCAGCCAAAGAGAATCGAGAATGCCAAGATTCTCGTTGCCAACACAGCCATGGACACTGATAAGGTGAAGATCTACGGCGCCCGCGTGCGCGTGGACGGCATGGTGAAGGTGGCTCACGCCCACGTACCCTAGTCCCCAGACAACTCAAACCCCTCCTCTCATTTCCCCCGCCCCCCCTCCCCTGCCGCCCCTCCTCCACCTCCCGTTCCCCCACCCCCCAGTCCCACCCGAAAACAGGTTTATTCTGGACAAGAAGATAGGGGTGGGGCAGCCGAAGCGGATCGAGAACGCAAAAATCCTCGTCGCAAACACGGCCATGGACACGGACAAGGTGAAGATATACGGCGCCCGCGTGCGCGTGGACGGCATGGCGAAGGTCGCCGAGATCGAAGCGGCGGAGAAGAACACGATGCGGCAAAAGGTCGAGAAGATCATCGCGCACGGGATCAACTGCTTCACCCCCACCTTCACCCTCCCCCTCCCCCCACCGCCCTCCCCCCCTCCCCCCCCCCCCCTTGCCGCCCACCCAAAACAGGTTTATTTTGGACAAGAAGATAGGTGTGGGGCAGCCGAAGAGAATCGAGAACGCCAAGATTCTCGTCGCAAACACAGCCATGGACACTGATAAGGTCAAGATCTACGGCGCCCGCGTGCGCGTGGACGGCATGGCGAAGGTCGCCGAGATCGAAGCGGCGGAGAAGAACAAGATGCGGCAAAAGGTCGAGAAGATTATCGCGCACGGGATCAACTGCTTCATTAACCGGCAGCTGATTTACAACTTCCCGGAAGAGCTCTTCTCGGACGCGGGGGTTATGGCGATCGAGCATGCGGATTTCGAGGGGATTGAACGGCTGGCGCTGGTGACAGGTGGGGAGATTGCGAGCACGTTTGAGGACCCGGCCGGGGTGAAGCTGGGGCAGTGCAAGGTGATTGAGGAGATCATGATTGGGGAGGACCGCCTGATCCACTTCTCCGGGGTTGCGCTGGGCGAGGCGTGCACCATCGTGCTGCGCGGGGCCAGGTGAGGGACAGAGGGGCTTAGGGCTAGGGTTTAGGGATTAGGGTTCGGGGATTGAAAAAGGTCGAAAGGATTAGGGGCTGCTAGATAGGTGGCTGATTCACTTCTCCGGGGTGGCGCTGGGCGAGGCGTGCACCATCGTGCTGCGAGGGGCCAGGTGAGGGACAGAGGGGCTTAGGGTGAGGGTTTAAGGATTAGGGTTCGGGGATTGAAAAAGGTAGAAAGGATTAGGGGCTGCCAGATAGTTGGCTGATTCGCTTTTACGCGGTGGCGCTGGGAGAGGCGTGCACCATCGTGCAGCGAGGCGCCAGGTGGGATTCAGAAGAGGTTCAGGGTCAATCATTTGGAATTCCCATGGTTACTCCACCCACCCCTCCCCCTTTTGCTCTTGATTATTTCCTCTCCTCCCCCACTCACGCCTTCCATCCTATTCTCCCCTTGTCTTGCCGTCCCTCTCAGTTCACACGTGTTGGATGAGGCAGAGCGGTCGCTGCATGATGCGCTGTGTGTGCTCACAGCTGCACTCACCTCAACCTTTCCCTACTATCCTCCCCCCCTCGCCCCCCTCGCTTGCAGTTCACACGTGTTGGACGAGGCGGAGCGGTCGCTGCACGATGCGCTGTGTGTGCTCACAGCGACAGTGGCGGACAGCAGAGTGGTGTGGGGTGGGGGCTGGCCTGAGGTCAACACAAGTCAATTATCTTGCTTCCCTCCCGCTCTTCTTCCTCGCAGTTCACACGTGTTGGATGAAGCTGAGCGGTCGCTGCATGATGCGCTGTGTGTGCTCACAGCGACAGTTGCGGACAGCAGAGTGGTGTGGGGTGGGGGCTGGCCTGAAGTCATGATGGCGACTCGAGTTGATGACCTTGCTCGCCGCACACCGGGTGAGTTGACTGACAGCTGACTGAGTGTTAACTGACGTTGACTGACTGTTGACTGAGAATGAATTCTGTGTGGAATGGCGGAGGGAGCACTCAGGGAGGTCAGTGGCGGACAGCAGAGTGGTGTGGGGCGGGGGCTGGTCGGAAGTCATGATGGCCACGCGTGTTGACGACCTTGCCCGCCACACACCGGGTGAGTTGGAGGGGTGATTGGCGGTTCACTGACTGTTGACTGACAGTTGATTGAAAATGCCATATGGACAGTTGACTGTTGACTGACAGTTGATTGGTGTCTCATATCATACCCCTCAACCTGCACTGCTCCGCCACTCCCTTCCCACCGCACCTGTCAGGCAAGCGTTCTGCTCAAGCGTTCTGCTCAAGCGTTCTGCCCTGTGTGCCATCCCCACCTTTATCACCAACGCGTGTTTTTTTAGAATTCTCAAAACACTTCCCACCGCACCTGTCAGGCAAGCGTTCTGCTCAAGCGTTCTGCTCAAGCGTTCTGCTCAAGCGTTCTGCCCTGCGTGCCATCCCCACCTTTATCACCAACAACGCTGGGCTGGATAGTGCAGAGCTGGTGGCTCATACCCCGAACACATTCTCCCCCCATTCCCCTCCCTCTCCACCGTTCTCTTTCCCATTCCCAGGCAAGCGTGCCCTAGCAGTGGAAGCTTTTGTGTCGGGCCTCCGTGCCATCCCCACCATCATTGCTGACAACGCTGGGCTCGACAGTGCAGAGCTGGTAGCTCATATTCCCAACCCTCACTCCTCCTTCCCTCCCTCATTTTCCGTCCCTCTCGACCCTGTCTCCCCCATGCCCAGGCAAGCGCGCTCTAGCAGTGGAGGCATTCGCATCGGCCCTGCGTGCCATCCCCACCATTATCGCTGACAACGCTGGGCTCGACAGTGCAGAGCTGGTGGCTCAGCTGCGGGCGGCACACGCTGAGGAGAACAGCCGTGCTGGCATCGATGTTATCACGGGGCAGGTGAGAGAGAGAGAAAGGATTGCTTGTGCTTATCCCCTAGAAATACCCTTTCTGATCAATGACCCTTAGCTGATTGCTTGCCTGTTTCAATGAAGTGTTCATGAAGCGGCAACACTTCCGACGTGTTCTTTCCGTCTCGCTTGTCTTGTATTCATCTCTGTCCTTCCTTCGTTTTTCCACTCTCCCATGTATGTGCGTGACAGTCTGGCGACATGGAGGAGTGTGGGATCTACGAGTCACTCAAGGTGAAGCAGGCTGTGCTGATGTCAGCAACGGAGGCAGCGGAGATGATCCTGCGTGTGGATGACATCATCACCAACGCTCCTAGAAGGCGCGAGGAGCGGCTATGAGGCAACAGTGCTCTGTAGAGAGTTTCTTACTGTTGTGATCACACGTACAGTTACACAGGATGACAAAAAGGCTTCGCGAAAAATAAAGGATGCACATGTTTTTTTCTTGATGTTTTGACACCATAGGATGCCATTAGAGCAGCTCAAACTTAAAACCGGGGTGCACATTCAGCTGAATGTGCATCAAAGGTTATCCCTTGACTGAGTGGGTTACGAGGTGTGCTTTCAACCCCTTCAAGTCGAAATTCGTTTCCCCCCTCCCCCGCAATTTCGTTTCCCCACGCCCCCGCAATTTCATTTCCCCCTCCCCGTCGAAATTCGTTTCCCCCCTCCCCCGCAATTTTGTTTCCCCCCTCCCCCGCAATTTCGTTTCCCCCCCCTCCCGCCAATCTGTTTCATCCCTCCCGCCATTCGGTTTCACCCACTCCCGCCATTTCACCCCCTCCCGCCACCTACGAAATGCCCGAAGCTCTAGCGGAATCATTTTTTTGTCGCCCCTCGTGAGCCAATCACTGTTTTTCTCCAAACCCCCTTCCCAACATCTCAAGCCGAACCGCGTTGAATGTGCACCCTGGTTTTAAGCTGACTTGTTTGTAGAGGGTAGTAGTGAGCCTGGCTACACTTTTAAGGACAATTTCTGTCACATGCTGCCTCATCCATACCCAAAGCCATTTCCACTCCCCAACCTTCCCAGAGCAGCACCCATTCCCACAGCCGTAGAGCACTTGTTTGAAGGCTCGCTCGGAAATACATTCGTGAAATTACAGGGGTCTGTTCTGGTCTTAAACAGCCCTTTTAACAGAGCTGCACCACGCACTCCCTCAGGTTGAAGCCTGGTACGGTATCATACTTCCAACACAAGTACCCTGCACTTCCACCCCTCCCTCTCTCCCCCTCCCTGCTGTCAGAAGCACCAACTGACTCCGTCCAGGCCCCTTCTCTCCATTCCTCAACAATCAGGTACCACTCAGAAACATCTTCAAATGGATGGACCAGCTTTAACAGTCAGTCTTAGTTAAAAGTTCTCCCTTGTGTTGGTCCATCCACTCCTCAAATCGCAGCGGTTGGATCCCAAGCAGCGGAAGATCAGACGTAACTTCCTTGAACCTTCCAGTGGTGTAGTATATGTGCATCCAATCACGGAATCCCTCAGCCTGCCACCTGGCCGAGCCGCCTACAGAGATAGCTCGCTCCATGGCTCCCTCCAATCCCAGATCGACAAATGTCAACTCCTTGCCGATTCTTTCGCCTATGATTCTCACGATGTCGTGCTGAGTCAGCAGATCTGGTCCCACTATCCGATACGCCCGACAATCGTGTGTCACGTCATCATCGCTCGCTAGAATCACGGCTGCCGCTTTACCGATGTCATCCAGAGCAACGGGAAGCGAGCAGGCACCAGGGTTACCACCAGCTCCGTACACTTTATCCTCGTTACAGATCGTCTCTCTGCTGCGCAGTACGTTCTCCATAAAATCACCGCACTCGAGCTGGGTCCAGGACAGGCCTAGGGTTTCGCCTGCGTGTCGCCTCGAGCTCTGCCATTGGCGGTGGAAAATGAACCTCTCCTCTTCTTGAAACACGCCGCCTATAAGCACAACGCGTCGCACGCCGTGCGAATTGCCGGCCGTTAGGATCGAGTTGACGATTTCGTGACGGTTTTCTAGCTGCGGGGCGATAATCAGAGCGCGATCGACTCCAGAAAACGCGGCTGCGTGTGTAAGCGGATCCGCGACGTCGAAACCGCAGACGATCTCGATATTGGCAAGATTCGACACTATCGTCTCCTCATTAGCGACGGTTCCGGTGCCTTCTGGTTGTAAGAGATCATGAAGGTAATCCTCTTTTGTCTTGCTCGTCCCGCGAAACACGGAGCGAATGTGGACCTTATCGCTGAACTTGGCAAGAAGGTGACGAATTGTGGCTTTACCGACTCGAGAGGACGCCGTAACCACGGCAACTGCAATCTTCTGGGGAGGCTGTCCACCAGCGGCAGTTGCGGAGTCACTTCCGGCGTCAGGCGTGGTGTGCGAAGCAGCAGCCATTGTTGGGCAGTGGTTGAGCCTGTAGGCGTTTACCCTGAATGCAAAAACCACCTTGGAAAAGGATCACTTGGATTGCCTGACGAAAATTGGTTATTCCCGCGCGAAAACTCCTGTAACCAGACGAAGGACAGATGATGTGAGCTCGCCGCGAATTCACAGGGAAGAACGAAAATCGTGGTCCGAAAAGCTGTGACGAACGAAATGACCCTGCCCTGACAGCCTCGTTCCCGCCAACCAGGGTGACCGCTCAATTTCAAATGTCCCCCCACAAACCCCCCCTTGGCGAAACTTTTCACACAACCCTAGCTAATTCGCAATCAATCGCATCCCTCCACCTGGACACTTACGACTTTCGCTAAGCCCCCTTCCCGCTCCACCCGACATCCCTCCGCCGTTGGTATTCCCCGTCAAATCCGCACAGCCACTGATAAAACCATGAGATTTTTCGCAATATAGAGTGCAGGAGCTGAAACCCCGGAGCGTCGGATGATCGCAAGAGTTTATTCTGCTTGAGGAAAGAGATGGACGAAACGCCAGGCCGCTCGTGCTCGTGCAGTGACCGTTTGAAGGTAGGCACCGACCGACCACAACTACATGTACAGTCACTTCAATCCGTCCCAGGAAAAAAAAAAACAAAATTCGAAGAATCCAGTGTGGGTTTGGGGTGGCCGTACTACTCTATTTCCTCCAGTTTCGCTCGCTTTTGCAGGTTGGCTTTCCGTGCGATAGGTTCGATTGAGACTGCATTCTGCACACTTTGCTAAGTGTTTTCGTCCAGTCGTCCAGTCCAGTAGGCTACCCAGTCGTCCGGTCCTGCTTTTCGCCATCCCCCCCCTCCCCTCCTCCCCCCCCCCCCCCCCCCCTCTTTCCTTCCCCTTTGCTCCTTCCTCAACTCTCCCCTCCCGTCGCCCAATCCGCCCCCCACCCATTCCCCCTCCACCTCCCACCCCTTCCCCGCCCAGCATCTGCAGCAGTCGCTGGCGGAAGCGCAGCTCCGCCTTGCGCAGGCGGAAGCGTTGCTGCGCGCGCAGGGGGTGGTTCCGCCATGGGGAGGGGGAAATGGGGAAGCGGGAGACGAGGACGCGGAGGTCGGAGAGGCGGAGGAAAAGGTAGATTATGCGAAAAAGGAGAGCGCGGGAGTAAAGTCTGGTGGGGGAAATGAGGTGATTCTCCAAGAGACTACTAGTAGTGGTGGTCTGGAGGAGACTAGTGGGGAAAGGGATGAGGGGTTGACTCAAGAGGCAGGGCATGATGATGGTGGGGGCGGTGGTGGTGCAGGTGGTGCGGGTGGTGGTGGCGGTGGTGGTGCAGGTGGTGCGGGTGGTGGTGGCGGTGGTGGTGCAGGTGGTGTGGGTGGTGGTGGCGGTGGTGGTGCAGGGAAGGTTAAAGATGGAGAGGATTTACAGGGTGGCGGAAGGAGGGGAAATCGAGGGAGGAAGGTTGGTGGAAAGGGACTGGAGAACTACAGGACTCGACACGTGGCACTGCAGATCATGTACCTGGGGTCGAGGTGAGTGTGAATCAAGGGTCGAGGTGAGTGGATCCGAGGTGTGTATGGATGCGTTTTAATGGGATCAACGTGATTGTAGAGGTGTTATCGCTCCTGCTCTCCCCTGATCCTCCCCTCCTCTTCTCCTGCTCCCCTCCTTCATTTTGGTCACTCATGCATCGTTCCCAATTCCTCTCGTGTCCTCCGTTCCTTTCTTCTCGCCTGTTCCCTGCAGGTACCTAGGCTTTGCGTCTCAAGGCGTTGCGGGCCCGACTGTAGAAGTAAGGCGTTGCTGCTCTGCACCGCACCGCACCACACTGCACTGCACTGCCCTCACTTCACAGTCACATTTGCTGCTGTCACACGTCCATTCACTGCTCTGCTCATAAGTCTGTTATTTCTTTCAGAACCATGCTGAACTCATGTACTGATATGATACATATCAGAACTCTGTTCTCACTATCTACCTTCCTCCCTGTCCTACTGCCAGGGACGGCTAGTGTGTCAGCTCTGCTGCACACTAAGCTGCTGCTCCTTGCCGCCCCTCCTCTGCTCCCTTTCTTTGAAACGTTTCAGATGCCTTCCATTGCTGCATTCCCTGCTACCTTCCTCCCTGTCCTACTGCCAGGGACGGTTAGTGTGTCAGCTCTGCTGCACACTAAGCTGCTGCTCCTTGCCGCCCCTCCTCTGCTCCCTTTCTTTGAAACGTTTCAGATGCCTTCCATTGCTGCATTCCCTGCTACCTTCCTCCCTGTCCTACTGCCAGGGACGGTTAGTGTGTCAGCTCTGCTGCACACTAAGCTGCTGCTCCTTGCCGCCCCTCCTCTGCTCCCTTTCTTTGAAACGTTTCAGATGCCTTCCATTGCTGCATTCCCTGCTACCTTCCTCCCTGTCCTACTGCCAGGGACGGTTAGTGTGTCAGCTCTGCTGCACACTAAGCTGCTGCTCCTTGCCGCCCCTCCTCTGCTCCCTTTCTTTGCAACGTCTCAAATGTTATCCGTTGCTGTTTACCCTGCTCCTCCCATCCCTGTCCTACTGCCAGGGCCGGTTAGTATCAGCTCTGCTACACACGAAGCTGCTGCTCCCTGCCGGCCCTCCTGCTTCCCCACGAGCACCGACGTCCGCCACTGAACCTGCAGCATCTGCTTCTGCTGTGGACAACGGCAGCGAAATGGAGTGCGATGTGACTGTAGCAGAGGGTGACTGCAGCAGCACACCGCTTCAGCAGGGGGGAAGGGGTGTGACTGTATCGAATGGTGGTCGCACGCCACTTGGGCAGGGAGGAAAAGATGTGACTGTATCGAACGGTCGATTGGATGCTAAGCTGCAGCGGAAGCAGAAGAGAGCGGCGAGGCGGAGAGATGCTGCTTCTACTGAATGTGATTATAACGAAGGTGCTTCTGCTGCTGCTTGCAGTGGAACCGTGACTAAAGGAGGTGTGGTTATAATGAAAGACATTATGAAGGATGAATCGGCAAGATATTCCCGATGTGGGAGGACGGACCGCGGGGTGAACGCCATTGGGCAGGTGAGTAGTCAGGTGAATAATCAGGTGCATCGTCAGGTGTTTTTTTCAGAGTCTCATTTCAAGACATTCAAAACTCAAGTGCCTGCAACGAGAATTTCCTCTTACACACACCAGCAACTGCTTTTTCGACCCCAATTTGCGACTATATCAGGTCGTTGCACTTCACCTGCGTTCCTCAGTTCGTCCACGTCAGCAACATCCAGGAATGACAGCAGCTGACGTGGCTCTTGAAGTCACTGGCAGTGCAACAGCTGCTGCCGCTCCAACAGAACCAACTGCCAGCCAGAGCAATGTCACCAGTGGCAGCGTCGCTGTCGACCTGGCAGCAACTGATGTAGCGAGGAGGTCAGATGACGTGGCAGGCGAGATTGACTATGTGGCATCGCTCAACAGAGCTCTTCCTGATGACATCCGTGTGCTGGCATGGGCTCCTGCCTCTCCTGACTTCAGCGCCAGGTGGGTGACATGAGCACACAGCCATCAGGTCAACAACCAGTCTCTCTGACAAATAGTCAGCTCACCCCATTTGTTCTTTACAGAGTCATCGAGGCGACTTTTGATTCGATTCAAAAGTCACCTCGTTTTGAGTCGACTCAAAAGTCATTTTCAGTCGACTCAAAAGTCACCTCGTTACCAGTCTCTCTGACAAACAGTCAGCTCACCCCATTTGTTCTTTACATAGTCATCGAGGTGGCTGTATGTATGTCTGTATCCAAGTGTTTCTCCTTGAAACGTTCCAATATTCTGCGTTTGTTTCGTACCAGATAAAGCGCTGCCTGTTCTGTTTAGCCCCTTTGTTTTTGCTAGTCGTTGCTTCGTGTGTGTGTGACTTGCTGTGCATGTGCATTTTGCTGCTGTTGCTGCTGCTGCAACTGCAGGTTCAGCTGTTTGGAGAGGGAATACAGATTCTACTTTGTGGATGAACCTGGACTTCACATTCCTTTATGCTCCTCATTTTCCGGCAAATCATTTCTATGCGTGTGACTTGCTGCTGTTGCTGCTGCTGCAACTGCAGGTTCAGCTATTTGGAGAGGGAATACAGATTCTACTTTGTGGATGAACCTGGACTTCACATTCCTTTATGCTCCTCATTTTCCAGAAAATCATTTCTATGGGTGTGACTTGCTGCTGTTGCTGCTGCTGCAACCGCAGGTTCAGCTGTTTGGAGAGAGAATACAGATTCTACTTTGTGGATGAACCTGGTCTCGATGTTCCGGTGATCCCTCTCCTCCTCTTTCCCAGCTTCCTTTCTACAGTTTCCCTTCATTCTTTTCCCTGTTCTGTAGACTTCTCTTCTCCATCTCCTCCTCGTTTCCGCGTCGCAACTTGTTCCCGTATCCGTTTACCTCTCCAGCGCCTGCTCACCGTCTCTCTGCTCCGTTCATCACCAGGCCAGGCCATGCAGCGGGCAGCAGCACTTTTCAAGGGCCGCCACGACTTCCGCAATTTCTCTCGCATGGACACAGAAAACATGCTCTCCCGTTTCCACTTGTGCCCCACGTATCTGCGCACCTCCCCCATTCAACACCAGGCCATGCAGCGGGCAGCAGCGCTCTTCAAGGGCCGCCACGACTTCCGCAATTTCTGCCGCATGGATGCAGAAAATGTCAAGTCATTTGAGCGGGACATCTCGTTTTGCCGCATTCTGCCCTTCGCCGCGCTGTCGTCACGTGAGTGAGTCATGCGCTTTAGGAGGCACCTTGTGCCGCATGGGCGCACCAGAGAACGTCAAGTCGTTCAAGCGAGGGACATTTCGTGCCGCACATAGCACCCTGTGCTGCCCACTTTGCTGTTCCCTCTGCCCGTGAGTGAGTCATGCGCTTTAGGAGGCACCTTGTGCCGCATGGGCGCACCAGAGAACGTCAAGTCGTTCAAGCGAGGGACATTTCGTGCCGCACATAGCACCCTGTGCTGCCCACTTTGCTGTTCCCTCTGCCCGTGAGTGAGTCATGCGGTTTAGGAGGCACCTTGTGCCGCATGGGCGCACCAGAGAACGTCAAGTCGTTCAAGCGAGGGACATTTCGTGCCACACATAGCACCCTGTGCTGCCCACTTTGCTGTTCCCTCTGCCCGTGAGTGAGTCATGCGCTTTAGGAGGCACCTTGTGCCGCATGGGCGCACCAGAGAACGTCAAGTCGTTCAAGCGAGGGACATTTCGTGCCGCACATAGCACCCTGTGCTGCCCACTTTGCTGTTCCCTCTGCCCGTGAGTGAGTCATGCGCTTTAGGAGGCACCTTGTGCCGCATGGGCGCACCAGAGAACGTCAAGTCGTTCAAGCGAGGGACATTTCGTGCCGCACATAGCACCCTGTGCTGCCCACTTTGCTGTTCCCTCTGCCCGTGAGTGAGTCATGCGCTTTAGGAGGCACCTTGTGCCGCATGGGCGCACCAGAGAACGTCAAGTCGTTCAAGCGAGGGACATTTCGTGCCGCACATAGCACCCTGTGCTGCCCACTTTGCTGTTCCCTCTGCCCGTGAGTGAGTCATGCGCTTTAGGAGGCACCTTGTGCCGCATGGGCGCACCAGAGAACGTCAAGTCTTTCAAGCGAGGGACATTTCGTGCCGCACATAGCACCCTGTGCTGCCCACTTTGCTGTTCCCTCTGCCCGTGAGTGAGTCATGCACTTTAAGAGGCACCTTGTGCCACATGGGCGCACCAGAGAACGTCAAGTCTTTCCAGCACGACATCTCTGTGTGCCGGGTTTTGCCCTTTTCCGTGCTCTCATCACGTGAGTGAGTCCGTGTTTTGCCCTTTTACAAGTCTCGGCTCATCTCATCTCGTCTCGTCTCGTCTCGTCTCGTCTCGTCTCGTCTCGTCTCGTCTCGTCTCGTCTCGTCTCATCTCATCTCATCGCACCAAATCGTTTGAGAGTGATTTTTTTTTTGTGCTGTATTGTGCCATTTTCCACCGCCTCCTTTCCGCCCTAGCCTCATGTGATTCCTGTCCTGCCCTTTCACTCCCATTCCCAGGTGAGCCCTGCCATGTCCCAAAACTCTCCCCATGATCCCTGCCCTAAGATCTCCTTAACATATTTTACACTTCATTCCCTGGGCGACCATCATTCCCCTCCTGGCTTTCGTTCCGTGCCGCAGCTTTTGGGGAAGAGTTTGGTCCAAGCAAGCCAGGAGAAACCCCCGAGCGTCCGTCAGTGTGGGTGCTAGAGGTGGTGGGGACGGCGTTCCTGTGGCACCAGATTCGGTGTATGATGGCCGTGCTGCTCATGGTGGGGCGTGGGCAGGAGCGACCAGAGGTGAGTTCTGTTTACACAACTCAATGTAAGCATTGAGTCGACTTCAAAGAAGTCTCTAGACTAGATTCAGTGCATGACGGCCGTGCCGCTCATGGTGGGGCTCGGGCAGCAGCGACCAGAGGTGAGTTTTTTTCAGGGGCGTGTCAACACATATCGCAATGCCAAGCAGTAGATGGCGATTCTTAAGCCGGCTTCAAACCAGATTTGGTGCATGATGGCTGTGTTGCTCATGGTGGGGCGCGGGCAGGAACAGCCTGAGGTGAGGGAGGGTTTAGGGTTTAGGGTTGAAAGGCAGTGGGGTAAGTGGTTGGGACAGATTTCCTGTGGCACCAGGTTTTTTTTTTTTTTTTTTTTTTTTTTTTTTTCTCCCTCTCTGTCACATTACAGGTCTTCACAATTTCCCTCTTCCCATATTTCCTGCATTACACATGCAGGTGGTATCAGAGCTGCTGCAGGTGCACAGAGGGCCGCTCACCAGCAAGCCCCAATACGCCCCCCCTAAAACATGAGCTCTTTTTTTCTTCTTCTTGCGTCACTTGTGCAGGTGGTATCAGAGCTGCTGCAGGTGAACGGAGGGCCGTTCACCAGGAAGCCGCAGTACGACCCGCCTGACCCCCACGGGCTGGTGCTGCACCGCTGTTCCTTCCCTGCTTCTCAGAGCTGCTCCCGCATCCACTCGCCACTCAACTCCCTCCCTCCTTTCCTCCTTACCTCCCTCTCTTCCTCCCTCCCTCCTTTCCTCCTTCCCTCCCTCTCTTCCTCCCTCCCTCCTCCTTTTCTGTGCCTCTTGGTTTTCAATACAGGTGGTATCAGAGCTTCTAGACGTACACGGAGGGCCGTTCACCAGCAAGCCCCAGTACGCCCCGGCTGACCCCCACGGCCTTGTGCTGCACCGCTGCTCCTTCCCTGCCTCGCTGCGTTTCCACTGCTCCGCCAGTAAGCCATTCCTTGCAAAGCAAGCGTCTAGTGAAGCAAGTTCAGGGTTTTGAGGCGTCTTCAAGCTAGTGCATTGAAGGGCATGGGTCAAACAGCTAGCTATTGGGCATGAGTCCCCTGCGTTTGGGGTCCACAGTCAGTCAGGAGTAGAGCAGAGGCTGCTCCCCCCCGGCTATGTCCTCACTCCTCCCTCGCCCACCAGATGCCAAGCGCCTGTTCTGTCAATCCATCCGGCAGCAGCTCAATGCAGCGCTCATCCGATGCTCCGTGCTGCAGTCGGCCCTTGATGTGGCGGACGCTTCTGGTGCTGCTGCTGCTGCTTCTGATGCACCTACCCGCCCTCTTCTCCCTTCCTCCATCCTGCATCTGCCCCCCCACCAGATGCCAAGCGCCTGTTCTGTCAGTCCATCCGCCAGCAGCTCAATGCAGCGCTCATCCGATGCACCATGCTGCAGTCTGCTCCTCACGTGGGGGAGTCCTCTTCCCTTCCCCCAACCACCTACTCGTCACCGTTCCTCCCTCTCTCCCTACCCTGCAGACGCCAAGCGCCTGTTCTGTCAGTCCATCCGCCACCAGCTCAATGCAGCGCTCATCCGATGCTCCGTGCTGCAGTCGGCCCTTGATGTGGCGGAGGCTTCTACTGCTGCTGCTGGGAGTGGGAAGGAGAAGAAGCAGACGCAGCTGCCCCACATCCCGTTGCACCGAAGGCCTAGAGAACGTGAGTGCTGAGACGCCCCAATCACTGGAAAAAAAAGTGGATGTGAGAAAACACAGTGCCAGGTGGGAGTGGGAAGAAGGAGAAGAAGCAGACGCAGCTGCCTCACATCCCGTTGCACCTAAGGCCAAGAGAACGTGAGTGACGATGGGACGTCTTAAAACATGAGATAATTTGATCAAAAATGAGAAATCTCAGTCCAGACACTCACACCATATCTTTCATTTGTGCAGCTTTCATTTGTGGAACGTCCATGTTTGTTGTATCACTATCACATTTGTATACCTTTCACTTGCATATCTACACCTTCCACTACCCCATTGCTACCTACCTTCTTGTTTCCTTCATCCAAGGTTCTGTTGTTCCTACAACATTCTTCCTAATTTAATCCCCCACCTTCCCCTCCCCCTTCCGTTCCTCCCCCTCCCTTGCTGTCCGTCTGCCTCTTCCCCCCTTGCTGGCGGTGCTGGCATGGTGGTCAGCATCACTTGAAGAGCGCCGAAGCAAGCTTGAAAAAGCACGTCGCTGAAAGTGCTCTCTCCAGAAGATACAGCCTTTCTTATGCGAATGTGAGGTCCCACGCGTCCTCACTCATCGGGGAAGAGCAGCAAGATACGGTAGAGATCCTTTTAGCAGTAGGTTCAAAGCCTTGTAAAATCCGTCCACTAAACTGAATGCTCAGCTAAAGAAAAGGCTTGCGCAGGAACTCATCTCTTGATTACAACAAGACAAAGACAAGCTTGAAAAAGCACGTCGCTGAAAGTGCTCTCTCCAGAAGCTACAGCCTTTTTACCGTATGAGGGTCTGTTTCAGGCTGAACCCCTGATTGCAGGTTTAAGGAAGTTGTATGCAAGCAGTCAGTAGTGCATTATACAGGTTGTTCTTAAGCTGTCACCAACCTTAAAAAATATTTCCTCGTTGCTCATGTTCTTCCCCCTGCTATGCTCGGGAGGAAGGCCAATAGCAGAGCCTGCA
This sequence comes from Closterium sp. Naga37s-1, assembly GCA_947471745.1. Lineage (NCBI taxonomy): Eukaryota > Viridiplantae > Streptophyta > Zygnematophyceae > Desmidiales > Closteriaceae > Closterium > Closterium sp. Naga37s-1. The sequence goes on from CANJKZ010000107.1 coordinate 1,165,154, forward strand.
CGCTCTCCCTTACCCTCCTTTCACTATACAGACCACAACTAGACCACGTTCCCCCTGCCTCCACCATCAACGCTCCCATCAGTGTCTGCCAGGAAGGCTGGTAGCAGCGCTTGCATAATCTCCCTCCCCTTCCTCCCCAACAGAAAGCCCAAGCCTAAACCACATTCCCACTGCCACCATCAACCCCCCCATCTGTGTCTGCCAGGAAGGCCAACAGCAGCGCCTGCACACTCTCCCTCCCACTCCTTTTCCATTCGAGTAGCTATGCCTAGATATTATTCCCACCACCACCAACGATGCCCCCCTTGGTGTGTGCCAAGGCTGACAGCAGTGTCGGCACGGCACTACACAGGATCCTGCCACTTGTTCCTTTTGAGGCGCCTCAAAAGTCAACAAGTCATTCCACAACTACACCTCGTCACCACCACCATCAACGCCCCCATCTGTGTCTGCCAGGAAGGCCAACAGCAGCGCCTGCACACTCTCCCTCCGCATCTGTCTTCCACTGGAAAACCCGAGCCTACACCACATTCCCACCACCACCATCAATTTCCCCCTCTGTGTCCGCCAGGAAAGCAGAGAGCAGCGCCTGCACGCTCTCCCTCCGCATGGCGAAGAGCGTGGAGATGAAGAAGCGTGTGCCCTCGATCTTGAACTCCTCTAGCGGGTTCTCCCTCCCAAAGCCCTGCACGCTCACCTGCAGAAATGCAGAAGCGGGGGAACAGAGAGGTGGATGGAGAAAAGACAGAGCGTCTTTCAAAGATGAGTGTGAGAAATGGTACAGTGCATTTCGAAATTTCTCAAAATGGGAAAACAAAGAGCTACACAGACCCAACATGCACATGGTTATGAATGACTGCGCAAAGGCCTAAGAGTTCGACACACAGCATTTCTGACTGCTACCTGTCAACACGCACGGTGTTCGACTTTACGTCGACTCAAGGTGACTTTTGAGTCGGCTAGAAAAACACACACAGTCCTAAACATCAACAACCTGTCAACACGCACCACATTCGTTTTAGGGGCCTAGGAAAATTGACTCTTGTCAACACTGACCGCGTTCCTCAGCCGTGCCATGTTTGCGATGTGCACGCTCCACAGCCGGTCCAGCGTGGGGAGCAGAACCCTTCCCACACCCCACCATCACACACCTTGCTCCACCCCCAACCCGCACTCACCGCGTTCCTCAGCCGTGCCATGTTTGCGATGTGCACGCTCCACAGCCGGTCCAGCGTGGGGAGCAGCACCCTTCCCACACCCCACCATCACACACCTTGCTCCACCCCCAACCCGCACTCACCACGTTCCTCAGCCGAGCCATGTTTGCGATGTGCACGCTCCACAGCCGGTCCAGCATGGGGAGCAGCACCCTTCCCACACCCCACCATCACACACCTTGCTCCACCCCCAACCCGCACTCACCGCGTTCCTCAGCCATGCCATGTTTGCGATGTGCACGCTCCACAGCCGGTCCAGCGTGGGGAGCAGCACCCTTCCCACACCCCACCATCACACACCTTGCTCCACCCCCAACCCGCACTCACCGCATTCCTCAGCCGTGCCATGTTTGCGATGTGCACGCTCCACAGCCGGTCCAGCGTGGGGAGCAGCACCCTTCCCACACCCCACCATCACACACCTTGCTCCACCCCCAACCCGCACTCACCGCGTTCCTCAGCCGAGCCATGTTTGCGATGTGCACGCTCCACAGCCGGTCCAGCGTGGGGAGCAGCACCCTTCCCACACCCCACCATCACACACCTTGCTCCACCCCCAACCCGCACTCACCGCGTTCCTCAGCCGTGCCATGTTTGCGATGTGCACGCTCCACAGCCGGTCCAGCGTGGGGAGCAGCACCCTTCCCACACCCCACCATCACACACCTTGCTCCACCCCCAACCCGCACTCACCGCGTTCCTCAGCCGTGCCATGTTTGCGATGTGCACGCTCCACAGCCGGTCCAGCGTGGGGAGCAGCACCCTTCCCACACCCCACCATCACACACCTTGCTCCACCCCCAACTCGCACTCACCGCGTTCCTCAGCCGTGCCATGTTTGCGATGTGCACGCTCCACAGCCGGTCCAGCGTGGGGAGCAGCACCCTTCCCACACCCCACCATCACACACCTTGCTCCACCCCCAACTCGCACTCACCGCATTCCTCAGCCGTGCCATGTTTGCGATGTGCACGCTCCACAGCCGGTCCAGCGTGGGGAGCAGCACCCTTCCCACACCCCACCATCACACACCTTGCTCCACCCCCAACTCGCACTCACCGCATTCCTCAGCCGTGCCATGTTTGCGATGTGCACGCTCCACAGCTGGTCCAGCGTGGGGAGCAGCACCCTTCCCACACCCCACCATCACACACCTTGCTCCACCCCCAACTCGCACTCACCGCATTCCTCAGCCGTGCCATGTTTGCGATGTGCACGCTCCACAGCCGGTCCAGCGTGGGGAGCAGCACCCTTCCCACACCCCACCATCACACACCTTGCTCCACCCCCAACTCGCACTCACCGCATTCCTCAGCCGTGCCATGTTTGCGATGTGCACGCTCCACAGCCGGTCCAGCGTGGGGAGCAGCACCCTTCCCACACCCCACCATCACACACCTTGCTCCACCCCCAACTCGCACTCACCGCGTTCCTCAGCCGTGCCATGTTTGCGATGTGCACACTCCACAGCCGGTCCAGCGTGGGGAGCAGCACCCTTCCCACACCCCACCATCACACACCTTGCTCCACCCCCAACTCGCACTCACCGCGTTCCTCAGCCGTGCCATGTTTGCGATGTGCACACTCCACAGCCGGTCCAGCGTGGGGAGCAGCACCCTTCCCACACCCCACCATCACACACCTTGCTCCACCCCCAACTCGCACTCACCGCGTTCCTCAGCCGTGCCATGTTTGCGATGTGCACACTCCACAGCCGGTCCAGCGTGGGGAGCAGCACCCTTCCCACACCCCACCATCACACACCTTGCTCCACCCCCAACCCGCACTCACCGCATTCCTCAGCCGTGCCATGTTTGCGATGTGCACGCTCCACAGCCGGTCCAACGTGAAGGAGAGAGCACAACCCCCACGTCCCACCCACTGTCCACACGCACATCCCTCTGTCTCTCTGTTCTTGCCTTCACCCCACCACCCACTCACCGCGTTCCTCAGCCGTGCCATGTTTGCGATGTGCACACTCCACAGCCGGTCCAGTGTCGACAGCAGCGACTCTCTCTGATCGGAAAAAAGCAAGGAGGGCGCAGGGGGAGTCAAGAAAAGTTGGGGAGGGGGGGGGGGGGGGTGTGGGCAGGGGAGACGCGTCGGGGGGAGTTGGGGGCGCAGGGGAGAGATGGGGGGCGCAGGGGGGAATCAGGGCGTGCAAGGGGAAAGTTGATGGGCAGGTAGGGCCACAGGACGGTGTTACAGGTGGGAAATGGCAAGAAAGGATGGAATACCTGTGATTGCATCACATGAATTGAGAAAACACAAATCAAACAAAACACCCACCCACCCTCACATGAGTTGACCACTCTCCCACCACCGCAAAGAAATATAAGAAAGAAAGAAAGAAAGAAAGAAAGAAAGAAAGAAAGAAAGAAAGAAAGAAAGAATGAAAGAAAGAAAGAAAGATTTGAATAAAGAAAGTAAAAAAAAACAATACACAGCTCTACAAAATTATTGTCTTTCTCACCTTGAACAACTCCATCTGCTGAGGCGGCGCAAGAAAGAGAGCGAGATGGGCCCTGTAGCATGTCACCCCCACACTGCACTGCTGGCTGGCTGGACTTGAACCATGTCTTTCTCAATAGGCGGCTCTTTACGTCCCATCCCTGGCTCTTTACGTCCCAACCCTTTCTCTCACCTCAAAGAATTCCATCTGCTGGGGTGATGCAACGAAGAGAGCAAGGTGGGCCCTGTAGCTCGTGACCACCACGTCTCCCAGGTACTTGCGCAGCGCTGCCAGGTGCTTTGATGACCTGCCCCTCCTGGGGAGAGAAGCAAGGAGGGGGAATGCAGGAGGGATTTGGGATGAGGTGAAGTGAGTGCAATGATGGGTGAAGAAGGATAGGGGAAGGGCATGTGATCACCACGTCTGACTTTTGAGTCGGCTCAAAAGTCACCACCACGTTCCCCAGGTACTTGCGCAGCGCTGCCAGGTGCTTTGATGACCTGACCCTCCTGGGGAGAAGAGAGGCAGAGCAGTGAGGGGGGAAATAGGAATACAATAGGAGAATGAGGGGAGAAGAGAGCGAGGTGGGCCCTGTAGCTCGTGACCACCACATCTCCCAGGTACTTGCGCAGCGCTGTCAGGTGCTTCGATGACCTGCCCCTCCTGAGGAGACAAGAGGCGCAGTGAGGGGGGAATCGGTAAATGATAGGAGAAGGAGTGTAGAAAAGGTGAAGAGAGCGAAGTGGCCCCTGTAGCTCGTGACCACCACGTCTCCCAGGTACTTGCGCAGCGCTGCCAGGTGCTTTGATGACCTGCCCCTCCTGGGGAGAGAAGCAAGGAGGGATTTGGGGTGAGGTGAAGTGAGTGCAATGATGGGTGAAGAAGGATAGGGGAAGGGCATGTGATCACCACGTCTGACTTTTGAGTCGGCTCAAAAGTCACCACCACGTCTCCCAGGTACTTGCGCAGCGCTGCCAGGTGCTTTGATGACCTGCCCCTCCTGAGGATGAAGAGAGGGGCGGAGTGAGGAGGAAATAGGAAAATGATCGGAGGAGGAGTGGAGAAGAGACGCTGGGATGAAAGGAGCGAGGTGTGATAAGTCGATTTTTGAGTCGACTCAAAAATCGCCTTATCACACAATGATCGGAGGAGGAGTGGAGAAGAGACGCTGGGATGAAAGGAAGGAGCGAGGTGCGAAAGAAATGCTTCAGGGTGTTTTTGAGAATTCTCAAAAACACCTTGTAACATAGTGGAGAAGAGACGCTGGGATGAAAGGAGCGAGGTGCGAAAGAAATGCCTCCGGTGGCTGAGAAAGGTCCGCACAGGATAGAGACGTCCTGACAAACCTACCTACATGTCACCATCAAGCCTTACAGGTCAGACAGATGACTTTAGGGTCGGCTCGAAAGTCATCGCGTCGCGAAGAACCTACAGCTCATCTCACCACGGAGTCTTACAGGTCAGATGAGTCTTGAAGAACCTACATGTCACCATCAAGCCTTACAGGTCAGGAGAGTCACGAAGAATCTCTCTCCATCTCAGCTCCTCCCGCATTGCTTCCGCCTCTCCCCCTTCCTCCTCCTCCTCCCTCTTATTTGCACTTCCAACAGCAGCCGCACCCGCCGCACCACCGGCACCAGCAGCAGCAGCACCACCAGCAGCAGCAGCAGCAGCAGCACCAGCACCAGCACCAGCACCAGCAGCAGCAGAGTTGGAGCCTACCCCAAAAGCCGGCAGCACCTCAGGCAGGGGAGGCAGGACGTGGGGGAGGTGCTTTCTGAGGTCCCAGCGGTGGCCGGCGTTCGGTGGAGGGGAGTGGGAAAGGGCGGAGCTGAGGGAGGTGGCATCCACGTGCTGGGAGATGTCTGGTAGGAGGGGAGGCAGCAAGCAAGGTGCGGTGCCAGGGAGGAAAGAGAGGAGGACAAAAGGAACGTGATTTCAAGGTGCCTCATAAGAAAGGGCGGAGCTGAGGGAGGTGGCATCTAGTGAATGCAGAGCAGAGGGAGAGAGAGACCGTTTGAGACAGGCAGCAGTACCCGATCAGTGAACAAACAGTACCTATGCCAGTGGTGCGAGAAAGGCGCTTGAGCAAGGTGTCGATGGGCCATGACGCCACTGGCTGGTGTTGGTGGGAGGGGAGGGAAAGGGTGGGAGGGGAGGGGGAAAGCGAGAGAAGAGGTGCAGGGAAGGCGCTTGAGCAAGGTGTCGATGGGCCATGAGGAAACCGGCTGGTGTTGGGGAAGCAGTGAGGGAGCGATGAGGAATGGAATGCGAGGGATGGGGAAGAATGGAGGAGAATGCAATGGGGCACTTGAGCAGGGAGTTGATGGGCCATGACGCCACCGGCTGGTGTATAGAGACTCTCATGGGTAAGCATAGTTTCCATAAACTCTTATGAACATCGCACACACATTGCATCATCACATTGTATGAGCTTTATATGCGACCTGCATAAACTATTTATCAGGCGCCAGCCATTTTTTGAGGCAAATTTTGAGGATTTTTAGGCGCCTCACAAATCGTCTCTGTTTGCGAAATGCATAGACTCTGGTTAACTTGCCTTGGAGGGAGAGCAGTTTTCCTTCACCACATCATCCACCACTGCTTGGATGTACCTGAACGGATGTGGAGGGACAGTTGGAAGTTTATCAATACATTTATACCATTAACTAATACCAGCATTAAAAAGGCATCTTAGACATGTAGGAGCAGTATTCCTTGACCACATCATCCACCACGGCTTGGGATGTACCTGTGTATGGGTGGGAAGGAAGATGGGGGTGGGTGGGTGGACCGTGGATGGACAGACGGGCGGATGAATGGATTGATTCACGGATGGATGCTCATACAAGGCGCATGTGTTTCTACTAAACAGTGCCAAGCAACGTGACATCCTCACATTTGCAGTGAGACTCACAGTTGTGCGCGTGTGTGTCGAACTTGAGGTGACTCTTCCAGAATTGACTCTCTCAGCTCGTATACGTGCTTGCGCTGCAGCTGCAGTGGGGCAGAAGGAGAGGAAGGGCAGAAGGAAGGAGGAAGAGAAGGGCGTAAGATGTGGGTGGAAGGGAAGAGGGACAACAGCACATGGGTGATTCAATGGACAACAGCACATGGGTGATTCAATGGACAGCAGCACATGGGTGATTCAATGGACAGCAGCACATGGGTGATTCAATGGACAGCAGCACATGGGTGATTCAATGGACAGCAGCACATGGGTGATTCAATGGACAGCAGCACATGGGTGATTCAATGGACAGCAGCACATGGGTGATTCAATGGACAGCAGCACATGGGTGATTCAATGGACAGCAGCACATGGGTGATTCAATGGACAGCAGCACATGGGTGATTCAATGGACAGCAGCACATGGGTGATTCAATGGACAGCAGACGGTACACTTGCTTGTACCGGTTTTGCAACGTCTCAGATTGAAACGCATGCTCACACACCGTAGCTGCCAACCAAGGATAGAAGTGTAGTGCACGCACATGCTCACATCCTCGCATGGTTGTGTAGAAACAATATAGAAGCTCACCTCAAAGACCTGATCGTAGTCAAGCATTTGCCTCCGCCGCTCGAACATGGCAGCTTCGATGGTCTTCTGCGTCTGCACCAACTGGTGAAGGCAAGCAAGTGTTTTGAGGGGTGCGACACGGTGTGGTTGGGTTAAACAGGGTTGAACAAGTAGTGCAAGGAGCATTTGCCTCCGCCGCTCAAACATGGCAGCTTCGATGGTCTTCTGTGTCTGCACCAACTGGTGCGACAAGGAGTGGATGGGTTGGGTTGAAAAGGGTTGGGCAAGGAGCAGTTGCGATGGGCCGAAATGGGTCAGACAAGAGGTGGTTGGGATGAGTTGACATGGTTGCGATGAGCAGTTGCCATGAGCCGCGGAGAATTATTGGGGCGTTGAGAAATGTAGGTGCTCTAGCAGTGCAAATTCTTACAGCGAGCGTGAGTCAATGCCATGTGGGGAAAGCCCTCATCAAAGTCCCCTGTATACAGCAGCTGCTCCAGCATGGCTCAAGGATAGATTTCAAACGAGGGGCCATTGTTAGAATGCCATACTCACAGCGAGCGTGAGCGCCATGTGGGGAAAGCCCTCATCAAAGTCGCCCGTGTACAACAGCTGTTCCGGCATGGCCCCAGAGGAGTCCCTAGAAGAATGGCATTCCTTTAACGAGGGGCCATTGTTAGACCACCATACTCACAGCGAGAGTCAAGGCCATGTGGGGAAAGCCCTCGTCAAAGTCGCCCGTGTACAATAGCTGCTCCAGCATGGCTCGAGAGGAGTCTGGCAGCACCTCCCTCATCATGTCGTCCTCCATGCTTGATGGGTGGGGAAGGGCAAGCGATGGGTAGGGTAGCAGCCAAGGGGAGAACAAGAGAGAGCTTTAGTAAGCAGCTGCTCCAGCATGGCTCGAGAGGAGACTGGCAGCACCTACGTCATCATGTCGTCCTCCATGCTTGATGGGTGAAGGGGGAGGGGTGGGGGAAAGGAACGCCACAACCTCAACTCAATGAAGGAAGGGGGACGGGGAGCGAACCTGACTTTCACATGAGTACACACACCCTCCTTTCACCTGACCTTCACCTGAGGCTCACCTGACAGTCACCTGAGGCTCACCTGACAGTCACCTGAGGCTCACCTGACAGTCACCTGAGGCTCACCTGACAGTCACCTGAGGCTCACCTGACAGTCTCCTGAGGCTCACCTGACAGTCACCTGAGGCTCACCTGACAGTCACCTGAGGCTCACCTGACAGTCTCCTGAGGCTCACCTGATGATAAACTGCGTTGACCCAGGGTCGCCCTGGCGACCTGCCCTTCCCCTCAACTGCCACATGAGACACGGCACAGTATGCATGGAAAGAGATTGCATTCTGAAATGCATAAGGTACGAGTGATCGAGTTGACCCAGGGTCGCCCTGGCGACCTGCCCTTCCCCTCAACTGCCATGCACGCAAAGACACATGAAACAAACAAGACACAGCTTTAACACACATGGAGATTGCATTTAAAACAGCTGCTGCAAAGGTGGTTGTCGATCTAGCTGCAAACGGAACAACCATCTCCCCACCACCACCCTCACCTGGTTGTCAATCCGCCTGGATTCACTCAGAGCAGTGCCCATGACATGCAGTCCTCCCAGCGAGCGCACATACTCTTTAAGTTCGATAGAAACGCGCAAACCAAGCAGTCCTCAAACCCTCACCTGGTTGTCAATCCGCCTGGATTCACTCAGAGCAGTGCCCATGACATGCAGTCCTCCCAGCGAGCGCACATACTCTTTAAGTTCGATACAAACGCGCAAACCAAGCAGTCCTCAAACCCTCACCTGGTTGTCAATCCGCCTGGATTCACTCAGAGCAGTGCCCATGACATGCAGTCCTCCCAGCGAGCGCACATACTCTTTAAGTTCGATACAAACGCGCAAACCAAGCAGTCCTCAAACCCTCACCTGGTTGTCAATCCGCCTGGATTCACTCAGAGCAGTGCCCATGACATGCAGTCCTCCCAGCGAGCGCACATACTCTTTAAGTTCGATACAAACGCGCAAACCAAGCAGTCCTCAAACCCTCACCTGGTTGTCAATCCGCCTGGATTCACTCAGAGCAGTGCCCATGACATGCAGTCCTCCCAGCGAGCGAGCGCGCATACTCGCCCTCCTCCCTGCAGTCCACACTCACCCGACCCGCCCCACCACCGCTGCTACCGCAGACCAAAAAGGGACCTTTCTTGATTATCGATTCGCCTTGACTCGCTGAGAGCAGTGCCGATGACATGCAGTCCTCCCAGCGAGCGCACATACTCGCCCTCCTCCCTGCAGTGCGCCTTACAGTCTGCACTCACTCCCCCCAACGCGCCACTCTCTCCAAAGAGCCCTTCCCACACCACACCATCACACCTACCTGATTGTCGATTCGTCTTGACTCGCTAAGAGCCGTGCCGATGACATGAAGCCCTCCCAACGAGCGCACATACTCTTAAATTTTGATACGAACACACAAGCCAAGAAAACCTCAAACCCTCACCTGGTTGTCAATCCGTCTGGATTCACTGAGCGCAGTGCCGATGACATGCAGGCCCCCCAGCGAGCGCACATACTCGCCCTCCTCCTGGCAGTGCGCCTTGCAATTTCCATCGCCCTCTGCAATGAGCCTTCCCACACCACAACCTCCCTCACCTGGTTGTCAATCCGCCTGGATTCACTGAGTGCAGTGCCGATGACATGAAGCCCTCCCAGCGAGCGCACATACTCGCCCTCCTCCTGGCAGTGCGCCTTACAGTCCGCACTCACTCGCCCCAGCGCCCGCCCCACCACCCGCACCACCATCTCCTGCATCGACCGCGGCACCGCCCGCACTCCCAGCACCCCTCCGCCTCCCCCCCACACGTCTGCATCGTCCTCATCGCTCTCGTCCCCCTCCCCCTCCCCGCTGCTGCTGCTGCTGCTGAAACCACCACTCCGGCTGCTGATACCACTACCGTTGCTGATACTGATGCTGGTGGTGCTGTCGCTTTCACCGGTCCGCCAGGGTAGAGGGCTCATTCCGGTGTCCTCTGCAGCATCTCCTCCCCACATCCCTGCGCCCGCCTCCTCCCTGCGTTCCCCCCATTCCCAACCCTCCTCCTTGCCCTCGCCAGCCCCGGGAGTGGCTGACGGCCTTAAAGCCTGTGTCTCTGCCTGCTCTAGCACAGCCTGCTGCTGCGCCTCCGACCAGTCCGCTGCCACGCTGCGCCCTGTTTCAATGACAAAAAAAGGAGAAGAGCACCCTTAAGGTATCCTTTTGGAGTTGAATAGGCCAAAACCCTTGCCTCTGCTTATGCCTTATGGGAAGTCTCAAAACTCACATGAGAACTGAGCAGCGTAGAGCTCCTTTAAGGTATCCTCTTGGAGTTTAATAGGCCAGAACCCCTGCCTCTGCTTATGCCAAGAGGTGTAAAAAAAAAAACAAACAAACAAACAAACAAACAAACAAGCAAACAAAAAAAACAGGCGGGTTGGTTGGATTAATCAGGTTAGTGGTAGTGTTTGCAACATAACGTTTATGAGTTCCTCCAGCCCAGTTCATGTTGCCCCTTTTGAAAAACCAATTTATTACCCGCTTCCCTTGAGAGGTATTGCAGAATTTAGAACAAGTTACACCCTAGTGCCTTGCGGAATTTAGTAAAGTTCCTCCCTAGTGCATTGCGCAACAGTTAAAATTATCACTCCAGCAGCGCACGCACCGCATGTGGGCCTTTCTTGAAAGCCGAGTAGTTCCCCGCTGTGGCTGCTGGCGCTTCAAACAGTGCCCACTTCACCACCTCCTTGCTCAGGAGCTGGACATGGGAGAGGAGGAGGATGAAGGAAGGAGGAGAGGAGGAGGGGAAGATGAGGAGGGGAGAGAGAGGAGGAGGGGAGAGAGAGCCTGAGAACTTGCAAAGGTATGATTCAGAGAGTGCCCACTTGACCTCTAAGGGTGCCCACTTGACCTTGGGATGCAGCACACCAACCTTGAGATTCCCCACCCAGCATCAATGCCTCTCCCAGGCACCAACCTCGGGATTGCCGCCCAGCACAATGTCGGTGCCCCGGCCAGCCATGTTGGTGGAAATGTTGATGCCAAACCAAACCTTTGCCGGCACCAATTCCCGGACCATCATCATCACATACTCTCCCAGCCTTCACCTCGGGATCACCTCTTTAGGCACTCACCTCGGGATTGCCGCCCAGCACAATGTCGGTGCCCCGGCCAGCCATGTTGGTTGAGATGGTGATGCCTCCAGCCCGCCCCGCACTTCCATCAATCAAGCGCCTCGTGAGAGTCCTTTTCCCAGAGAAACACTTGATTCGAATGCTGTCACCACAGCACTCACCTCGGGACTGCCGCCCAGCACAATGTCAGTGCCCCGACCAGCCATGTTGGTTGAGTGAGACGGTGATGCCTCCAAGCCAACCCAACCTGCACCGGGCAATCAGTGATACCAAACAACAACCGGACCATAAGGCACTCACCTCGGGATTGCCGCCCAGCACAATGTCAGTGCCACGGCCAGCCATGTTGGTGGAGATGGTGATGCCTCCAAACCGCCCCGCCTGCGCTACAATCTCTGCCTCACGCGCTGCATTCTGGGGGGCAGGGAGAAGGAGGCGAGGAGGCGAGGGGGGTGAATGTGGGAGAGGCAAGAAATTTTGAGTCGACTCAAAAGTGTTGGTGGAGATGAGATGGTGATGCCTCTAAACCGCCCAGCCTGCGCCACGATCTCTGCCTCACGCGCTGCGTGTTGGAGGGAGAAGGAGTGGGGAGGGGGGGAGTAGAGAAGGGGGAGTGTGGGAGAGGCAAGATTCTTTATCACTCGACTCAAGAGTGTTAGAGATGCGATGCCTCTAAACCGCCCTGCCTGCGCCACAATCTCTGCCTCGCGCGCTGCATTCTGGGGAAGACAAAAGAGAGGTAGCGGAGGGAAACGCCAAAGGGAGGGCAGAGCAGTAGACTTCAATTTCGCCACCCAAACTTTGGGCCATCTCTAATTCTACATGTTCTTCGAGACAGAACGTGTTGCACAGTGCAGTGCAGTGTAGTGCAGTGTAGTGCAGTGTAGTGCAGTGCAGTGCAGAGCAGTGCAGTGCAGTGCACACACACATCCAATCATATTGGCAGATGGGTGCTCACTTGGACCAAGCAATATCCATATGCTCACTTGCTTGGTAAAAACCTCTGATAGTATCGGACATTTCATCCGTCTCGGAGGACCCATCTAAAGAGCAATGCGACAAGGGAATGCCGATCTTGCAACGAAGCTACCCAAAATTGGGAAAAACGCGTTCTAACGTTTGGCCTACCCTTGTAAATGTATGTAGAATGTAACGTTCGGCCTACCCTTGTAAACACGCATTAACGTTGTAAGATGGGCATTCCCTTGTCGCATTGCTCTTTGAATGGGTCCTCCGAGACGGATAAAAGGTCCGATACCATCGGAGGTTATTACCGAGCAAGTGAGCATATGGATATTGCAAGTACGAGCAGAACCTAAGTTACTAATGGGCGCCTTAAGCACTGTGCTCACTTCGGGCCGAGCGTTGAGAACTTGAATGTGGGCAAACCGACGAGGATGCTCCACCTGCAGCATGGCGTAGAGACGCTCTGACTCGTCCACACTGCGTGAGGAGGGGAGGAGGGAGGGCGGGGCGGGGATAAGGAGAAGCCACTTGAGTGCCTCGGAGGAGGTGAGCAGAGTGTGTTGCGTTCCTTAGCAGAGATGCTCCACCTGCAGCATGGCATAGAGGCGCTCTGACTCGTCCACACTGGGTGGTGAGGAGGAGTAGGGGGGCATAAACGTCCGATTCAAAGACATTCGAAGTGCCTGAATAGAGTGCGTTGCGTTGCACGATGGGGATGCTCCACCTGCTGCATGGCGTAGAGGCGCTCTGACTCGTCCACACTGCAAATAGATAGAGGAAGATTAATAATTGGACAACAAACATTTCATAGAAGGATGTACAGCTCCTGCCACAGGTTCGGAGCTTGCATGGTTGAGTCGAACGCATATGAATGCGATGTGCCACATGAATGTGATGTGATGTGTCACGTGAATGATATGATATACCCACCTGGAAGTGCCCACAAGAACAGGGCGGCCGAGTTGGTTCATTTTGACGATCTCCTGGATGACATGGTGCACCTTGTTGCGCGCTTGCTGTGGGATGTAGGGGTGTGGGGGGGTGGAGGGAGTGCGAGAAGAGGCTGCTTGTGAGGCGCCTCAACAGTCATTTTGACGATCTCCTGGATGACATGGTGCACCTTGTTGCACGCTTGCTGGGGAGGAAAAGGAAGGGGTGGGGGGATGGGGGGAAGGGGGAGAGGGGACGGAGAGGGGGAAAGAGGAGGATATTTTACAATCTGTATGGCATGACGAACCTTGCTGCGCGCTTGCTGTAGGTGAGAGGGGGAACAGGTGAAGAAACGGGGGAGAACGGGGTTTCTGAGGCGCCTTAGCGGTCATTTTGACTTGTTACTGGTGGATGTTGGGCCGACTGGTGTGAGTTATCATTCCAAGAGAGCTGCCATTCCGCCGACGGGTTACCAGTTATCACAGTACAGTGCCAGTTTACTTTAGAGAGCGACGGGGTTTCCATTCCGAGGCACCCACATTTTTTTTGAAGTAGAATACAAAACAGAAAGACAAGCACGTGATTGCTATTCTTTTCATTCTGGGAGATCTCCTGACAGCTTTCCTTGCAAGAAAAAGAAGCACGTTCGGGCCCTTTTTATGTTGGGCTGGTTGGCTAGTGACAGCAAAGCTGTTCAAGCTATCAGTAAAACTGCTGAGGCCAAGGGAACCACAAGGAAAACAACCACATCTAGATCCTTCCTGATGTTGGGGCGGTTGGTGGGAATGATAGGCTATCACAAAGCAGGATCAGCAAGCGAGGAATTCAGTCGAGGGCAATGTATGAACTTACCAGGAAGACAACAACGTCTAGATCCTTCCTGATGTTGGGGCGGTTGGTGGGAATGATAGGCTATCACAAAGCAGGATCAGCAAGTGAGGAATTCAGTCGAGGGCAATGGATGAACTTACCAGGAAGACAACAACGTCTAGATCCTTCATGATGTTGGGGCGGTTGGTGGGGATGATAGCGATCTTACAGCAGGTTCGGCACACAAGCAAGCAGCAGCAGGTGCAGGGAAGTTGAGAGTAACGGACTCACCAGGAAAACTACAACGTCAAGGTCCTTTCTGATGTTGGGGCGGTTGGTGGGGATGACGACCACTGGCATGCCAAATATGCGCTTGAACTCCTCCTCCTGCCATGTAGGAATTCGAGGAAGAGTGGGGTGAGGAGAACGGGGGGAAGAACGGAAGAAACTGTTACCAAAGGCAAAACTGTTACCACTCTAAGGGAGACACTGGAACACTTGAAACCCTGAACCCCGAAACCCAAACCCTGCACGTGCAACACACCTCAGTCTTGGCAGTGCCTGTCATCACAGGGATTTTGCTCTAGAGGCGGATGAGTGACTGGTAGGTGCCCTGTGCTACGTGCTTTGACACATCCCAACAAGCCTCCCATTGAAAATCCCCCCGCCCCCCCCCCCAACGTGCCCTACCCAGCCACCAGGCGCTCAAGCAACGCACCTCAGTCTTGGCGGTGCCTGTCATCCCAGACACCTTGCTGTAGAGGCGGAAGAGCAACTGTAGGGTAGGTCACCTGGGCTACGTGCTTCGTCACACCCCAACAAGCCCCCCTTCACTCGAGTGATACCCTGCCCGACCACTAGGTAGGTGCTCAAGCAACGCACCTCAGTCTTGGCAGTGCCTGTCATCCCAGACACCTTGCTGTAGAGGCGGAAGAGCGACTGGTAGGTCACCTGCGCGACTGTTTCTGACACGGGCTGCATGGGGGGTGGGTAAAACATGGCGAAAGTGTTAGAAGAAGATCAAGATAGGCAAGCAGTTATGAGAATCGGATAACAGGAAAATCAGGATTCACATTCCGTCTCACCCTCCTTTCTCTCACCTTGATCTTATCACCCCGCTTTCGCTTCATAGTAACCACACTCTCCTTCTCTCACCTTAATCTCCACACCCTCTTTTGCCTCCACAGCCTGGTGAATGCCGTCGCTCCACCGCCGCATGTCTGCTGTTCTCCCCGTGAACTGCAGACAAGACGAGGGTAAGGGGGGAAGGGGCAGAAGGAGGCAGTTGCGGCGAGTCACAACCCAGCTTGGTGTTGAGGCTCCTTGCAATACAGCCTGGTGAATGCCGTCGCTCCACCGCCGCATGTCTGCTGTTCTCCCCGTGAACTGCAGGGAAGGTGGGAGGCGGGGAAGGGTTGGGAAAGGTTGGAAGGGAAGGGGACAAGGAGCAAGAGCGGGAAGAGTGTTGAGGCTCCTTGCAATCAAGCCTGGTGAATGCCGTTGCTCCACCGCCGCATGTCTGCTGTTCTCCCCGTGCACTGTGGGTGTTTGGGGGGAAGGGGTAAGGGATGTAGGGACAGGAGCAATAAGGAGGAACTGTGTGGAGGGAGGAGAAGCTCCATTTCCAAAAAGGGAGGAGTTGACTCCATTTCCTCCTGGGCTGGAGTGAGTTTTGAGTCGACTCAAAAGTCAACTCGTTTTGAGTCGACTCAAAAGTCAACTCGTTTTGAGTCGACTCAAAAGTCAACTCGTTTTGAGTCGACTCAAAAGGGAGGAGTTGACTCCATTTCCTCCTGGGCTGGAGTGAGATGCTCCTTTACAATCCAGCCTCGGCTAGGAAATGCGTTCACTCCACTGCTGGAGACACTACTCAAAACTCACCTGGACACTGCTGTATGCCTGCCTGCCTGCTGTCCATCCTGTGAACTTGTGGCGATGATGGATAGGGTGGGCCAAGTGGGACCAGCTAAGCATATCAAGAATCTCAAGAATCACTCACGTACCTCGTCCACTATAATCACGTACCTCGTCCACTATAATCACGTACCTCGTCCACTATAATCACGTACCTCGTCCACTATAATCACGTACCTCATCCACTATAATCACGTACCTCGTCCACTATAATCACGTACCTCGTCCACTATAATCACGTACCTCGTCCACTATAATCACGTACCTCGTCCACTATAATCACGTACCTCGTCCACTATAATCACGTACTTCGTCCACTATAATCACGTACCTCGTCCACGATAATCACTTGGCCGTCTTTCACAATGTAGTCCCGATCCCTCAGGTAGAACTCTTTTGCTTTGAGGGCCGTCAGCACAAATCTAGCCAGGATAAAAAGGGCAAGGGGATGGGGTGGGGAGGGTGAGGATGGGACTGCCGCATATGACGGATGAAAGAAAGAGCCATATTCCTGACAAACGAGTTGCTATTTGCAGGCAAAAAATATACCAGCAGCATGAGATGCAGCTCACTCACTGCGCAAACGAGTTGCTGCTCTCAAAGATATCATCAGAATCTGAGCCGCTCCCTCCTTCCCCCAATCTCCCCCCTTCCCCCTCCTCCTCCCCCTCTGCTGCAGCATCCTCGCTTCTCAAGCTCTCTGCCACGATCGCCACCCCCGAGTCTGTCAGCTGCACCGTGCGCAGCTTCAGATCTGCTGTGTAGTCCTGGTGGGGTGGGGAAAGGGAAAGCCGGGATGAGTGCTGTGCTGTGGTGAGTGGGGTGATGGTAGAGCAGGAAACCTTCTCTAGCTCTCTGCCACAATCGCCAACCCCCCGCCTCTGTCAACTGCTGCTGTGTAGTCTTGGTGGCGGGAGGGAAGGGAGAGCAGGGATAAGTGTTCTGGTGGTTGGGAGGAGAAGGGAGAGCAGGGATAAGTGTTCTGGTGGGTGGGAGGAGAAGGGAGAGCAGGGATAAGTGTTCTGGTGGGTGGGAGGAGAAGGGAGAGCAGGGATAATTGTTCTGGTGGGTGGGAGGAGAAGGGAGAGCAGGGATACGTGTTCTGGTGGGTGGGAGGAGAAGGGAGAGCAGGGATAAGTGTTCTGGTGGGTGGGAGGAGAAGGGAGAGCAGGGATAAGTGTTCTGGTGGGTGGGAGGAGAAGGGAGAGCAGGGATAAGTGTTCTGGTGGGTGGGAGGAGAAGGGAGAGCAGGGATAAGTGTTCTGGTGGGTGGGAGGAGAAGGGAGAGCAGGGATAAGTGTTCTGGTGGGTGGGAGGAGAAGGGAGAGCAGGGATAAGTGTTCTGGTGGGTGGGAGGAGAAGGGAGAGCAGGGATAAGTGTTCTGGTGGGTGGGAGGAGAAGGGAGAGCAGGGATAAGTGTTCTGGTGGGTGGGAGGAGAAGGGAGAGCAGGGATAAGTGTTCTGGTGGGTGGGAGGAGAAGGGAGAGCAGGGATAAGTGTTCTGGTGGGTGGGAGGAGAAGGGAGAGCAGGGATAAGTGTTCTGGTGGGTGGGAGGAGAAGGGAGAGCACGAAACCAATGGATCCCCACGTAGGAAACCAACAGCTGCTGCCACGCTACGCCATGCCTCCTACGTGGGGATCCATTGGGTGGGAGGAGAAGGGAGAGCACGAAACCAATGGATCCCCACGTAGGAAACCAACAGCTGCTGCCACGCTACGCCATGCCTCCTACGTGGGGATCCATTGGGTGGGAGGAGAAGGGAGAGCACGAAACCAATGGATCCCCACGTAGGAAACCAACAGCTGCTGCCACGCTACGCCATGCCTCCTACGTGGGGATCCATTGGGTGGGAGGAGAAGGGAGAGCACGAAACCAATGGATCCCCACGTAGGAAACCAACAGCTGCTGCCACGCTACGCCATGCCTCCTACGTGGGGATCCATTGGGTGGGAGGAGAAGGGAGAGCACGAAACCAATGGATCCCCACGTAGGAAACCAACAGCTGCTGCCACGCTACGCCATGCCTCCTACGTGGGGATCCATTGGGTGGGAGGAGAAGGGAGAGCACGAAACCAATGGATCCCCACGTAGGAAACCAACAGCTGCTGCCACGCTACGCCATGCCTCCTACGTGGGGATCCATTGGGTGGGAGGAGAAGGGAGAGCTCGAAACCAATGGATCCCCACGTAGGAAACCAACAGCTGCTGCCACGCTACGCCATGCCTCCTACGTGGGGATCCATTGGGTGGGAGGAGAAGGGAGAGCTCGAAACCAATGGATCCCCACGTAGGAAACCAACAGCTGCTGCCACGCTACGCCATGCCTCCTACGTGGGGATCCATTGGGTGGGAGGAGAAGGGAGAGCTCGAAACCAATGGATCCCAACGTAGGAAACCAACAGCTGCTGCCACGCTACGCCATGCCTCCTACGTGGGGATCCATTGGGTGGGAGGAGAAGGGAGAGCACGAAACCAATGGATCCCCACGTAGGAAACCAACAGCTGCTGCCACGCTACGCCATGCCTCCTACGTGGGGATCCATTGGGTGGGAGGAGAAGGGAGAGCACGAAACCAATGGATCCCCACGTAGGAAACCAACAGCTGCTGCCACACTACGCCATGCCTCCTACGTGGGGATCCATTGGGTGGGAGGAGAAGGGAGAGCTCGAAACCAATGGATCCCCACGTAGGAAACCAACAGCTGCTGCCACGCTACGCCATGCCTCCTACGTGGGGATCCATTGGGTGGGAGGAGAAGGGAGAGAACGAAACCAATGGATCCCCACGTAGGAAACCAACAGCTGCTGCCACGCTACGCCATGCCTCCTACGTGGGGATCCATTGGGTGGGAGGAGAAGGGAGAGCTCGAAACCAATGGATCCCCACGTAGGAAACCAACAGCTGCTGCCACGCTACGCCATGCCTCCTACGTGGGGATCCATTGGGTGGGAGGAGAAGGGAGAGCACGAAACCAATGGATCCCCACGTAGGAAACCAACAGCTGCTGCCACGCTACGCCATGCCTCCTACGTGGGGATCCATTGGGTGGGAGGAGAAGGGAGAGCTCGAAACCAATGGATCCCCACGTAGGAAACCAACAGCTGCTGCCACGCTACGCCATGCCTCCTACGTGGGGATCCATTGGGTGGGAGGAGAAGGGAGAGCTCGAAACCAATGGATCCCCACGTAGGAAACCAACAGCTGCTGCCACGCTACGCCATGCCTCCTACGTGGGGATCCATTGGGTGGGAGGAGAAGGGAGAGCTCGAAACCAATGGATCCCCACGTAGGAAACCAACAGCTGCTGCCACGCTACGCCATGCCTCCTACGTGGGGATCCATTGGGTGGGAGGAGAAGGGAGAGCTCGAAACCAATGGATCCCCACGTAGGAAACCAACAGCTGCTGCCACGCTACGCCATGCCTCCTACGTGGGGATCCATTGGGTGGGAGGAGAAGGGAGAGCTCGAAACCAATGGATCCCAACGTAGGAAACCAACAGCTGCTGCCACGCTACGCCATGCCTCCTACGTGGGGATCCATTGGGTGGGAGGAGAAGGGAGAGCACGAAACCAATGGATCCCCACGTAGGAAACCAACAGCTGCTGCCACGCTACGCCATGCCTCCTACGTGGGGATCCATTGGGTGGGAGGAGAAGGGAGAGCTCGAAACCAATGGATCCCCACGTAGGAAACCAACAGCTGCTGCCACGCTACGCCATGCCTCCTACGTGGGGATCCATTGGGTGGGAGGAGAAGGGAGAGCTCGAAACCAATGGATCCCAACGTAGGAAACCAACAGCTGCTGCCACGCTACGCCATGCCTCCTACGTGGGGATCCATTGGGTGGGAGGAGAAGGGAGAGCACGAAACCAATGGATCCCCACGTAGGAAACCAACAGCTGCTGCCACGCTACGCCATGCCTCCTACGTGGGGATCCATTGGGTGGGAGGAGAAGGGAGAGCTCGAAACCAATGGATCCCCACGTAGGAAACCAACAGCTGCTGCCACGCTACGCCATGCCTCCTACGTGGGGATCCATTGGGTGGGAGGAGAAGGGAGAGCACGAAACCAATGGATCCCCACGTAGGAAACCAACAGCTGCTGCCACGCTACGCCATGCCTCCTACGTGGGGATCCATTGGGTGGGAGGAGAAGGGAGAGCACGAAACCAATGGATCCCCACGTAGGAAACCAACAGCTGCTGCCACGCTACGCCATGCCTCCTACGTGGGGATCCATTGGGTGGGAGGAGAAGGGAGAGCACGAAACCAATGGATCCCCACGTAGGGAACCAACAGCTGCTGCCACACTACGCCATGCCTCCTACGTGGGGATCCATTGGGTGGGAGGAGAAGGGAGAGCACGAAACCAATGGATCCCCACGTAGGGAACCAACAGCTGCTGCCACGCTACGCCATGCCTCCTACGTGGGGATCCATTGGGTGGGAGGAGAAGGGAGAGCACGAAACCAATGGATCCCCACGTAGGAAACCAACAGCTGCTGCCACGCTACGCCATGCCTCCTACGTGGGGATCCATTGGGTGGGAGGAGAAGGGAGAGCTCGAAACCAATGGATCCCCACGTAGAAAACCAACAGCTGCTGCCACGCTACGCCATGCCTCCTACGTGGGGATCCATTGTGTGGGAGGAGAAGGGAGAGCTCGAAACCAATGGATCCCCACGTAGGAAACCAACAGCTGCTGCCACGCTACGCCATGCCTCCTACGTGGGGATCCATTGGGTGGGAGGAGAAGGGAGAGCTCGAAACCTTCTCTATCTCTCTGCCACAATCGCCACCCCCGAGCCGGTGAGCTGCACTTTACGCAGCTTCAGAACTTACGCCTGGAGGATGAAGGGGGGGAGGAGAGGGAGGATGGGTTGGGAAGGACTTAGTCAGGGAAGGCAAGAGAGGAAGTTGGAACACACTTCTCTAGCGGCCTTCCCTACCTCTGTATTGTGACGTCACAAAACCCATCATGGTTTCAATCTCTGCATCACTCAGACCGAACACGAGAGCCTTGATTGATTCGTACTCAGCTCAACCAGTTACCCCATGTACTAACCAGTAACCACCAGAAAAGCCTTGATACGTGCCTTGATCAAGTGAGCACTCACAATATCCCTTCTGAGGATCTCCGCCACTTGAGCAGCCACAGGGAAGAGCATGACGTGGGAAGACGGTCGCACATGCGGAGTCTATGTTTGATTCGAGATGCTTCAATAACATGTGCTCTTATGGAATGAACACTCACAATGTCCCTTCTGAGGATCTCCGCCACTTTAGCAGCCACAGGGAAGAGCATGACGTGGGAGGAGGACTGCACAACACATGATGAAAGGGACCTCAAAAGCACCATGTGCCTCGACTGAACGAGCACTCACAATGTCCCTTCTGAGGATCTCCGCCACTTGAGCCGCCACAGGGAAGCGCATGACGTACGAGGAGGACTGCACATGAGGAAAGTGGTGGGAAGGGAGGGAGGGAGGGGAAGGACGATCACTATTGGAAGAGCAGAGAGTAAAGGAAATCAGAGGAACGGAGGGACAGGGCACGGCACGGGAAGAGGTAGCAATAGGGGGCAGGGCAGGAGGGAGAGAAGGAAGAAATCTCGGTACCTCAGTACAGAGGCACTCATCATATTGCTGATTCCCTTTGGCACGCCTCAAAACTCGATTACTGTGCTACGTGCGATTCCCAAAGGCAGGCAGAGGCACTGATTAACCATGTTCCTGATGAGTAGAGCGTTCTTGGCCTCGTCAATAAGCACAGAGTCTTGGCGTTCGTCCACAATGGAGTAATGGTGAGAGAGGAAGGAGGCACTGACCACGAAGGCGGGACTGCCATGTTGACAACAGCATGTTGACAACAGCATGTTGACAACAGCATGTTGACAACAGCATGTTGACAACAACACTCACCATGTTGCTGATGAGCAGCGGGTTCCTGCCCACGTCGATGAGCACAGAGTCAATCTCGTCCACAATGGAGTAGTGAAGCGCGTCCGGCCATCTCAGCGTGCCAAACTCATTTCTAGTTCGAACTATCTGGGAACTAGTGGGTGCAACATGTCTGCCAGTTTTCATAGACAAACTGGCAGACATGTTGCACCCACTATCTGGCTTTGAGCGAGCACTCACCATGTTGCTGATGAGCAGAGGGTCCCTGCCTTCGTCAATAAGCACAGAATCAATCTCGTCCACAATGGAGTAGTGCAGCGCATGGGAGGAAGGAGGCAGGCGGCAGTGAGTCACTGAGGCACACTGAGGGGCCGAGGGATAAAGGTACTCACCATGTTGCTGATGAGCAACGGGTTCCTGCCCTCGTCAATAAGCACAGAGTCAATCTCGTCCACAATGGAGTAGTGCAGCGCATGAGGGCAAGGCTGGCAGGCAGGCAGAGGTACGCACTATGCTGTCGATGAAAGGCAGTGAGGCAGTGACTGACTCACCATGTTGCTGATGAGCAGAGGGTTCCTGCCTTCGTCAATGAGCACAGAGTCTATCTCGTCCACGATGGAGTAGTGGTGATAGGGAAAGGAGGCAAGCATCACTGTAGCACTGTTGCTGATGGGAGGCACTAAGGCACTGCGGCACTGAGGCACCGACTCACCATGTTGCTGATGAGCAGAGGGTTCCTGCCTTCAGCAATGAGCACAGAATCAATCTCGTCCACAATGGAGTAGTGCAGCGCATGAGAGGAAGGCAGGCAGGCGGCACTGAGGCACGGAGGCACTCACCCACCATGCTGTTGATGAAAGGCAGCGAGGCACTGACTCACCATGTTGCTGATGAGCAGAGGGTTCCTGCCTTCGTCAATGAGCACAGAGTCAATCTCATCCACAATGGAGTAGTGCAGCGCATCTGGCCATCTCAGCGTGCGCTCGCTTGGGTCCTGAACCAGGTGATCTCTGAGGTAGTCAAACCCAATCTCCTGGTTTGTGGGCACGGCAGGGAGAAGTCAGTGCAGAGGGGGTTTGGGACGTGTCACCAGCCAGTATCGTCCACGATTGGAGTGATGCAGCGCGTCTGTCTGGCCATCCCATCCTGCACCAAGTGATCTCTGAGGTAGTCGAACCCAATTTCCTGGTTTGTGGGTACAACAGGGAAGAGAAGAAACAGTGGAAGAAGGTGCTATGAGGCCCCTCAAGTCAATCTTGTCCACGATGGAGTAGAGCAGTGCATCTGGCCATCTCAGGCTGTTTTTTGAGAATTCTAAAAAAACAGACTCAGCATGGAGTAGAGCAGTGCATCTGGCCATCTCAGGCTGTTTTTTTTTATTCTTAAAAAACAGACTCAGCATGGAGTAGAGCAGTGCATCTGGCCATCTCAGGCTGTTTTTTTTTATTCTTAAAAAACAGACTCAGCATGGAGTAGAGCAGTGCATCTGGCCATCTCAGGGTGCACTCATGTGGGACTTGAACGGGATGATCCCTGAGGTAATAAAGCCCAATTTTCTGGAAGGTGGGTGGGTACGACAGGGGAGCGACAGTGCAGAGGGGGTTTGAGAGGTGTCACCAGCCAGTATCGTCCACGATTGGAGTAATGCAGCGCGCCCGGCTATCTCAGCGTGCGCTCGTTGGGGTCCTGAAACAGATGGTAGGGGTGGTCCCAACAGATGGGCATGGCAGCGTAAACAGATGGTCTTGCCTGGATCCTTCACTTCACCCTGCCATGCCATCCGCCTCAACGGGACTATTTGCGGGCCATCCGCCTGTCACTCACATCATGGTGTCCCTCCCTCCCATAGATACACACATATGTTACTGCCACCTGCGTTACATCTCTCACTCACGTTGTTACTACCGTAGGTAATGTCGCGCAAGCATGTGCCAGCTGTCTCTGAGGCGCCTCAAAAACATGCCATCAATGCGTTACATCTCACTCACGTTGTTACTACCATAGGTAATGTCGCAAGCATATGCCAGCTGTCTCTCCTCCTTTGTCTGACCCGGCTGCACGATGGTAAAGACATGCAGAATGGAGCAAAAGACGCAGATTAAGAGAACAGATGGAAACCGACAAAAGATGCAAGGGAAGTGCAGAAACGGACAAGATATGCAATCAAGATAAAAGGATCCAGGTATACCGTGTACGAGACAAGCGGTGCATCTAGGTGCAGAGTGGTGCGAGCGAGTGAGAATGAGGAGGAGGTGCTTAAAAACGCCATGACGACAAGTGTCTCGTGGTTCTGATCCGACAAGAAACGCTAATTTGAATGACCTCTACAGTTGATCGAATCACTTCTGATTTAATCAGATCAGATCAAATCAGTCGCATGCAGATCAAATCAGGCGCATGCAGATCAAATCAGTCGTATGCAGATCAAATCAGTCGCATGCAGATCAAATCAGTCGCATGCAGATCAAATCAGTCGCATGCAGATCAAATCAGTCGCATGCAGATCAAATCAGTCGCATGCAGATCAAATCAGTCGCATGCAGATCAAATCAGTCGCATGCAGATCAAATCAGTCGCATGCAGATCAAATCAGTCGCATGCAGATCAAATCAGTCGCATGCAGATCAAATCAGTCGCATGCAGATCAAATCAGTCGCATGCAGATCAAATCAGTCGCATGCAGATCAAATCAGTCGCATGCAGATCAAATCAGTCGCATGCAGATCAAATCAGGCGCATGCAGATCAAATCAGTCGCATGCAGATCAAATCAGTCGCATGCAGATCAAATCAGTCGCATGCAGATCAAATCAGGCGCATGCAGATCAAATCAGTCGCATGCAGATCAAATCAGTCGCATGCAGATCAAATCAGTCGCATGCAGATCAAATCAGTCGCATGCAGATCAAATCAGTCGCATGCAGATCAAATCAGTCGCATGCAGATCAAATCAGTCGCATGCAGATCAAATCAGTCGCATGCAGATCAAATCAGTCGCATGCAGATCAAATCAGTCGCATGCAGATCAAATCAGTCGCATGCAGATCAAATCAGTCGCATGCAGATCAAATCAGTCGCATGCAGATCAAATCAGTCGCATGCAGATCAAATCAGTCGCATGCAGATCAAATCAGTCGCATGCAGATCAAATCAGTCGCATGCAGATCAAATCAGTCGCATGCAGATCAAATCAGTCGCATGCAGATCAAATCAGTCGCATGCAGATCAAATCAGTCGCATGCAGATCAAATCAGTCGCATGCAGATCAAATCAGTCGCATGCAGATCAAATCAGTCGCATGCAGATCAAATCAGTCGCATGCAGATCAAATCAGTCGCATGCAGATCAAATCAGTCGCATGCAGATCAAATCAGTCGCATGCAGATCAAATCAGTCGCATGCAGATCAAATCAGTCGCATGCAGATCAAATCAGTCGCATGCAGATCAAATCAGTCGCATGCAGATCAAATCAGTCGCATGCAGATCAAATCAGTCGCATGCAGATCAAATCAGTCGCATGCAGATCAAATCAGTCGCATGCAGATCAAATCAGTCGCATGCAGATCAAATCAGTCGCATGCAGATCAAATCAGTCGCATGCAGATCAAATCAGTCGCATGCAGATCAAATCAGTCGCATGCAGATCAAATCAGTCGCATGCAGATCAAATCAGTCGCATGCAGATCAAATCAGTCGCATGCAGATCAAATCAGTCGCATGCAGATCAAATCAGTCGCATGCAGATCAAATCAGTCGCATGCAGATCAAATCAGTCGCATGCAGATCAAATCAGTCGCATGCAGATCAAATCAGTCGCATGCAGATCAAATCAGTCGCATGCAGATCAAATCAGTCGCATGCAGATCAAATCAGTCGCATGCAGATCAAATCAGTCGCATGCAGATCAAATCAGTCGCATGCAGATCAAATCAGTCGCATGCAGATCAAATCAGTCGCATGCAGATCAAATCAGTCGCATGCAGATCAAATCAGTCGCATGCAGATCAAATCAGTCGCATGCAGATCAAATCAGTCGCATGCAGATCAAATCAGTCGCATGCAGATCAAATCAGTCGCATGCAGATCAAATCAGTCGCATGCAGATCAAATCAGTCGCATGCAGATCAAATCAGTCGCATGCAGATCAAATCAGTCGCATGCAGATCAAATCAGTCGCATGCAGATCAAATCAGTCGCATGCAGATCAAATCAGTCGCATGCAGATCAAATCAGTCGCATGCAGATCAAATCAGTGGCATGCAGATCAAATCAGTCGCATGCAGATCAAATCAGTCGCATGCAGATCAAATCAGTCGCATGCAGATCAAATCAGTCGCATGCAGATCAAATCAGTCGCATGCAGATCAAATCAGTCGCATGCAGATCAAATCAGTCGCATGCAGATCAAATCAGTCGCATGCAGATCAAATCAGTCGCATGCAGATCAAATCAGTCGCATGCAGATCAAATCAGTCGCATGCAGATCAAATCAGTCGCATGCAGATCAAATCAGGCGCATGCAGATCAAATCAGTCGCATGCAGATCAAATCAGTCGCATGCAGATCAAATCAGTCGCATGCAGATCAAATCAGTCGCATGCAGATCAAATCAGTCGCATGCAGATCAAATCAGTCGCATGCAGATCAAATCAGTCGCATGCAGATCAAATCAGTCGCATGCAGATCAAATCAGGCGCATGCAGATCAAATCAGTCGCATGCAGATCAAATCAGTCGCATGCAGATCAAATCAGTCGCATGCAGATCAAATCAGTCGCATGCAGATCAAATCAGTCGCATGCAGATCAAATCAGTCGCATGCAGATCAAATCAGTCGCATGCAGATCAAATCAGTCGCATGCAGATCAAATCAGTCGCATGCAGATCAAATCAGTCGCATGCAGATCAAATCAGTCGCATGCAGATCAAATCAGTCGCATGCAGATCAAATCAGTCGCATGCAGATCAAATCAGTCGCATGCAGATCAAATCAGTCGCATGCAGATCAAATCAGTCGCATGCAGATCAAATCAGTCGCATGCAGATCAAATCAGTCGCATGCAGATCAAATCAGGCGCATGCAGATCAAATCAGGCGCATGCAGATCAAATCAGTCGCATGCAGATCAAATCAGTCGCATGCAGATCAAATCAGTCGCATGCAGATCAAATCAGTCGCATGCAGATCAAATCAGGCGCATGCAGATCAAATCAGGCGCATGCAGATCAAATCAGTCGCATGCAGATCAAATCAGGCGCATGCAGATCAAATCAGGCGCATGCAGATCAAATCAGTCGCATGCAGATCAAATCAGTCGCATGCAGATCAAATCAGTCGCATGCAGATCAAATCAGTCGCATGCAGATCAAATCAGTCGCATGCAGATCAAATCAGTCGCATGCAGATCAAATCAGTCGCATGCAGATCAAATCAGTCGCGTGCAGATCAAATCAGTCGCGTGCAGATCAAATCAGTCGCATGCAGATCAAATCAGTCGCATGCAGATCAAATCAGTCGCATGCAGATCAAATCAGTCGCATGCAGATCAAATCAGTCGCATGCAGATCAAATCAGTCGCATGCAGATCAAATCAGTCGCATGCAGATCAAATCAGTCGCATGCAGATCAAATCAGTCGCATGCAGATCAAATCAGTCGCATGCAGATCGAATCAGTCGCATGCAGATCGAATCAGTCGCATGCAGATCGAATCAGTCGCATGCAGATCGAATCAGTCGCATGCAGATCGAATCAGTCGCATGCAGATCGAATCAGTCGCATGCAGATCGAATCAGTCGCATGCAGATCGAATCAGTCGCATGCAGATCGAATCAGTCGCATGCAGATCGAATCAGTCGCATGCAGATCGAATCAGTCGCATGCAGATCGAATCAGTCGCATGCAGATCGAATCAGTCGCATGCAGATCGAATCAGTCGCATGCAGATCGAATCAGTCGCATGCAGATCAAATCAGTCGCATGCAGATCAAATCAGTCGCATGCAGATCAAATCAGTCGCATGCAGATCAAATCAGTCGCATGCAGATCAAATCAGTCGCATGCAGATCAAATCAGTCGCATGCAGATCAAATCAGTCGCATGCAGATCAAATCAGTCGCATGCAGATCAAATCAGTCGCATGCAGATCAAATCAGTCGCATGCAGATCAAATCAGTCGCATGCAGATCAAATCAGTCGCATGCAGATCAAATCAGTCGCATGCAGATCAAATCAGTCGCATGCAGATCGAATCAGTCGCATGCAGATCAAATCAGTCGCATGCAGATCAAATCAGTCGCATGCAGATCAAATCAGTCGCATGCAGATCAAATCAGTCGCATGCAGATCAAATCAGTCGCATGCAGATCAAATCAGTCGCATGCAGATCAAATCAGTCGCATGCAGATCAAATCAGTCGCATGCAGATCAAATCAGTCGCATGCAGATCAAATCAGTCGCATGCAGATCAAATCAGTCGCATGCAGATCAAATCAGTCGCATGCAGATCAAATCAGTCGCATGCAGATCAAATCAGTCGCATGCAGATCAAATCAGTCGCATGCAGATCAAATCAGTCGCATGCAGATCAAATCAGTCGCATGCAGATCAAATCAGGCGCATGCAGATCAAATCAGGCGCATGCAGATCAAATCAGGCGCATGCAGATCAAATCAGTCGCATGCAGATCAAATCAGTCGCATGCAGATCAAATCAGTCGCATGCAGATCAAATCAGTCGCATGCAGATCAAATCAGTCGCATGCAGATCAAATCAGTCGCATGCAGATCAAATCAGTCGCATGCAGATCAAATCAGTCGCATGCAGATCAAATCAGTCGCATGCAGATCAAATCAGTCGCATGCAGATCAAATCAGTCGCATGCAGATCAAATCAGTCGCATGCAGATCAAATCAGTCGCATGCAGATCAAATCAGTCGCATGCAGATCAAATCAGTCGCATGCGGATCAAATCAGTCGCATGCGGATCAAATCAGTCGCATGCAGATCAAATCAGTCGCATGCAGATCAAATCAGTCGCATGCAGATCAAATCAGTCGCATGCGGATCAAATCAGTCGCATGCAGATCAAATCAGTCGCATGCAGATCAAATCAGTCGCATGCAGATCAAATCAGTCGCATGCAGATCAAATCAGTCGCATGCAGATCAAATCAGTCGCATGCAGATCAAATCAGTCGCATGCGGATCAAATCAGTCGCATGCGGATCAAATCAGTCGCATGCATCATCACTCCTTCAATTTAACCTCAATGCAGTAACACTTATCAGAACCACACCCATCTGACTGAATTAGGACCTTTCTGTGTGTCGCTTACCTGAATGACCCCCACTGACAGCCCCAAAAAGCTGTGCACCCGCCCCATCCACTCCGCATCTCTCCTCGCCAAATAGTCGTTCACCGTTACCACTGGAATGGGCAGAGGGTATGGGATGGATCATGGGGTAAGGGTATGGGATGGGGGAAGGTGATAGCATGAAAATCCGTGCACCCTTTCCATCCATCCACTCCGCATTTCTCCTCGACAGATAGTCGGTAACCGTTACCACTGGGACAGAAAGAGGACGGCATACAAAGGCAGGGGAGGGGAAGAACGACTCAAGGTGAACCCAAAAACTGCTACACCACACCACCACACCACACCCCTCCATGTCCTGCCGCATCCAGTCCACACCCCTCCTCACCAAATGCCCTCTCACTGTTACCATTTTTCGGAAATTTCAAAAGCTTACCTGCTACATAACACCTTCCCACACAAGCCCGCACCATGAAAGCCCTTCTTCACAAGGGCATTGAGTGTGGACACCCGCGCTGCACTGCTTGCACTACACACCCATTGTTACCTGCCGTCCCACCACTACACGGCACATCCATACATATACACATTCCCCAGATAAGCCTTCACCATGCACGCCCTTCCCCACAAGCGCGTTGAGGTAGGCTGCGAGTGTGGACACCAGAGTCTTCCCCTCGCCTGTTGATCAGTACTGTCCTGCTGCATACTACTCGACTCTGGTGCACGTCATCCTGCTACACTGCACATACCTTCCCCAGATGAGCCCTCACCGTGCACGCCCTTCCCGACAAGAGCGTTGAGGTAAGCTGCCAATGTGGACACCAGAGTCTTCCCCTCGCCCGTCTTCATCTCTGCTATCGCCCCTGCATGCAGCACTGCGCCGCCCACGATCTGCGAGTAATTGGGTGCAGAGGAGTGAGAGGGAGTGGAATAGGAACGGGGAGAGGTGGACTGAGTGCCCTGAGTGCACGCCAGAATCTTCCCTAATCCAGTGTTCATAAATGCTGATGAATCTACACCCATCCACCCACACACACACACACACCTGCACATCAAAGTGTCGCACGCAGAGGGTGCGCCGAGCCGCCTCGTGCACTCTTCGAAGGTGTGATCTGCTGGTGTGCCTCCCTTTCTCCCCACTCCCCCTCCCCTCCCTCCTTCTCCACACACACACCCACCTGCACGTCAAAGTGTTGCATGCAGAGGGTGCGCTGCTGCCTCTCACACGACCGCATGCAGAGAGTGCTTCAGAGGACAATTGCCGGGTTGGATTCGGCTTACTACCCCACCCCTCCCACCCCCGCCACCTCCACACACACACCCACATTCACATCCACATACACACACACACACACACACACACACCTGCACGTCGAAGTGGCGCATGCAGAGGGTGCGCTGAGCCGCCTCTCGCACCACAGCAAAGGCCTCTGAAGAAAACTTTCTGGGTTGGGTTCGGTCTGCTATTAGTGCCCACCCACTCCCCCACCTTCCTCCTCTCCTTCTCTCCCCTCCCCCTCCCACCCCCCCACATGCAAGCTACACACACACCTGCACGTCGAAGTGGCGCATGCAGAGGGTGCGCTGAGCCGCCTCTCGCACCACAGCAAAGGCCTCTGAGGGGCCACGGGCAGGCAAATAGGGGCGCAGCGCAGGGGCGGCGCATGAAAAAGCAGTCTAAAAATGAGACGCAAAAGATCACGAGTTTTATGGAAAGGGTAATGCAAGGGTGACCAGGCAAGTGCTCGAATTCGTAAAAACCAATGTCACTGTGGTATTGCCTACTTGATTTGGTTCTCACGAATTCACACGAAAAACATGCAAGTAGTGTTTAGTTTAGGGTCAGATGGATTTGGGGCGTCAGAATAACCGCTCCACAAGACCTCTAGTGCGTGCGCTAAGGAACAAAATCACCAATGATGCAATGCAGTGTGGGAGAAAAATGGAGGGAAGCAGCAAAGCGACAGCAGCACCTTCAGGCAACAGCAAAACTAACACAGGATATAGAACAGGTAACAGCCTGCACCGCACACGACCGTATCCTACCTGCCTGTATGTCATCCAGCGTCTCTCCCTGCTTCAGCCGCTTCTTGAACTCGCGTGTCTTGCGCCGCAGCTGCATCATAATAACCAAACCAAACAAAGAGGCATGGTAGATTCATTGTCAGTGACTTACGGGGTTGAGCCACTGCAAAGCCTACTCTATGCTATCTTGAGGCATGCATATTGTGCCAAGGCTGCAGCATAACCAGAGGAAGAGAAGGGGCCAGGTGTGCCAGAACTGATACCAGTGCCGGCCGGGTGAAATAATGGTGGTTTCGAGACGGCTCAAAACCACCATTCTTTCACATATGCTTTCTTGAGGCACGCATATTGTACCAGAGCTGCAGCATAACCAGAGGAAGAGAAATAACTGATGCCAGTGCCGGCCGGGTCAGCTCACAGTCACACCTGATCCACTCACACCCCTTCCTCAGCTCAACACACACCTGTTTGTCCGTCAGTGTCCGCATCACCCACCCACACGGTCGTCCCTGACACAATCTCTCACTCTCGCCTTATTGTAACACGTTACACACCTGCTTGTCCGTCAGAGCCTGCATTGCCGGCTCCAAGGCGTTGACTTGCACCACGAGGTGGCGGTGACAGAAGTGGTGCACCACCCACAGACTCAGTCACACACAGTAGATACGCACGCGGAACCTGATGTGCGCACCTGCTTGTCCGTCAGAGCCTGCATTGCCGGCTCCAAGGCGTTGACTTGGGCCACGAGGTGGCGGAAGTGGTGTACCACCCAGGTGTTTAGGGAGAGGATTCCCAGCTTCTCGCTCTTTATCATGTCTAGCGTGCTCTGTCGAGGGTGATTGGGGGAAAAATAGGCGGAGAGTAAAGAAGCTTGGGGGAGTGGGCCTTGAGGTGGCGGAAGTGGTGCACCACCCAGGTGTTGCGAGATAGAATGCCCAGCTTCTCGCTGTTTATCATGTCCAACGTGCTCTGGATGAGGGTGAGTAGGGGAAAAATAGGCGGAGAGTGAAGAAACTTGGGGGAGTGGGCCTTGAGGTGGCGGAAGTGGTGTACCAGTGCCACCCAGGTGTTGAGAGATAGAATGCCCAGCTTCTCGCTCGTTATCATCCTTGTCTGTCATAATATTTCATCCCTGTCATGTCATGATACCATCATTGTCATGTCATATTACCCATGCCTCCTTGTCATGTGATGGTACCATGCCTCCTACCGCGGTAGAACCTCCCTTCACTGCATTCTTCCCTCTACATAGTCTATCCCCTCTCCTCCCTTCACACATTACCTCCCCTCTCCTCCTTCTCATATTCTCTCTCCTCTCCTCCCTTCCAACAATCGCTCCCCTGTCCTCCTAGTTGCATCCACACCCATCACCTTACCCTGTGTAATGCAGCCTGCTGTGCGTTACTCTTCCGGCCAACAGCAACGCTCCCAGACCCTTCGTCAACCGGGTTACCAGCTGTAACAGCAGCGCGAGTTACCGGCAACACTACCCGCCTCTTCCCGCTGCCGTCTCTCCCTGCCTTCAAACTCCGCGGCTGAGAAATATGTTCCAAACGAACCCCATGCTGCGAAATTCCTTCGAAAAACGAGCAACGCGGAGCTCCCGGACTGGATGTAGCTCTGTAACGGAATTGCGGGAGACTATATCGAGGATCGGATAGGTAAGGAACCCGGCGGAGCTGGCCAGCTGAAGGGAAGAGAGACGTGGAGGATCCTGATTGGCGAAGCAGAGAAGAGATTTCCCCGTGAAGCGGCGACAGAATCGTTGACCGTGCCATGGTGATCCTTCTAGAAGCGCTAGCTTTTTCAGTGATGCGATGCAGCGAGGGCCTATGTCTCGTACTAGAAACACCCTCGAGTACAATCCCTGGTCTTGCCTGCTTGCATCACTTCAAAGGTTCGACAAAGGTTCGAGTGCATCACTAAGTATAATGCTCCGTCAACTGCGGCTCCGTCGACTACGGTCCCTCTGCCAACAGTCCTGCGGACCATAACCAAGTCACGCAAGCAAATTTCAGGCTGCTCATAGTTACTTAGTTACTTCCAACCTAGGGAACTCCACGTGCATGCAGATTGTACCTCTGCAGAACGGACCCGATTTCACTGGGATGGGAGACAAACCTCCTCCCGACTTGGTTCAGGTCGTCGCACACGGTTCAGTCTGGTTCCGCCAGTTTCAGTCTGGTTCTTGCAATAGTGCACTTGGAATTACAAGACGTGGAACAAAATTTCTGAGAGTCACTCGAACTGAGGTGCGCACTGCTCAGCCTTGTGTCAGGTTCGGCTGATTCTGCGGACCCTGGAAACGCAGTTCGCAAGCAAACGCGTTTTGTCGCGAAACGAAGTGGGTTTGTGCGAAGCACCACCTCAGCATTTTGTAGTTCAATTGTGCCGCCGAACTTGAGGCGAACCGAAACTGAACCGCAGACAAGCAGGGTACACCTAGTCAGTTGCAAAACAGTCTTTACATTGTTCTTAGCCTAATTCTAACACACAATCTAAACTTGCTAGATTGAACCTGGTTCTGAGAGCAGCTGTAACAATCACTGAAAATAAAGCATGACTTCACAATTTCTATAAACAGACACCATTTCCAACCAAACCTTTCCACCACCTAAAACCCCCTCTAGGCAGCAGCAGGCTCGGGAGTGTACCAGCCAAGAGAAACCAGCGTAGCGCGCTTGGCCCGGGAGAGCCGAGCCTTGCGGCGCGCACCCTTGTTCTCGTGGATGGCATTGACCTTCACGGACCGGTCGATGATGGAAAAGGCCTCCGAGATGAGCTTCTCTGCTGCCACCAGCTGCTCCTCTGATGGGGATGCACTCTTGCGCAGCTCCTCCAGAGCAAGGAACGCCTGAGGCACAAGGGGGCAAACACGAATCACAAGAACGTGTCAAACATTTGAGGCTGCACGAGATGAGCTTCTATGCCGCCAGCAGCTGCTCCTCCTACAGGGATTCCCTCTTGCGCAACTCTTCCAGGGCCAGGAACGAATGTGTCAGGAGGAAGACAGGGGCGTGTACGAATAACAGAAGCATGCCAAACGTTAGGGTTGCAAGAGATGAGCTTCTCTGCTGCCAGCAGCTGCTCCTCTGATGGCGATGCACTCTTGCGCAGCTCCTCCAGTGCCAGGAACGCCTGGCAGGAAGGAAGGAGGAAGAGAGAAGGGAGATGGGGTGAGAGGGTGGCGTGAGATGAGCTTCTCTGCTGCCAGCAGCTGCTCCTCAGATGGGAACGAGATCCCGGTAAGGCACCGCAAACAATAGATCTCCATGCTTCTAACTTCGCCTGCTTCACTCTCTCCCTGCTAAATTATGCCCTCCCTTCAAGCCCAACCTTCGCTCCCCTCCCCGCACTGTGATCTATATGCTGTTTTTCACTGCCCTGCTTGATACTGCCCAGCTACGGTTCATGCTTCAAGCCACAGCTGCTCAGTTACTGTTCGCATTCCGCAGGGTGACAAAACGCATATGTGGTTGGTTCACAACGAGCGGCTGTTCCACAGGCGAATTTAGGGAACAACGGCCTCTGTTTCGCCTGTGCAATCTGTGCAGTCGAAGGAGAACTGCCACTATTCATGTCTGGTCCCCTCCCTGGCGTTTGACCTGTAAGGGTCCACGACTGAATCACTCTGCTATCGCTCTGCTTTGGTCAGTTACCACTCTAAATCACTCTGGCTCTGCTTCGGTCTGTTACCACTCTAAATCACTCTGCTATAGCTCTCCTTCGGTCTGTTATCACTCAGCTTCAGTCGGCTACCCCAATGCTTTCGTCTGTTGTCACCCTGCGTCAGTCAGTTACCACTCTGCTTCAGTCTGTTACCACTCTGCTTCAGTCAGTTACCACTCTGCTTCAGTCAGTTACCACTCTGCTTCAGTCTGTTACCAATCCGCTTCAGACTGCAAGCACACGGCATCGCATCATCTCAGGTTTGCCGATGTGCTGACTCAAAGCACAACGCTAGGCCTCCTTTCTCTCCCTCTTTGTTCCTCTATCTCCTTCTCTCCCCCTTTCTCTCCTTCCTAAAGCCTTTCCCGCACATGCCCACGCCTCCCCCTCCCTCAACATCACTTCATTTGTCCCGCTCCTCCCTCCCCTTCTTTTTACTCGCCCACGATCCCTCCCCCTTCCCCGTCTCTCAATCTCCCTTCGTTTCTCAACGCCTCCATCTGCTCTGCTCCCCCTCCCTCCTGCGCGACAGAACCGCCACTTCGCCTTTCGCTCCTTCATCCCCCCTGCTTAGATTCCACCTTCCCCTGCGCGTTCCCCCCATTTGTCCCCTCGCATATTCCCGCAATCGCCCCAACTCCTGCCTCCCCCGTTCCGCATCTCATTCGTCTGCATCACCGCTTCCGCCTCCCCTCTTCCACCTCCTCGCTTCCTCCTCCCCTTAGCTGCTAAAAAAATCACCCACCTGTCTCCGCATCCAAACCACCTTGCTCCGCACCCCTCCTACTTCCCTCCCTCCCTCCCCACACTCCCTCGCCGCCTCCCCTCCTTTCCTCCCCTCCCTCCGCTCCGTTCCTCCCCTACCTCCACTCCCTTCCTCCTCTCATTCTCTTCGCTGTTTCCGCATCCCTTCCAAACTGATTCCTTCGCTTTCCGGGCTAGCTTACTCACGCATCAATCAGCTCGCTTTCTTCCTGCGCTTACTCATGCTTGCGCACCTGGGTACCCCAAAAAAGAAAAAAAAAAACGCACCTTCTTCATGCGCGTGCTCATCTCCGTCTTTCGCGACTTGTTGTACACCCGCCGCCTGCTTGACGCGCTTCTGAGGATTCTAAAGTAAAACGCCTTGCAAGACGCACCTTCTTCATGCGCGTGCTCATCTCCGTCTTCCGCGACTTGTTGTACACCCGCCGCACCTCCGCCTGCTTGGCGCGCTTCACGGCCGAGTCCACCTTCTTCTTCGGCTTGCCCTTAGCGGCGGCGGCAGCGACGGCGGGAGTGGCGGCGGCGCCGGCGACAACGGCGGGACACCTGGCCGCGGAGACGACAGCAGATGGCCGGGTAGCAGCTGCGAAGGATGGGAGAAGCGGCCGGGCAGGGAGAGGGTGGATAGAAGGAGGGGGAGCGGGAGGAAGAAAGGAGGGGGGGAGAGGGGGGGGGGGGGGGGGGGAAGAGGGTGTGGTGGGTGGGGAAGAGGGGGGTGCAGGGGGTGGGGGAGGTGTTGGAGAGGGATGAACAACGGTTGAAAGGAGCGCTGGTTGGGTTGTGCACTGATTTAGCCACAGCCTGCTTGTCGCGCATCACCATCGAGCCCCCGTGTTCGGCGGGAGTGCTGGCGGCGACCACGGCGGGACTCCTAATGGCAGCGATGACAACAGATGGTCGGGTGGCAGCTGCGAATGATGGGAGAAGAGATCCGAGAGGGCAGGAAAGGGGAAAGGGGAGGAAGGAAGGAGGAAGTGGGCGGGAGGGGAAGGGGACGGGGAGATTGTTGACGAGGAGAGGGGAGGTGAGTGGGTGTGACGGGAAATCAACATGAACTAAAAGGGGGGCTTCGGAGAGCTGCAATGCGGGTTTGTGTCGTTCAAGAGAACAGCCCAGAAACACCGAAAGCGACTGGGACAGGGAAACAGGTTTGGCAATCGGGAAACGAGAATAACCGAGAACAGCTACGGCTGATCCGTAGGCGATCAGCAACTCAAACACCTGCGGCAGACCCTTAGGCTGTAGGTAACTAGGAAATCTTCTACGGCTTCCAAGGCAACAGCTCGAGCCCGATCAGATCATGAACTTTCACGCTCTACCTTTGCCTAAGTGCTCGCTCCTTGGCATTGCGTCCGACCAGTGCACGATGTTTCACAGTCCGTCTGATGAGTGCACATTTCTTCACAATAAAACGTGCACGCTCCGTCTCATTCCACGCTCCTTCGCATTGCACCTGAAAAGCGCGCATTCTTTCTCATTCCATCTGATAAGCGCACTACGCAGGGAATATCTCACTCAAAGCAACTAATCGTCGAAATCCCAATAACGTACCAACGAGCCGGCAGCCGGGGATTGAAACCCTAAGCGAGTCTCTAAGCGTTTCCTAACGCGGTTAATACCCGCACTTGAAGTACAGGATAACTATGCGTCCAAAATCAATCACAAGCGTACCAGCGAGCCGGCAGCCGCGGAAGCTCGAAACCCTAAGTGAGTCTCCGAGCGACACTCTGCTGGACGAGGCCGATAGTTGATGGGAAGAGAGAGACAGCGACCCCAGGGCCTGCGCGGCTGCTTGAATGCTCAAAGAAGCCATGACTGGTTGCTCTAGCACCAAGCACAGAGCTGCTAGAGGTCCTTAGGAGACGGTGTGGCAAGAAGGGGCTTCAGGATTAGGTGAAGGGGCTAAGGACTCTAAAAATGTTCCGATCTCAAGGTCGCCCAGTGGAATAAGTTTCAATTCAAGTTTCAAGTGTAGTTCGATACAATCTGGTGTGCTGTGAAGGTGGTCAGCGAACTAGGGTTACCATCACCAGTGACTTCGTTACCTGACTCCGTGAACTCAAACCTACAAGGGTTTGGCAGGACATGTGGCAAGGGCTGACGTGCTCCGCGTGGCGTGGCGTCCTCTGATTGCTGTTGACGTTGAGGCCGACGTGGCCTCATCCGTGGATTCGAGGTGTTTCGATCGTACTTCTGGGAGTTGTGAAAACCAGTCTTCCAAGAAAATTGTAGGTTCAAATCAGCATCTGATACGTAGTGATAAGTCGCCCATTTTCCATTATGGATGGAAATCTATAGCTGATAGCTAGTAATGGAAAAACATGATTATGAAATTAATGTTATCGATCATCAAAAGTGACAATAATCTACACACACCTTCTCTAGACCTTCTCACCGGTACGGTTTTCGGATATAACGGGCTGATGGCTTAAACCTAACCTTGAAAGTTGACGTAGAAGCCGCTTGAGGGGACAAACAAGCACCAGGGGATGAAATATCTGTTAACGCTGAATACATTTCCCATCCAGATCTACACGTATACACACCCTTCTATAACGTAACCCAACATACTTCACCGCATTGAGAACGTTTGTGACTATTTTGTATGATGGCACCTTATTGGGTACCTTGTGTTGCATTTGGGATTTTTTGGCAGTTTAAATAAAACAAGGCACAGACCAATCGCGTTTTAGTCATCTTGTATTTGTATAATTCTATGTTAATCTAGCGAGAATCAGGGTGTAACTGTGGTGTCTGTACTGTGGCTGCTGCATTATATACACAGTATTATGTTGGCTATTTGAGGACTTGTCAGCAACAGCGATTCGGCCGCTGACGTCAACCAGTCGACTTTGAGTATGACGTCAGGCTTCTGACACCCGACAATGGACGTGGCGCCCAAAGCAACACTGACTGGACAGAAAAGAGGCGGGAATTTTCACTCTCTGATGATTTCGAACACTACCTGAATGATGTCTCCCCCCGTCTGCTCTCAAAAGTTTCGGGGGCGTCAGATGGGTTACATGATCTTTCGTGAGTATGGAGAGCTTTCACCTATCCGCTGATCATGCAATGCGATCCCTGTGTGATCGCGTGATTATGCTGCCGGTGTGTGTCCATATATTACCTTCCCTCCGTCCAATCGTGCCAGTGGAGACAGCTTTTGTCAGTCCATTGTCTGATTCCACGTAATCCAGGAACCCATTACAGTAGTCATACGGGAGTTTGAGTGAGCTTATCATACTCAAAAGACAGCAGGCAGCGGATGCAGTTGCATAAGCTGTCGCCGCTCAGAATCCCGACCCAACATTCTTAGGTGCTATGATACTTTTTTCCTTCTGCACGCTTCTCTGGCTTCCTGCAGAAGTCGAGCTTTTTGGTTTAGCTTAAGAAGGCCCTCCTCGATCACGCCAGCTCGTTTGTGACGGAATGCACGCCGCACTCTGCGCGGCCGTGAAGTACCGCTTCTAGGGAGGCGGATTTTGCATAACTTGCTCAGCTGTCCTTGTCGAGGCTGACGATTAGGCACGCACTTGCACATCTTGTGCATGACCTAACACGTTTTTTAGCTGTATTGTAGTGGTTAGTATGTCCCATTCATAACACTCCGTGTTAGGTAGAGTGAGTCCACTCGAAGAAGAATCGTAATTACACCTTTTAAGCCGCGATTCGCAATGGGTGTGGCGGAGGAGCAGTTGGTGGAGCAAGAGAAGGAATGCAGCGGACATTTAAAAAGCACTCCCGTCGCGTCTCCCTTTTCAATTTCTCGTCGGCATAACGCACATTCGCCCAGGATCGTATCTTTCCAAACGGCCACGAGAATACTGTTCTTTTTTACGCTCGTCTTACTATTATGCGGTTTCCGAGTGATGCTGCAAGGAGGACATTCGGCGGGTAGCGTCTCAGCTGAGATCTTTTCTTTGCTAAGTACTGCCGATAGAGAAAACCTTCCTGTAACGATCTACGCCACAGCCCCACGATCTATCAACCTAACCCTTAACATGTCGAAGGCTTGTATGAGAACACTCAGATCGACTTTTATTACTAAGGTGAGGAAGGATAAGTTAGTAGAACTGGTGGGGCCTTGTCAAGCCAGCGCGTGCGCTGCGTTCAAGGAATGGGCTCGGCGCGCTGCTTCTAGAGAAGCCGAGGCGAACCGTCTCTTTTCGCTCGAATCTGGTAGCGGAAGCACGGGAAAGACCAGCGCTAACACTAGCAGCGGCACCAGCAGCAGCACCAGCAACAGCGACGACACGAGCAGCGGCAGTGCCAGCAGTAGCAGCAGCAGCAGCAGCAGCAGCAGCAGGAAGAACCTACCTTTAACTAGAGCTAACAGCGTCCGCGAGGATAGCAGCAGGGGAGCCAGCAGTGTCAGAGAGAAGTCTACCGACAATAGAAACGAAAGTAGCACCGATGCAACCGCTGTTGATTCCTCAGCTCCGGTAAATGCGCCAACCAACGGCCGCAAAGAACGGCGGTTACAGGAGGACTCTAATCCGGATTATACCGACGTGGAGCAGCGTCAGAATGGCGGATTCGGCGTGCTATGCAGTCAAAGGTGGCACCAAGACTTGTTACATCGGGTTACCAGCAAGAATCACCTGATACATGCGTTCAACGAGGGATATGTTAGTCCTGAGAACATATCAGAGGGGGTGACGAAAGTGTGCGACCGTATGCGACATGTGGAGAGGTCGCTGGCGAGTGAGAGCGCGTCGCAGTGCGAGCAGTGGCCGGAGTCGTGCTGGCCGGTTCCCCACGTGCCTTTCTCCTATCTCAGTGTACGTTGCATCTCCGCGTAATGAGAGTCACGCTGCCATGCAACCCCGGAGCGTGTCTAATTCTGTCTTCGAATTCCCCCTTCCCCTTCCCCTTCCCGCTCCCCCTTCCCTAGCTTCGTCCGAGACACATGGGTCTCATCATGGATCAGATGAGCAACGCCACGCACAACCTAGACCCGCACCCACACCCACACCCACACCCACGCACCGAACTCCACTCCTCCTTTTTCCCCTCCCTTGCAGGACCTCCCTCGGAGCATGTACCTGGTGGTGGCGCTGAACATGGAGCAGATGAGCAACGCCACGCACACCCACACCCACACCCACACCCACCGTACTGCACTCCTCCCTTCCCTCAGAACTTCTCTCGGCGCAAGTACCTGGTGGTAGCGTTCACCATGGAGCAGATGAGCAACGCCAGAACGCACCTGGCAGAGGCTGCTCGCGTGGCAGAGGAATCCGGGCGCATCCTCGTGCTGCCCAATGTGAGTGCTGTCGGTAACGGCACAAGGTGGATGCTTGCTATTTCTAAGGTGAATTGAAAGGGCTGCTCGCGTGGCAGATGAATCCGGGCGCATCCTCGTGCTGCCCAAGGTGGGTCTTGCTGTCGCCTAGGGTATGCCTTTTTTTGCTTGTTTGTTTGTTTTCATTCTTTCTTTCTTCTTATTCTAGTGTAGGTTTTTTTTTCTCCGTTAGTAGGCCTTATCTGTGCTCCTACCAGGACCTCTCGCGCTTCTTGAAGCGCCTTACCCTCCACGCATAATCCAACCCTTTCCCCTTACAGGCGGACTGCAGCCGGCTATCAGTGGCCCGCCAGCACCTCCTGTGCTCCTACTGGGACCTCTCGCGCTTCTTGAAGCGGCTTACTCATCAAATACAGTACTCACCACACATTATCCCTCCCTTTTCCACTCGCAGGCGGACTGCAGCCGGCTATCGGTGGCCCGCCAGCACCCCTTGTGCTCCTACTGGAACCTCTCGCGCTGCTTGACGCGTCTTACTCATCACACGTAACCTCCTTCTCCCGCTTCCCCGCTTCCAGGCGGACTGCAGCCGGCTCTCAGTGGCCCGCCAGCACCCCCTGTGCTCCTACTGGGATCTCTCGCGCTTCTCCCGCGTGGAGTGGGTGTCTTCCGAATTCTTCCTCCTCACTGCCCGTGCCACCTTCCTCAACCCCTCCGTGGGCTTCGTGTGTGTCAAGACCGAGTCCCTCAATCGGCCCTGCTTCAACTACCGTGAGTGGGCAGGCTGGGGGGTGGTGGAATGCTGATATTGCCTCTCACGCTTCCCCTGGGTGGACTGGCTGTGTTTCTGGGTTTCGGGTTTCGAGGTTTAAGGTTTAGGGTTGGGAAGGGTTGGGAGGGAGGTAAATGGTGGTGGGGACCTCTCGTGTTTCTCCCGGATGGAGTGGGTGTCGCCAGTGTTCTTCCTCCTCACTGCCTGTGCCGCCTTCCTCAACCCCATGCATCATCTTTTGAGGCGCCTCAAAAGTCGTTTTGAGGCGCCTCATAAATGGTGTGGGGACCTCTCTTGTTTCTCCCGGATGGAGTGGGTGTCGCCAGTGTTCTTCCTCCTCACTGCCTGTGCCGCCTTCCTCAACCCCATGCATCATCTTTTGAGGCGCCTCAAAAGTCGTTTTGAGGCGCCTCATAAATGGTGTGGGGACCTCTCTTGTTTCTCCCGGATGGAGTGGGTGTCGCCGGTGTTCTTCCTCCTCACTGCCTGTGCCGCCTTCCTCAACCCCATGCATCATCTTTTGAGGCGCCTCAAAAGTCGTTTTGAGGCGCCTCATAAATGGTGTGGGGACCTCTCTTGTTTCTCCCGGATGGAGTGGGTGTCGCCAGTGTTCTTCCTCCTCACTGCCTGTGCCGCCTTCCTCAACCCCATGCATCATCTTTTGAGGCGCCTCAAAAGTCGTTTTGAGGCGCCTCATAAATGGTGTGGGGACCTCTCTTGTTTCTCCCGGATGGAGTGGGTGTCGCCAGTGTTCTTCCTCCTCACTGCCTGTGCCGCCTTCCTCAACCCCATGCATCATCTTTTGAGGCGCCTCAAAAGTCGTTTTGAGGCGCCTCATAAATGGTGTGGGGACCTCTCTTGTTTCTCCCGGATGGAGTGGGTGTCGCCAGTGTTCTTCCTCCTCACTGCCTGTGCCGCCTTCCTCAACCCCATGCATCATCTTTTGAGGCGCCTCAAAAGTCGTTTTGAGGTGCCTCATAAATGGTGTGGGGACCTCTCTTGTTTCTCCCAGATGGAGTGGGTGTCGCCGGTGTTCTTCCTCCTCACTGCCTGTGCCGCCTTCC
The DNA here is from genome assembly GCA_947471745.1 of Closterium sp. Naga37s-1. Lineage (NCBI taxonomy): Eukaryota > Viridiplantae > Streptophyta > Zygnematophyceae > Desmidiales > Closteriaceae > Closterium > Closterium sp. Naga37s-1. The sequence goes on from CANJKZ010000107.1 coordinate 1,207,907, forward strand.
TCAACCCCATGCATCATCCATCGCGCAGGAGAGCTAGTGAAGGTCTTGGGGCAGGTGCTGACAATCGCCATGGGGATCATGCCCGTGACGGTGCCACGTATTTGATTACTTGTTTCTCCTTGTGTGATGCTGCATGGTGCAGGAGAGCTAGAGGAGATCCTGGGGCAAGTGCTGACGTTCGCCATGGGGCATGTGCCCGTGCATTGATTGATTGGGAACATTCCATGCAATTCCATGTTTCTTTGTGTGATTTTACACGGTGCATGGTGCATGGTTTGATTTGCAGGAGAGCTAGAGGAGATCCTGGGGCAAGTGCTGACGTTCGCCATGGGGCATGTGCCCGTGCCCAGCAACACCATCGACGTCAAGATGCCGCAGTCTAAGGACGTCTTTAATATGCTCCTTCACGCATGGTCAGTCTAAGGACGTCGTTATATGCTCCTTCATGCATGGTCAGTCTAAGGACGTCTTTAATATGCTCCTCCACGCACGGTCAGTCTAATAACGTCTTTAATATGCTCCTCCATGCATGGTCAGTCTAAGGACGTCTTTAATATGCTCCTCCATGCATGGTCAATCTGTGTGCCATGCATGCAGGAGCGACCGGGACGTGGTGGTGTGGATGAAGACAACATTCCAGCGCATCGAATACGTGCCCAAGGACAGACGTGGTTGTTAACCACCGTGTGTATTCACGTGTGCATGCGTGCCTACCCGCGCATGTCTGCATGCAGGAGCGACCGGGACGTGGTGGTGTGGATGAAAACGACGTGCCCAGGACAGACGTGGTTGCAATCCCTGTGTGTGTGCTCCTATGTGTGCGTGTGTGCCTGCCCCTGACTGCACATCTCTGCGTGCAGGAGTGACCGGGACATGATGGTGTGGATGAAAACAACCTTGTGCCCTGCACTTCCCAGCGCATCGACTACGTGGCGGCCGAAGACAGACGTGGTTGTGACCCTTGTGTGATTTCCCACGTTCGTGTGTGTTTGTGCCCGCACTGCTGTGTGCCATGCAAGCAGGAGCGACAGAAACGTGGTGGTGTGGATGTGGATGTAGACGACGTTCCAGCGCATCGACTACGTGCCCAAGACAGACGTGGTTGCTAACCGTGTGCATGCGTGCCTGCCCGCACATGTCCGCATGCAGGAGTGACCGAGACGTGGTGGTGTGGATGAAGACGACCTTCCAGCGCATCGACTACGTGCCCAAGACAGACGTGGTTGCGCGCGCAGTGCTGCCATACCGGGCCAAATGGCACGACACGGCTGCTCAGATCATTGCAAAGCTGCCCAAGCCAGTCATTGGAGTCCATTTCCGCTCTGAGTTCATCTCCTGGAACGTGGTATGTGCTCATAGTATACCGTGTGTGGAACAATGGGGAACAAGCAATGGGGAACAAGCAATGGGGAACAAGCAATGGGGAACAAGGTACGTGCCCCATGTGTGTGTGTGAGCTACTCTTCTTGACTGCCCAAGCCAGTCATTGGAGTGCACTTCCGCTCCGAGTTCGAGGTGACTTTTGAGTCGACTCAAAAGTCACCTCGCTCCGAGTTCATCTCCTGGAACGTGGTAAGTGCCCGTCTGAGCTTATCCCGTTGAGGTGCTGCCCTACCGGGCCAAATTCCTTGCTCCAGCTCCCCCCTTGATCCAGGGTTTTTCTCTTTTTCTTACCTGCTAAACCCTTTCTCTAGCACTGCTGCTCTTCCAAAACCATGAGTGACGACGGAACGTGGAAAGTGCCCGTCTGAGCTTATCCCATGGAGGTGCTGCCCTACCGGGCCAAATGGCACGACACGGCTGCTCAGATCATCACGAAGCTGCCCAAGCCAGTCATTGGCTCGTGGTGGAACAACGAGGAGTGGTGGAACAAGATATCGTGGATCGTGGTGTGTACTCTACAGGATATCGTGTGTGGAACAATGGGGAACAAGGTACGTGCCCCGTGTGTGTGTGTGTGAGCGAGGCTTCTCGACTGCCCAAGCCAGTCCTAGGCGTGCACTTGTGCTCCGAGTTCATCTCCTAGTACGTGGTGCGTATAATGCACCCATGGGATGGGACGCCTTCACTGAAATGTTTTTGAGACGTCTCAAAAACTCACTTTTCACATGTATCTCCTAGTACGTGGTGCATATAATGCACCCATGGGATGGGACGCCTTCACTGAAATGTTTTTGAGACGTCTCAAAAACTCACTTTTCACATGTATCTCCTAGTACGTGGTGCGTATAATGCACCCATGGGATGGGACGCCTTCACTGAAATGTGGTTGTATGCACCTCAGGAGACTTTTGAGTCGACTCAAAAGTCACCTGGAATTTGAGTCGACTCAAAAGGCACCTGGAATGTGGTGGTATGCACCTCAGGAGACATGCTGTCTGAACTGGGAAGGCGGCCATTGGTTTGAGAGTTCAGCCACTGAAGCAGCCATAGACGCCGCCTCTAGTCCTATTTTTCTTTGCTGGTTTTTCTCTTCTCTCTGATTTCCCTCCTCTCTCTTGTTCCCTCCTCCTGATTCCCATCCTCTCTCTGCTTCCCCTTTCCCAGGCACAAGGCTTACACGCCAACTTGACCTGGGAGGAGGTGCAGCATAACCTGCGGCAGCAGATGGCAGTGTGTGTGCAGGGGGCAGCGAGCAAGATCAACCAAGTCAGGAAAGAGCTGCAAACCCAGCACTGGCAGGAGCAGACTCAGCAGGAAAATCAGGGGAAGCAGGGGCAGAAGCAGGAGCAGCAGGAGCAGCAGAAGCAGAGGGAGCAGGAGGAGAAGGAGGAGAAGGAGCGGTTGATCAATGGGTTAGGGCAAGTGGTGGAAGGGCCGACGGTCTTCATAGCGGCAGACATCCCATTCAATGAGTCTTCTGCAGTCCAAGCACGGTCCGAGTCGTGGAGGAGCATGGAGGTGTGGCTGGGCCGGGAGAACACGGGGCGGGCGTCGAGAGGAGCGCTGAAATGGTTGCGACAGCACGTGGAGGGGACGGTCATGATTGACGAGGTCGTGCCCGCCATCAACGGATATGACCCAGGTGGGTGCGGTTGGGTGCGGTTGGGAGTGGTTGGGCCGGGAGAAGACGGGGCGGGCGTCCAGAGGAGCGTTGAGATGGTTGAGGCAGCACGTGGACGGGACGGTGATGGTCGATGAGGTCGTGCCCGCCATCAACGGATATGATCGAGGTGGGTCCGGTTGGGTGTGGTTGGGTGTGGTTTGGGTGCGGTTGGGTGCGGTTGGGAGTGGTTGGGAGTGGGTGAGTGTGGGCGGCCAACAGTGTTCATAGCGGCAGATCTCCCGTTCGCAGGGCGGAACTGCCGGCTCACAGCACTTAAGCCTCCTCACACAATCCCTCTTCACCCCTGTCCTTTCCCCTTTCTCTCCCGCCAAGGCATCGTGTCGATCCTAGACAAGCTGGTGACTGCCAAGGCAGACATACTCGTGGCAGCAGGGCGATAGTGCGGGCTCTTACCACCCTAAGCAACCTAGGCACCTCACTCACCCCCTTTTCCCCCCTGTCTTTTTCCTCTGCCGTTCCTCCTCCCCGTCTCTCCCGCCCAGGCATCGTGTCGATCCTAGACAAGCTGGTGACTGCCAAGGCGGATGTATTCGTGGCAGCAGAGCGGTACTGCGGGGGGAAGAGGGGCTTTGAGTCGGACATTCTGCAGCACAGGGATGAGTACGGGCAGGCAGCAGACAGCGTTGTGCGGTGGGGGTACGAGAAAGAGGCCTGATGGTTTTCTGCGATTGGGGAGACGGATCAATTCGTGGCCGCAGAGCGGTACTGCGGGGGGGGAGAGGGGCTTTGAGTCGGACATTCGGCAACACAGGGACGAGATGAGAGCGATGTGCGAGCGATGGGGATAAGAGTACGGTAAGAGTGTGAAGAGTCCTCTAGTCTGGAATTGTACGGTAGCTGTCAGGGGGTGCTGGCGGGCAGCTGCATCCCACAAAGCCAAGAGTGAAGGCCTTCGGCTTTAAAGCCGGCAGTCTTCAGTCAACAGTGAAAAAGAGCTTACGTAGGGTTACATAGGCTTAATTAGGCTTTGAAGAAAGCTGTCACGTGGGAGGAGAAGCGCCCACTAGGAGGAGCGCCCACTAGGAGGAGCGCCCACTAGGTTGATCCGGTTACTGGTACAAAGCTCGTTCATAGTTCGGCTGGCATGGTAGATTGACTTGAACCCAAATTGATCCGATCTGACTGTATGGACGCCATTGCTCCATGCACCTGTGTGATTCGCAGCTACGGGCGGCAAAAATTGTATGTTCTGGTTGAAGCAAGTGGCCTCTTTTGAGGTGCCTGAAGAAGAAGCAGCCGCAGCAGCATTTTTTTGCATTGGTCGCAGCAAACAGCCTCTATGGGAGCCGTGCCGTAGGGAAGTTATGTTACCCTGTGCTACCATACGGGTGGCAAAATTTGTCTGTTTTGGTTGTAGCAAGTGGCCTTTTTTGAGGTGCCTAAAGAAAAAGCAGCCGCCGCAGCATTTGTTTGCACTGGTTGTAGCAACAGCGTCTATGGGAGCTGTAGGGATGTTCCACCAAGGCTCGAAGTCGCGTTGATCAATGAGCACAAACGGTAAAATAATCATATAGAAGACCAACAGTGGTAGGTACCTATTACGTAGCTTTGCGGAGCAATGTTCACCAGGGCAGTGGTTCTAGTGAGGCACCCAACCCAAGGGCTCCATATTTGACAGGTTTTCCTTCAGTGTGCGCATTTACGGTATTACCGTAGTATAAATACACTACCCCATCCAGGGGAGGCCGCTTGCACACGTGTTGGTCTGCGGCAGCTGGGTGATTGGGCCAATCACAAGACGCCAGATGTCGAGGAGTATGGTAACCAGCATGGACGCTCCCAGAGAGTCCACTGCTACCCGGGAGAGAGGCCAGCTGTCTGATGTGTCCTCGTCGATTCTGACGGGGAATTATTGGGAGGGGAGGATGGGAGAAGGAAGGGAGTTGATGGGGTTGGAAGTGGTAACCAGCATGGATGCTTCCAGAGAGTCCACTGCTACCCGGGAGAGAGGCCAGCTGTCTGATGGGTCCTCGTCGATTCTGACGGGGATGGAAAGTAAGCGGAGGGGTGAGGTGAGGATAGCAGGGGAGAGGAGAGGTAGCAGGTTTGGAAGGGATGAGCAGTGTGGATGCTCCACGGGAGTCCACTGCCACTCGGAAGATGGGTCCTCCGACAGCTGACCCATCACTCGGAAGAGAGGTCAGCTGTCTGATGGGTCCTCGTCGATCCTGGGAGGGAGGAATGAGGAGGAGAGGAGGGGAGAGGGGGGTTGATGGAGCTGGAAGTGGTAACCAGCATGAATGCTCCAAGGGAGTCTACTGTCACTCGGGAGACTAGTTTTGAGGCGCCTCAAAACTTTTGAGAATTCTCAAACGTTCAATCAACGTAGACTGGTTTTGAGGCGCCTCAAAACGAGACTCGGGAGAGAGGCCTGCTGTCTGATGGGTCCTCGTCGATTCTGACGGGGAGGGGGGTGAGGAGGGGTAGGAAGGGAGAGGGGAGCTAATGGAGTTGGATGGGGTAACCAGCATGGATGCTTTGAGGGGGTCCACTGGTACCCGAGAGAGAGGCCAGCTGTCTGATGGGTCCTCGTCGATTCTGGAAGGGATTTTTGGGAACGAGGGGAGAGGAGGGGAGGGGTGGGAGGGGAAGAGGAGAGGAGAACAAGAAGGTAGGGGAGAGTAGAGGGGTTACGGGATGACTTTTGAGTCGACTCGAAGGGGTGGGAGGGGAAGAGGAGAGGAGAACAAGAAGGTAGGGGAGAGCAGAGGGGTTACGGGAACTGAAGAATGCAGTGCCACTTGATTCCTGTTGAGTAGTCTGTTAAGCGACTCATTGCCACTTTGCTATTGGCAATCCTAAAACGGGAGAGGAATGGGAGAGGAATAGAAAACTGGGAGTGGAGAGTGGATTTTCATTGAGCGTGCCGGCAAGCACACATGCACATATGCACATATGCACGCACCCGCATACACCCACTTATGCACATATGCACATATGCACGCACCCGCATACACCCACTTATGCACATATGCACATATGCACGCACCCGCATACACCCACTTATGCACACATGCACAATTGCACGCACCCGCATACACCCACTTATGCACACATGCACAATTGCACGCACCCGCATACACCCACTTATGCACACATGCACAATTGCACGCATGCACATGCACCCACTTATGCACACATGCACATATGCACACACCCGCATACACCCACTTATGCACACATGCACAATTGCACGCACCCGCATACACCCACTTATGCACACATGCACAATTGCACGCATGCACATGCACCCACTTATGCACACATGCACATATGCACGCACACACATGCACCCACTTATGCACACATGCACATATGCACGCACGCACATGCACCCACTTATGCACACATGCACATATGCACGCACGCACATGCACCCACTTATGTACACATGCAGATATGCACGCACCCACAGATATGGAGAGCTCGCAAGCCCACACACACACACACACTCACATGCCCACACTCACACATGCAGCACGCACCGGAAGAAGAAGGGGAAGCTGACAACAAAGTAGAGTGCGTAGAAGAGCGGCTATAAAGAGGACATATTGCAGCACAGATATGGAGAGCTCGCAAGCCCACACACACACACACACTCACATGCCCACACTCACACATGCAGCACGCACCGGAAGAAGAAGGGGAAGCTGACAACAAAGTAGAGAGCGTAAAAGAGCAGCGTTAAAGTGGGCATATTGCAGCATATGGCACGCACACACACACACGCACACACACACACACACACACACACACACGCACACACACACACACACACACACACACACACACACACACACACACACACACACAAACATGCACGCACTCACGCGCTCACGCACCGGAAGAAGAAGGGGAAGCTGACAACAAAGTAGAGAGCGTAAAAGAGCGTGCCGACACGATACATGGCTGCCTTGTCAACGAAGGTGTAGTACTCAAACTGATGGGAGGAGGTGAGGGAGGGAGGGTGAGGAGCGAGGGTGAGGGAGGGAGGGTGAGGAGCGAGGGTGAGGGAGGGAGGGTGAGGAGGGAGGGTGAGGAAGGAGGGTGAGGAAGGAGGGTGAGGGAGAGGTGGAGAGAGGGATAGCGTGCCCACACGAGACATGGCAGCCTTGTCCACAAAGGTGTAGTACTCGAACTGATGGGAGGGAGGGTGGAGAGGAAGGACAATGACGGAGGGGAATTAAGCCCACTCGCTAAGAGCCCACACGAGACATGGCAGCGTTGTCCACAAAGGTGTAGTACTCAAACTGATGGGAGGAGGTGAGGGAGGGAGGGTGAGGAAGGAGGGTGAGGAAGGAGGGTGAGGGAGAGGTGGAGAGAGGGATAGCGTGCCCACACGATACATGGCAGCCTTGTCCACAAAGGTGTAGTACTCGAACTGATGGGAGGGAAGGGAGGAGGGAGGTGTTGAGAAATGGAGGAAAATGCCGGCGCGAGACATGGCGGCCTTGTCCACAAAGGTGTAGTACTCAAACTGATGGGAGGGAAGAAGAGGAGAGGTGAGAGTCAATGCTGTGATGTACGCAAGAGCGAGCGGGTACCCATGAAGAGGGGATAACAAGCATGTCTTGCTTTTGAGAATTCTCAAAAGTGAGTTCAATATACCCATGAACAGGGGATTGCAAGCAACTTTTGCTTCAAAAACAAGCGACGACAATGTTTCAAATTTCAGGTCCCAAGTCTCACGTTTGCAATGGTTGCTGTCTCCATAAGCGCCGTGACATACGAGAGAGCGAGCAGAGCACCCATGCTCCTTGCACGATTAGCTCCTGTTTTTGAAAGACAGCGAGTGATATGATATGCTCTCACGTTTGCAATGGTTGCCGTTTCCATAAACGCCGTGATATACGAGAGAGCGAGCACCCATGCTCCTTGCACGATTAGGGCGAACACCGACGAGCGAGACGCGGAGGAGGCGGAGGAAGTGGAAGGTTTGGATTTTGCCGAGGAGGATTTCGAGTTCACAAAGTGTTTGGCAGAGGCGGGTTGCGGAGTGCTTGAGGGGGTGTTGAGGAAGTGGCGGAGGCGGCGAATGGTGATGTTGGAGATGACGTGGTAGAAGCAGAAGTAGGCGTGGGTGAGCAGATAGAGTGCAAAGGGCACCTGCGGGTGAGAGTGGGGTAAGGGAATGGCAGAGGGAAGAGGAAAACTTGAATGAATCTGTACCCTTCAAACCATGTCGTTGAATCTGTGCCTTTGATTACACTGCTTGAAGTTCCCAGGGAGCTTTAGGAAGGGGGGATGGTGGGGTGTGTTGAGGAAGTGGCGGAGGCGGCGGAGGGTGATGTTGGAGATGACGTGATAGAAGCAGAAGTAGGCGTGGGTGAGCAGATAGAGAGCGAAGGACACCTGCGGGTGGGTGGGAGTGGGCGGAGTGGGGACGAAATGAAAGCAGAAGCAGTCAATGAATCCGCGCCGTTCATCCTCCATGTGGGTAAATCCCTGCCCTTGGATCCACGACTTGAGGTTCACGGAGGGCTTGAGGGAGGGGGGGCGTGCGAGGGGGTGTTGAGGAAGTGGCGGAGGCGACTTTTGATACGCCTCAAAGGTCCTCCATGTGGGTATATCCCTGCTCTTCGATCCACGACTTGAGGTTCACGGAGGGCTTGAGGGAGGGGAGGAAAATGGCGGAGGGTGATGTGATGGTGGAGATGACGTGATAGAAGCAGAAGCAGGCGTGGGTGAGCAGATAGAGCGCGAAGGGCACCTGCGTGCGGGTGAAAGTGGGACTTTTGAGCCAACTCAAAAGTCATCTTTTAAAGGGCACCTGCGTGCGGGTGAAAGTGGGAAGAGGGAACGGTGCAAAACAGGGGTTTCCATGTGGGAGTGGGCGGATAGGGGGAAGGGAATGACTGAGAGACGCAGAAGTAGTTGAATTTTCACAGTTGGATTCACTTTGGTGAATCCACATCATAGAATCTACGGCTAAGGTTCACACAGTGCTTGAAGGAGGGCGGGGTGGGGGGTGTTGTTGAGACAAGTAGGCGACTCTTTTGAGTCGACTGAAAGTCACAGGTGTTAAGACGGAGGGTGCTGGTGGTAAAAGCAAAAGTAGGTGTGGGTGAGCAGGCAGAGCGCGCTTGAAACCTGTGGATGGGATGGGACTGGCCCATCCCATTCACATGGGATGGGATGTGGATGGGATGGGACTGGCCGGGGGAAACGGTGCAAACCACAGCCTTGCATGTGAGAGTGGTTGAGCAGGTAAAGAGCAAAGGGGACTGCTGCACATGCGTGTGGATGGAGGAGCGGAAATGAATGGCGGGGCAGCGGAAGAATTCGCGAAGAGTAGTGCGTGTAGAAGAAATCGCTTTTGAGAATTCTCACAAGCGATTTCAACGTAAAAGTAGTGCGCACGCACGCACATATGTAGAGAGGTTATTTTTGAGAAGTTTCAAAAATAACCTCTCTACACGCGATTTCAACTTAGAAGTAGTGCATCTTGCATCCCACCTGTTGGGCGCACGCACGCCCATACGGAAGAAGTTGCCATGAGTAGTTGCCCACGAAGGAAGGAAGGAAGG